>JAANYP010008203.1:0-362301 GCA_020465985.1 Centrapalus pauciflorus
ATTTCGGTCTACATTAATTTAAAACATTGTTGAGCTTCTGTATTACGTCGAAAAGGTAAAAAAAGCATAACGAGTTCTACCGTTGAAAAAGCAACATTTATCTCTTCTCTTGACCGAAAATCTAATGTACTTACGTATGAGTAACTCATTAATTTATAACATTGATTATTGTTCCCGTGACATATGTTTTTTTTTTCATTTTCTCAGCATAAAAGATAACATATAGTATGGAACAATATAAAGCCGGTTTTCGGATTAACTTCTTTTTTGTTACCAACTTTGGTTAATATTTTGATTTATGTTGGTCATATTTTTTATACATATATATTTAGTCGTTACTTTTATTTACTATTAATTTGATGTATTTGCAGTTGCAGATGAAAAAACAATTGAATTTAGTAAAATGCTTAACTGACCAATAAAATAACGACATGGACGTCATCTACATCTATCTCTCATAAATTAGATTATATGAATTATAACGTGTTATTCAAATTGTATATAACTAATATATTTATAGCATAGATTATATTTTTTTAAAAAAAATACAACCATTAACCAATTAAGTCGTGATTTTAATCGACGATAATACTAAAACTATTAAAATGAATATACATATAGAGGTGGGTTCAATAGGGAACCTCCATGCATCGAAGAACCTCCATGCACCACCACAAATGCATCACAATTCTCGCATGATGCATCATTACTTCAACGTGATGCATCAAATTCCCGCGCGATGCATCAACTTTCTGCATGATGCATTACGATTTTCTAGCGATGCAATGTGGTTCTCCAAGGTTCTTCGATGCATTAAGTTCTCCATTGAACTCACCCCTATATATATATATACATATACATATATATATATATATATATATATATATATATATATATATATATATATATATATATATATATATATATATATATATATATATATAGGGGTGGGTTTAATGGAGAACCTTATGCATCGAAGAACCTTGGAGAACCACAATGCATCGCTAGAAAAACTGAAATGCATCACAAAGAAACCGATGCATCACGCGGAAATTTGATGCATCACATGGAAATAATGTAGAAATCGATGAATCACGCGGGAATTTGATGCATCGCGTGGAAATAATGATGCATTACGGGGGAATTGTGATGCATTTGTGGTGGTGCATAGAGGTTCTTCAAGGTTCTTCGATGCATGCAGGTTCTCCATTGAACCCACATATATATATATATATATATATATATATATATATATATATATATATATATATATATATATATATATATAAAAGACAATGCAAAAATGTTCTAACAAAGTAACTGATCGAGTGGACTTCCAATTCTAATAAAATTCTCTTTGTGTAGACTAATCAAGTCTCCACCACTAATTGCTTATTGGCCTAACTCAACGTCTAAATGGATGACTTTAAATTAATTGAAGACCTTCTAAAATTAATGTAATGATGAACAAACCTCCATCAATGAAACTTAATTCTTCGACTGAAATTGACTTGGACTTAATTAAGTCTTTATGAATTATACACAATTTTTACTTTAGAAGCGTGTAGAATTTTTTTAAACGTATGAAATGATAATAATTTGAAGTGTGAAGAAGGTTTTAAATGAAGAAACACACTTTGAAGGATGCACATTTGGGCTGAAACTTGGTGTAAGATTGTATTTTCACCTCACGACCAAAACAAATAAAAATTGAAGTTCGTTTTAGTTTAGCTTGAATATAGAAAAAAAATTGCAGGCTGATTTTCATCTGGGCTACAAAGAAAAAGTGAAAACACAGGAGTAATTAGTTGATTTTCATCCACAAATTTGGATACCTTCTTCCATTAGTTTGAGTAATTATTACATTAGATTCAAGAAGAGTTCATCATGGCTTGTATTTCTATCCAGATAAACAAAAAACATAATCGGTATTAATTGTGGATGACTATCAAACTAATTAACACAAAAACATTAAATACAGAAAAACATATAAAACGAAGTCATTTCTAAGCCATGTGACTCGTACAAACATTACCTGTTCAACTCGTTACCCAATAACTTCTAACATGATGAGTCCAGCTTGTTGAATCCCTAAAACTCAAACAAAGCTCAAATAAAAAAGTTGAAACAGTGTATAAACATAGCTAACCAGCAAGAAATCAAAGTTTGTTGTTGTTTCATGGAATTTTATGTCTTTGAGAATGCAGTTTTTTCTGTTTTAAAGAAGTTTTTGGCTCCTGTAATCTTGAAAATGCCTATGGAACTTCTTCCAAGACTCATGATACTATAAAAGAGTTGTTATGAACTTATCGAATGGGAATGCAGAAATAATTTTCCCAATAGCCTCTCTGATGTATTCCTCTGTTTTTCATCTTTGTGTTTCTCACATCCCCATTTCAAACCCATTGAGCTATTAACGTAGAATTAGAGAATGTTTGAAAGCCGGAGGTTGATCTTAAGTACTATGTTTTGTATTTACTTCGGTCGATTATTGCAAAACTATTCATCCTTATTTCACTTCTGGTGTCGTACGTGCTGAGTAACTAGGGAATGGTCCTTGGACAAAACTGATAACCTTACAAGTGTCATATCAGGTGGCATGGACAACTCACCATTGTGTTAAATAATAATGAACTTTATAGTCATTGTGAGAAATCACACTACAAACAATTGCACCCAACGGAAATATGAAACCATTTGATTCCATTTCTTACTCCAATATGTCCGTCTTACTTCGTTTTCATTACAGTAAATTAGTATCATTAGCAATCTAAATTGATCCCAAAAGACTTCCAAAACCACCCATTCACAACAAAAACATGAGGAAATATACAAAATCAGTTTCATTCACCATTTCATCAAACACCTGGCATGCATATATGCTCATCGTTAATTCGTTTCAATTCAATCCAAAATTCCAACACAAATCAAACCAAAATGCAAATGAATCAAATACTTGAAAATTGGTTTAATAACCTATTATTACCTTCAAAATGATGCATGTAGGGTAAAACAGAGTAAGTGGTTGAAATAACACAATATTTCAGCTTGCTATATTAGATGGTAGTCCAGGGCTGTTTCTTACATTTCGGAGGCCATGTACAATAATCATAAGAGGCCCTATAAATATATTTATTTATTTCATTAATATGATAAAATTAATTTCCCAATAAAATTAATATTCTCATCCTAAAAGCTATTACAAATTTATAAAGAAAAGTTAGAAGAGTGAAAAGACCTACAAATAAAATGATATGCTACTCATTTGGGTTTTGTAATTGATAGACATTTGGATCACATTTTTTATACATACATCAGGCCCTAATTATCTTGAGGCCCTGGGACAGAGCCCATTTTGCCCCTGTCCAAAACCGGGCATGTTAGATACAAAGATCACTTCACTATAGTTGTATTGATCAAAATATCAAAAACACTATCAAAATATATGGCCATCAATTAACACGAAAAAAACTCAATTGAAGGTTAAGAACAATAATTACTACAAGACCGACACCTAAAGCATGACCAAGGAAATGAAGTAATAAATTCTAACAACATATTCAAATATATCCGCAACAATTACCCAAACAGAGATTAATAATATTGATTACAATATTAATCAGAACGTGCTTAAGTGACAAATTTACGACTGTATGATTCAGACTTCGAGCTCCACCGTATACAAGCTTCTTTAACAGCATCATTCTTAAAAGGCCAAAAAAAGAAAGAAAAAAAAACAGAAACAAGACAATTTTTATAGGATTAATTGCTAAGAAAAGGTAACCAACTTTACCTTTTGTATTGTTTAAGGTGATTAAGTTTGTTTACAATGAAACTAATAAAGGATCAAACTTTCATATTTTATTATTTAAGGTTATTAGTTACCTTAAATGATTAAAAAAAGAATGTTAATTGGTTATTATAAACGATAAAAAGCGTATAAAATTGGTTACTTAGTTTGATATTTTTTCTATAACAAACAAATTTGGTTACTTTAAACAATAAAAAAAACCAAAGTTAGTTCCTTAAGTTAATATTAACCTTTTTTAATACAATTCGGTGAATTTAAGGAAAACATGTAAAGCGCATACCTTATATATGTACACACAAAACTGATTTCACTTTCTAAGCATATCTGCAACTATGAGATGTGCATATAACATTTTTTTTTTTTTAAATTTATCCAATGCACATATGCAGGTTAGCCCAAAACAGATGGTCTAACTTTTTTTTTTTTTAATAAATATATAGTTAACAGAAATTGTCAAATGAATATGGCGTGGTGACAACATGTGATCATATGTTGAAAAACTTGAGTTCCGTAAAATTTTGTTCGAGCAACAGAAATATATGATTATTAACCTTTTTTGTGTCCGTCATTTTTCTAACGTCACACACACACGACGTATAGTATCAGTTCACCTAGCTACTATCAAATAAAACACAGAAAGTAGTTGTATTAAAATTAACAAGATCAGTTAACTATATATTGTTGTATTAATACCCACAAATCAAAACATGTGAGAATTGTAGTGCACTTGTATTAATAATCAGATAATTAGTTTGTTAGGGAGTTAAGATGTGTTAGCATCTATAGTTAGCTTCTTGTTGTAACTTGTAATTGCCTATAAAAGGCTAATGTATGGGTGTCATAAGAGAGATACAGAAAACAGCCTCAGATAGATACAGAGGAGTGATACACGAGAGCAGTGAGAAAGAGGTCTGCACCACCAGCAGTGGCTGGTGGTGGCACTGCCACTGGTGCAGGTTTAAAGGGTTGGGGTTGGTCATGGTGAGATCAAGAAAGTTAGAACTTGAGAGTCTAATGTAGACATGGAGTGATCTTGTAAACCATGAGTGCATGTAAAGAAAACCTTTGAGGAATAAAGAGAGATTGATTCCATAACTCTTTTCTTCTTTGTGTGTATTCTTGTTATCTTGTATGTGTTCTAGTTCATACCAATTGGGACTCTGATTTGCTACAAGTGGTATCAGAGCCAGGTTGCACATTGTTGCAATCTGGTATTCTCTCAATTAGTAGTCTCTGTAATGAGTTTGGTGTGATCAAATTGAAAGCCCCTGGAAGTGAAGACAGAAGTTCAAGAACAAAATTAAAGGTCTAAGAAGGAAGCAGCTCTGTTTTCTGGACTTACATCAGAAGTGATCCTGATTTTGGGATGAGATTGGAGATCATGAATGGCTCCTCAATCCCCAGTGAACCGGTCCGATCAATGGCGGAAATCAGTCGAAGTTGAACAACAGGTGATGGTTGGTTCGAATTACAAGTAATTCGATTCAAGATTGGAGGTCAAGAACGATGGTAGAATCAAGTTCTTCTTCTAGGATTAAATCAAGAAGGTCAGAAGAGTTAGTACGTCATCTGTACGTAATCAGATTGGTAATTAAAGAAGAAGACTGTTGAGTAAAGGAGGCTGAAATGGTTCTTATCGGTTCTTGAGTTCAATCTGTTGATGAAGTGGACAGAAGGTCACATTCAGCAGTCATGGCTCTTGGAGTTTGCAGACTTCAAGATTGAAGGTAACACACACTCTGGAAAATTCTTGATTAGTGTCATAGTCAAGATTGGTGTTAATGGTTCCCAATAGTGCTGAAAATCAATAATCATTAGTTCTTGATATTAATCTTGGTATGAAGATTAAGATTGGAAAGTCAAGAACACAGAAAACATGGGTTGAATAAGAAATCAAGTATGGTAACTCGAGTCTTGTCCTGATGAGTGTGCGTAACTCGAGTCTTGTCCTGATGAGTGTGCGAGTGATGAGTGTGCGAGTGCAGAAGCATCAGTTGCTTCAGTGCTCAAGAATGCTCAAGGATGGATATGGATTCGAATGGGCTGATCAAAGGATGCCATGTAAAGATTACCTAACGATTTCTACAACCAAAGCTCAATTATTCTTCATTAAAGGGCTGATCTAAGTGAATAAATCAGAAATGAGCAGGCTGGTCTGGTGAAAAGTAGTGTAGATCAAAACCTCTAATGTCAAGATTGGGCACCATGAAATTCATGAAGGAAGAAGAATAAAAGGTTTGGCTGTCAAATTGAATGCATTGCATTGGATCTAATTCTTGTGTTAATCTCGGTATTGGTCATAATACCAAGATTAAGGTGGAGATAGTTCAAGTAATTAGACTGAAATGCAAGGCTGGACAGCTTGTAAGGTAATATAGCACAGGAAGTGGGGTAGGCTTTTGAACAGATTGGTTTCACATAGGGGCAAGTGTGTAGGCAGCTGGTCAGACTGTAACAGAGACATTTATCAGACATTTATCAGATCTGAATTCTTGAATTGAAGGCTGATTAAGATCAAGAATAGAAGGAGTTGACTCATAGAAAATGGGTAAAAATGAGTCTGTCCTATGAGTATGCGAATGTGGAAACTTGATATGCTTCATATGTTCAAGAATACTCAGGGATGGATGGACTCATGAGGATTAATCTATCGTGATTAATCAGGTTGGTACCCCTTTGAGTCAATAGGGACTGATCTGATGCTTGTGTTCAAGGTGATGCTACGTGTACAAGGCAAAAAGGGCTGCTGTTACAGAATTGAAAAGGGCTGCTGTAAGTGAGGGATCTGTTGGTTACTGCAGAGTGCTTGAGGCTGTTGATAACTATGGATGTTGAATCAACCCAATGAAGGAGTTGTTGATTCAAGAACAGGAGAGGTGTTAGTTTGCAAGATCAAGGTGGAGTTGAACACCTTGAAACTAACAATATAGATCAGTGACTTGACTTGAGAGGTCAAGGTTCTTATCCTCAAGGAGTTAGGCTCAAATAGGAGTAAACTCAAGGTGGAGCATAATAGCTTTATTACAAGAAAATGAGGAGCATGATTGGTTGGTGGATTAGAGTGATGTTAAAGGCACTTTAATGGAAGTGAAGAACCAGTGGAATGCAGGTCATTGAAGGGTAATAAAGGAACCCATAGGTGGTTTGGGTTGGAAGTAGCTACGATGTTAATTGGAGATCAATTGTAAAACAGGCCTGGTACTAGAGGTGCTCTAGTGGTTAGTAGCAGGGAGTTACTTGAGTAGACCAGGGTGTTTAGTGATGAGGTTAACAGTAGTGAAGGTGCACTCATTGGATGTGAGTGTGAATTGCTGATTCATGAAGTAGAGAGGACAGGTTGTGAGTGGTTGATGAACATAGTGGTGCACAAGCTGTGTTGGGGATCAACTAACAGAAGTCCAAAAGCAAGTCTTCATGGAGCAATTGAGTTGAACAGGTCAGGTTTGGATCTGTTGATGCTGAATCAGATTACACAAGGATGATGTTGGAGATATTAGTTATGAAAATCAAGGCTTGGTAGTGGTGTCTTGGATTAAAGGGAAACTAGTATGGTGAATAACATCAATGGGTAATCAAGGGGTCAGTGTTGAATCTGTTGGGTGTGAAACAGATTGGGAATTAATCTCAGGCTGAAGGTGTTGACAGGGCTGTCATGTGTAAAGCCTTAAAAGGGTCGGTGGTGTCTTTTACGTGGTAAAAGATTGAAGGAATTTCTTGATGATAATCTCTCGTGTAAAGCATGTATCAAGTAATGGATTGAAATAAAAACAAACAAAAATTGTGAGATGGGTTAAAGTTCCTGAATAGTATCTCACAACTTCAGTTCATTTTTGGTGATATTTCTCCTAAGTGTATCTGTGATGAGTTTATGTTTAAGGTGGAGTTACCTTATGATCATAAACGTAACAGCTTTGATACTTTGAGCTGTCAAAGTATGCTAGAAGCTGTTAGGGGGGCTGCTGTGAAAGCTGATGAAAACAGAGGAAGTCCAGGTTTGAGTTCCAGGTTTGAAGGCTGTTGTAGAAGCTGTTTAGAACAAGGAATTTCTGGAGCAGGCTAGAGCCTAAGCTGTTGGAGTCAGAGCTGTTTTGAAAGCTGAACAGGCTAAGATGTGTCTGTAAGTAAGCCTAAGCTGATGGAAACAGAGGGCAGGTGTGACATGTGTTGATCAAGTTACTTCTCAAATCACTTGTACAAGTCGAGTTTAAATTCTTTGGTGGACGCATCAGAGAGGGAGTAAAGCTGGAATTGTTTTTGTGTGATTAGCAGAAGGTGTAATGAGGGATATACCATGTCAGCAGGCTAAGCATGAGCTAAAGGCCGAAGTGTATGATCAGCAGCAGTGGCAGAAGCTGATGTAGTCAATACAACAGGTTTAAAGACAAAACATTGAAGCAGTATGAGCAAATGGTCTAACAGCTTGAGAATGTTAGAAGCTGCTCATAGTCGAAGATGGTTGAAGCTGTGATCAGATGCATCAGCAGTTGACAAAAGAAAGTTTAACCATCTACAAGTGGGTCAATTAATTCAAGGTTAATTACTTAGTGTAATACAAGTACACTAAGGTGGAGATTGTGAGAATTGTAGTGCACTTGTATTAATAATCAGATAATTAGTTTGTTAGGGAGTTAAGATCTGTTAGCATCTATAGTTAGCTTCTTGTTGTAACTTGTAATTGCCTATAAAAGGCTGATGTATGGGTGTCATAAGAGAGATACAGAAAACAGCCTCAGATAGATACAGAGGAGAGATACACGAGAGCAGTGAGAAAGAGGTCTGCACCACCAGCAGTGGCTGGTGGTGGCACTGCCACTGGTGCAGGTTTAAAGGGTTGGGGTTGGTCATGGTGAGATCAAGAAAGTTAGAACTTGAGAGTCTAATGTAGACATGGAGTGATCTTGTAAACCATGAGTGCATGTAAAGAAAACCTTTGAGGAATAAAGAGAGATTGATTCCATAACTCTTTTCTTCTTTGTGTGTATTCTTGTTATCTTGTATGTGTTCTAGTTCATACCAATTGGGACTCTGATTTGCTACAAAACATAATCAAATTATACGGCCGTCAAAGTAACAGCAAAAAAGAACTCAAAGAGTACATGATTTATATATGATTGTGTGATTCAAACTTCCAGCTCCACCACATACAAGCTTCCATACCTGCATCATTTTCTTAAAAGAAAAAAACGAATAAGCAGGTTTTTATAAAATTTGGTGAAATTAACAAAAACATGTAAAGCACGTACGTACCATTCAAAAACTGATTTCACTTCCCGATATATATGTATCCAATTCTGCTTCCACATCCATATCCCAACATCATCACTTTCCATGTAAGTCCATTTTCCTCCTCATCTCCATCTCCATTTGCATCAGCAATTGCAATTAATTGAGATGATTTTCCGAAAGATTTAAGCATGAAAGAAACTTCAAGTCTGCTAGACTTTGAGGGATAGGGATCTTTCCAGTGAGTTGGTTCCACGATAGGTCTAATGATTCCATCTCATAGTCTGAAATTGTTGTAAGAAATCACTTGAGTCTGAAACGTAAGAAATAGTTTTTAAATCATTTAAGATCTGAATTTTAAGTTTTAAGACAAACTAACATCTGAAATTGTCTAAACAAACGAGACCGACTATTCACCAGTTAATTAGATACATAACTTGAGGCCCTAAAATTTTGGCAGCCCGGTACGGTTGAGCAATTTGCATACCGTCACCAACACCCCTGAGTAGCTCCCTAATTAGGTTTCCTTTCAACTTGCATACCGTCACCAACACCCCTTAGTAGCTCCTAATTGTAGCTCCCTAGGTAGGTTTCATTTTCTTGTGTATTTGTCAAAATTTAATTCGATGTATTGAATAAGAACACAATAGATGAAGTTTCTTCGATTCTTTCAATTGACAAATAACAGAGTATTTTGGCCGACACTAATAATTCTTCTCAATTTATGACTTAAATATAGGGTAATTTGGTTATGCAAGTTTTCTAGTCGGACATGGTGTTGAGTTAATAACACAAATAACTTAAATTAACTTTCTTGTATCATTGTTCCAATTTTCCAACTATGATTGACGTAACAAGAAGGGTTGATGCATGTAATAGTTGCTTACTTCCGTAATGTTTCGATTTATGTTATATAATTTTTTTTACGTTGTAAGTCATTTTTTACTTTTATTCGCTAGTCCACTCAATAATTTTACTACTTGTTGAATCCTGTGAAAAAGTTTGTAGGGTAATTGTTTTCTACTGCAGGTTACCAAGGCAATAGTGGTAGGTTTTTCAAAAAGTTTAGTTCCACTCTACCATCATAAATTAAGTTTCTATGTTTTTCATTTACTTTGGTTGATTATTGCAAAACCCCTGTTGTTATTTTACTTGTCTTGTCTAGTAACTACGCACTAAGACAAGCGGTCTAAAGAACACGAGTTGTGCCCAAGATTATAAATAAATGTAAATCAACTTAGCTATATATACAAACCGAGTATGGGAGTGACCGTTTCATCATCCATTGCTTACATCTTTGATTGATAATAATCTAGTTAAATAGTTCTAAAATCCATTCTCAACTCTTTCATCAATATGTATTGCTTTTTAGTGAAATTTTGATAACAAGAAACGACTTTTATGCGATGACGATGTGTGAAAAAGTTCAGTTTTTTGAAATTTTGTTCACGCTGAGATCCAACAGCAATATATGATTGTTAAGTTGTTATTACGTCTGTCATTTCTCTCACGTCGCACACACACGGTGTGTAATAGGTTAGTACTTAGTTACTAGTCATGGCATGCTTACCATCAAATAAAAACAGAGTAAGCAATAATTATAAGTGTGAAGAAGGTTTTAAATGAAGAAACACACTTTGACTTGTATTTTCACCTCACGACCAAAACAAATCAAAATTGAAGATCATTTTAGTTTAGCTTGAATATAGAAAAAAAATTGCAGGCTGATTTTCATCTGGCTACAAAGAAAAAGTGAAAACAGAGGAGTAATTAGTTGATTTTCACCAACAAATTTCGATACCTTCTTCCAATAGTTTGAGTAATTGTTGATGGATTAATCATGATTGTTAGACTAGATATGTAAAATAGATTAGTTATTGTATTGATTATGTAATTATAGAAAGTGCAAGGACCAAAAATAGCACTTGATAATTCACGAAGAGTTGTGTCTATTCAGAAAAGATACAACCATTCATGAAAGGGTTTCATGAAGAGTTGCAACCTTTCGTTCGCACCTCTTAGACTAGTATAAATAGGAACCTTATTCAACATTGTAATTGTGTGAATTCATATTGTTAATAAAAGATTGCTAGTTTGATTATTCAAGATTCCGTGCAAAGTTTAGTGTTTATACGGATCCTTTCCAACAATTATTACATTAGATCCAAAAGTTCATCATGGCTTGTATTTCTATCCAAATAATGAAATACATAATCATTATTATTCGTGTATGACCATCAAAATAATAGAAAAACATAAAAAACAAAGTCATTTCTAAGGCATTCCGTTCAACTTGTTACCCAACAACTTTAACATGATAAGTGCAGCTTGTTATAACCTAAAACGCAAATAAAGCTCGATGAACATTGCGGAAACAGCTAACCAGCCAGATCGAAATCAATGTTTGTTGCTGTTTCATGGAATTTTGTGTCTATTAGCATTCAGTTTTTCATTTGATTTGAAGTAGTTTTGGCTCCTGTAATGTTGGAAATAGTTATGTAACTTCTTGTAATGCTTAATAACTGATGAACTTATTATTGGAATCCAAAAATAAGTTTCCAATAGCCTCTCTGACTCTCTGTTTTATTCCTTTGTTTTTATGTGCATTGGATACTATGTTTTGTATTTACTTTGGTTGATTATTGCAAAACAGTTCGTAGTTATTGTACTTGTCGTGTCGTATTCAGTAATTAGGGATTAACACGATCTGTCAAAAGACTGAACATGAGTTGTGCCCAGGATACATAATAAATAAAAGTGAATCAATTAGGATTATGTCTATGTAACCTAATATTATTCAACTCATGAGAATTAGCTATATGAACCAATTGTAGAAAACACGATTGATCGTATAATAATACATTGCTTACAAGTTAATTAATTACGTGTGCATTTGAATCTTTAAAGCTATAAACTACTCAAGCCAGATAACTCTAAAATTCATTCTCAAGTCTTTCATCGCCATTTATTGCTATTTGTTATTTTATGTGGTCATACCTGAGATGAAATTGCCATGCCCAATTGCCCATGATGTGCTTAGTCATTAGTTGAAACTAAAACAGAGTACAGCACATACTATTCACAATACTGACTTCACTTCCCTATATATCACTAAAAGAAAAGTGTTTTAATTAACAAACTAAAACTGTCACTAAAACTTAAATAAGTGTCACTATATGGGTTCATCACTTTTACCTGCACATTAAAAAAGTATTGGGTGAAAGTGGAATGGGTATAGCCCTATGCTGACAGAACTTAAGTGTGGGTATAGGCCTTGTGCTTTTGTGACAGACATATTTGTGTAACTATATAGCTGTTTTGTCACATTTTCAGTTTAATGTTTAGTATTGATTTTAGCATTATTGCGATAATAATGATGATGTGTTAAACAAGCTGTGTTTTATGTGATTTAGTTTCAATTGCAAGAATGATAGTTGATTGTATATTCTAGCATTATTGTGATAATGAGTAGGTGATTAATCAAGCAATAAGCGGAAACGATTTACCGAAATGTTTTTTTTCCCATGTATATTAAAGAGTGAGGACTCACACGAATTTTGTTCACCATTGTCACTATTTTATAGAAAGTTCAACGAATAGATTTTTTAGCATATCTTTGATAGCAAATCGAGTAACCATCAAAAGTAATAACTTTCTTTTTACAATTATTTGTTGGGAAAATGGTCCCGAAAACACTAATAAACTTGCACAAGAATTTGCACAGGATCGAAATAATCAAACTAATATTCTTTTATTGATCAAACTGAATTCACACACTACAATATTGAAATATGATTCCTATTTATACTAGTCTAAGAGGTGCGACGAAAGGTTGCAACTCTTTATGGAACCCTTTCACGAATGGTTATGTCTTTTCGAATAGACACGCCCTTTCGGTTTTAACTAAGTGCTATTTTGGTCCTTGCACTTTCTATAATTACATAAACAATACAATACTTAAACTATTTACATAATAAATCCTATACTTTATGTTTTTGTCATTATTTCCAACATTCCCCCCTAATGACAAAAACAGTAATCCTTGAGCAATCTTACTCAGTGTTGGTTCCTTCTTCTTCTTGTACTTCTTCATCATCTTTAAAATCTTGTAAACTTGAACTTGCAAATAAGAGAGTTGGCTCTAAATCTTCTTCAACCAAATTCGTCTCTTCTAGTCTTTGAAATCTTCGAGTTCCTTCACGGCAATGTGAGGCATAATGTCCATATTTATTTATTGCAGTTGTAGCATTTTATTTTGCTGAAGTCTCTTGTGGATCTCTTCTCTTCATTATAATCCTTGAGCGTGGGTTTTCCTTGCTTTTGACTGTTGTAAGACGTTCACGGCCAGTATTGTTGTCGTGTGTCAACAAGAGCTTGTCTAGACTTTCAGCATGCTTGTTTTTCTTGAATTTCACCCTTTCTTCAAATGTTTTCAATCTTCCAATAGTCTCATCCAGTGTCATTGTGTCTAGATCAGAGAATTGTTCGATTGACGCAACAATTTGTATAAACTTTTCTGGTACAGAATTTAGAATCTTCCGCACAAGAGTTTGTTCATCAATTGTTGTTCCGAGGCTAGTCATCCTTGATATAATACTTGTCAATTTTGTGGTGAATGAATCAATAGACTCTTCTTCCTCCATTTGTAGTGCTTCAAATTCTGATCTAAGGGTTTGAAGTCTTGCCTTTTGAACTTGATCTATGTCGATATTTCTAATCTTCAACGTATCCCACATTTCTTTTGCAGTTTTGCAATTTGCTACTTGTACTATTAGATCTTCAGGTAAAGCTTGAAAGAGATATGCAATCATAGTCTTGTCTCTTTTATCATCCGGTTGAGTTTGAGGGGTAGGTTCAACCATATCCCAAAGACTATTTGCTTGTTGTATGGTTCTCATTCTAATGGACCATATGGTATAGTTTGTTGAATTTAATAATGGACATTGAAAAATGTTTAAGGATCCTGGATCCTTAACTTGATTACTTTGATCACCTTTTGGATTTTCTCCCATAATCTTTTTCTCAAAAACTTTATACTTTGTAAAACCTTTAAATACTTTGAATCTTAAAACCTTTAAAAACTTTAGAAACTTTAAAACTTTAAATCTTTAAAACTTTAGTTTTTTCAACTTTTATAAAAAACTTGAAATGAAACTTAAAACTTAATAAACTTGTATATGTGCCAAACCTTGCATATACTTAAAAACTTTTAAAACTTGTATGTGTGTCAAACCTTACACATATAAATACTTAAAACTTGTATATGTGTTAAACCTCACATATACTAAAAACCTTAGAAACTTGTATGTGTGTCAAACCTTACACATACCAAAAACTTAAAAACTTGTATATGTGTTAAACCTCACATATACTAAAAACACTTTATAAAACCACTTGTATGTGCTTCAATCCTCACACACACAAAAAAAACACTTGTATTCTTAAAAACTTAAAATCTCTTGAATAAAACTTTTATAAGTTATAAAAACATAAACCAATAATAAACTATAAGTTACGTTATAATTTATTTTCTCACGAAACCTAATTTTATTATAAGTTACGTTATAATAAAATAAAACTAAGATTTTTTATCTAATTTTATTTTCTAATAATAAAATTAAAATAAGGTATTAAGAATACCTAACCTCTTTGGACTTGGGCTGATGTGATCCGTATTGGATCAAAAATGCAAACACGGGCTTGGGCTCAAAACTCTGGACCCTTGCTCCTCTTTTCTTCACTGTTTTCTTTGTGAAGCGTTTCTTACAGAAACGTTGGCTTCTTCAAGTCTTCAACCGGTGCTATTCTCTTTTTCGAATTCCCTTTAACCGTTCTTCTCAAACGATGTTGCCCTTTTCTGTGAACCGACACTTTGCCTTGTATGAATCGTTTTAACCCCTTTGTTGAATCGATGCAACTAATCTTCTATACCCGCTGAGATTTCTTATTCAATGGCTATGGTTTCTTCTAAAAAACCCTAATTGTTGCCTAAGGTTTCTGATATGTCAATCGCTGAACTTGGAATTCTGGAACCCTAATTGCTACTTCTAAGTGATGATGGCGAATGGTGGTTCCCGTGGTGGCGGATTTCTGTCCGTGGGTATTCTCCTACGGTTGTGGCACTTCTCTGTGGGTATTTCTACGGTGGTTGTGTGTATGGCGATCCGTGGGTTTCTCTTACGGTTGTGGCACTTATCTCTGTGGAGAATTCTACGGTGCCTCTGAAATTAGGTTCTATCTCTCTGATTTCTTGTTGCCTTCGATTCAGTATGCTATTTCTGTTGGATTCTAGGGTTTGCTTAATATCTATGAAATGCGATAGGGCTTACTGTTACTTCTCTGATAAAAATCGTTGCTTTGATTTTTGCCTTCGGTTTTGTGGGTTTGCCTACTGTTGGGAATTTTTTATTTCAATTCCTATTGAAATCTGGAACAAAACTTGATGAATTGGTGCCGACTGTTTGTAGAACAAATCCTCTGTTCTGCCGCCCTTGGTACCTAACAGACTTTGTAATCTGATGTATATTGATGTGAGAAATACTGAATACAATACAAGTATATATAGAAGAGCTAATTGCAAAGACCACTATCTAGATTAGACTAATTACATTCTAGCCCTTCTACTGTTATAGACTATGTCTAATATCCCCCCGCAAGCTAAGGCCGGGGAACGACCTGTAGCTTGGATCTAAGAAGCAGAAATCGTGTAGACGATAGTGGCTTTGTGAAGACATCGGCAATCTGATCATTTGTAGATATGAACCGTATGGAGAGTTGTCGCCGGGCAACCTTTTCTCTGACAAAGTGAAAATCAATTTCAACATGCTTTGTGCGGGCATGGAAAACGGGATTTGCAGAGAGATATATCGCACCAACATTATCACACCATAGAGTAGGCACTGTCTTAAGAGGAACATGAAGCTCACGTAGTAAGGCCTGAAGCCAGGTAAGTTCAGCAACAGTGTCAGCAAGAGCCTTGTATTCATATTCCGTAGATGAGCGAGAGACAGTCTTTTGTTTCCGTGCAGACCATGAAACAAGATTTGACCCGAGATAGATAGCATATCCCCCCGTGGATCGACGATCATCAGGACAACCGGCCCAGTCAGCATCGGAGAATCCAGTCAGTGTGGTGAAAGTAGAGTCAGAATATGCATGTAGAAGCATACCGGACTTACATTCGAGGCGTAAACCATACTCAACAGTACCTAACAAATAACGAAGTATGCGCTTGACTGCAGACCACTGATTTTCTGTTGGAGAGTGCATGAACTGGCAAACCTTGTTAACAGCATAAGCAATGTCTGGGCGAGAGAGAGTGACATACTGAAGGGCCCCCACAATTTGACGATACTTAATTGGATCGGTAAAGGGCGCACTGTCACCGAGAGCAAGATGCGCATTAGTAGTCATGGGGGATGGAACTGGTTTCGCATTCGATAAGCCTGCACGCTGTAGGAGCTCCAGAATATACTTTTTCTGTGAAAGAATCAAGTCTGGGTGTTGCGAATAACCTCAACACCAAGAAAGTATGCAAGAGGACCCATATCCTGAAGAGGAAAACTCTGACTAAGGCGGCGAACCACAGTATCAATAGCTTGGGAATTGTTACCTGTGAGAATAATGTCATCCACATAGACCAACATATATAAGAGCGTGCCTTGGTGAGAGTAGATAAACAGTGATGGGTCAGTCCTAGATCCTCGAAAGCCAAGAGCCTGAAGAGCGGAAAAAAGGCGATGAAACCATGCTCGAGGAGCCTGCTTTAACCCATACAAAGCTTTGTAAAGAAGACACACATGTTTAGGTTTAGTAGGATCCACAAAACCAGAGGGCTGAGTCATGTAGACGGTTTCGGTGAGATCACCGTGAAGAAAAGCATTCTGAACATCAAGCTGTCGGAGGGGCCAGTTCTGTGTGACGGCCAGAGATAAGACAACACGGATAGTGGTAGATTTGACCACTGGACTAAATGTCTCAATATAATCCACACCTTCTTCCTGACTGTAACCTTTAGCAACAAGACGAGCTTTATAGTGTTGTATTGCTCCAGTCGGGTCACGTTTCAATTTATAGACCCATTTGCAATCGACCACATTAGCACCCGGAACAGGAGGAACTAAAGACCAAGTACCATTCCTAAGTAGAGTCGAATACTCGTCGGACATAGCACGACGCCACTGAGGATCCTTGTTGGCAATGGAGAAGTGAGGAGGTTCGGTGATTGTGTAGTTGGTGTTGAAGGAGGAGATATTGTGGGGTTTGGTTTGTTTAGGGTTGGGACGTAGGTTAGGTGGTCGATGACGAGAGGGGGCAGTGGTAGTAGGTTGTGGAGTGGGAGAAGTAGGTTGGGTATCAACAGAAGGGTGGGAGGGTTGGTTAGTGCTAGAGCGACGCTGATATGTGCGAAGAGGAACCGGTGTAGGTGTATCGGTAGGGGGTGAGGCAGTGGTGGGTGGAAAAGTATCAGTAGAGGGAGGAGTGGGGGTAGGTGTATCAGCTGGGAGTGGGACAGAAGACGACGGGTCACTAGGGGTAGTGGAAGGTGAAGGAGAAGTAGTAGGGTCAGGGTGAGGATAGGATGAGATGTATGGGTCTGATGTAGATGGGGGAGGAGGTTTAGAGGGTTGGTGATAGGGAAATAATTGTTCATTGAAACGAACATGTCGGGCTATGTAAAGGCGCTCAGACTGTGGGTCCAGGCAACGGTAGCCATGATGGGTTGGACTGTAGCCAAGAAAAACACATGGAGTAGAACGAAGGTCCATTTTGTGTTTGTTGTATGGACGAAGATGTGGAAAACACTGACACCCAAAGACTCGAAGAAAGGAAAAATCTGGGGGACGCTTGAATAAGAATTCAAAGGGTGAGATATTTGAGTTTGTTCTAGACGGCATGCGATTGATGAGATAGACAGCTGTGTCAAACGCAAAGTGCCAGAAACGTTGAGGCACATTAGAGGCGGCTAGAAGGGTAAGGCCAGTTTCGACAACATGCCGATGACGACGTTCCACAAAACCATTTTGTTCACTGGTATGAGGACACGAGAGGCGATGAAGGATGCCGAGAGAGGAGAAGAATTGGGAGAGATTCCGAAACTCCCCTCCCCAATCGGTTTGAACGGTTTTGAGTTTTGTTTGAAATTGACGTTCAGCCATGACAAGGAAGCTTTTAAAAGTAGCATACACATCAGACTTAAGTTTTAAAGGAAAAATCCACATGAAACGAGAGTAATGATCAACACATAATAGAAAGTAAGTGTGACCATCAAACGAGGTAACAGGGGCGGGGCCCCAAACATCACAAAAAAACCAAATCCAAAACACCCGAGCTTTTATAAATAGAAGGTAACAAATGTAGTTTAGATGATTTCCCAACAGAACAAGAATTACAAAAAGAAGTACTAGAAGACTCATTATTTAAAGGTAAACTATACTTAGAAACCATAGACAAAAACAGTTGTTGATGAGGATGGCCGAGTCAGTGATGCCAGATCGTGGAAGAAGCACGGGTAGTGGAGAATCCGACTTTAGGAATAGGTTGATTTGTTGGAAGATGAAAGGAGTAGAGACCACCGTTACTTGGACCAGTGAGGAGGATTGTGTGTGTAGACTTGTCCTTCACAACAAAGAAAGTGGAGTGAAATTCAAAAAACACATCATTATCAAGACAAAATTGTTGAACAGAAAGTAAGTTTTGTTTAATATCAGGCACATGGAGAATGTTTTTAAGGTTAAAGGTTTTGTTAGGAGAGTGATATTGGGTAGAACCTATATGAAGAATGGGTAAACCCTCACCATTGCCAACATGAAGATTATCAGTACCGGAGTATGCCTCAGAGTGATCGAAACTAGATAGGTCTGGTGAGACATGGTGGTTGGATCCTGTATCTGGAAGCCAAGAGGTGGACACGTTGGAGCGTAGATCTGTAAAATTAGCTGACGGAGGCTGCCGTGACCGAATAGTAGAGGGATCACGATTGGGACACTGAGAGGGAATGTGGCCAATCCCACACCTGTTGCAGGTTCCAAACACAGTATTTTGAGTAGAGGCCCAAGGGAATTGATCCCGATTACCACCTGTTTGACTGCGGTTGTTGTTGTAGTTTCCACGGCCACGGTTATTGCCACGTCCACGACCACGATAATTTCCAGACCTGTGTGTATAGTTAGCTTGTGCAAGAGAAGGGACAATAGGTTGTACCTGAAGACCAAGCTGGGAGAGAGCATGCTGAAGAGCCTGAAGCTGATCAGGAGATGGAGTAGTACCAGAAGTAGGAGTGCGATGATTACCAGCAGCAGCAGTAGTAGACAAGAAAGCCGGAGAGGGTGGCATGACTGGAGTAGGCTTCTGTATCATGTAATCATGGTCAGATAACAAAGCAAAGAGTTCAGCAAACGTGATTGGAGACTGGCGGCCAATAAGGGATGATTTCAGACCATTGTATTCGTTCCTAAGACCCGAAATAACCACATAGACCAGATCTTTTTCTTTTGTCGGTTCACCAATGTTGGCAAGAGCAGTAGAATATTCCTGGGCCCTAGTCAAATAGGCTGTAGCAGATTCATCAGGTTGCATCTGAAGCTTGAGAAGTTGATTTTTGAGGGTATATTCCCGAGAAGACGTGTGTGGGGCATATGCGCGTTCAAGAGACAACCACAGATCCCGAGAGGTGGTGCCTTGAACATGCTGAAAAGAGGCCTCAGAGATGGTGGAAATAATTAACATACGTACATGGGCATCGTTGGAGATCCAGGCGGTGTAACTAGGATTTAATTGTGGCAGTGGTACTGTGGTCAGACGAGGAGATGATAGTCGGAGGAGGGCAAAGAATTGTGCCATCCACGTATCCAAACAGGTTGTTTGTAACAAGAAACGGGTGAATCATAGTCTTCCAATAGCCATAATTGGTTGGGGAGAGAGTAAAGGCAAACTTGTGAGAGTTGTGACCGGTTTTCTCTGTGGAAGTAAGGGCTGTAATAGAAGTCATTTGTGGGCAGCAGCAGCAGATTGTGTTGGTTAGGATGTAGGCGGCAGCAGCAGAAGATTGAACAGCAGCAAAGGATGCGGCAGAGGTTTGAACAGCAGCAGATTGGAGGAGCAGGTGAGTAAGGCGGCAGCAGCAGCAAATGGTGAGCAAGGCGGCAGCAGGGTGTAGGAGCGGCCGCAGAAAGGGTTGTGTGCGGCAGGAAGAATGCGGCGGCAGGGGGT
Organism: Centrapalus pauciflorus; assembly: GCA_020465985.1. Lineage (NCBI taxonomy): Eukaryota > Viridiplantae > Streptophyta > Magnoliopsida > Asterales > Asteraceae > Centrapalus > Centrapalus pauciflorus. The sequence continues at coordinate 20,246 of JAANYP010008203.1, forward strand.
TTGTTTTGGCGGCAGAGAGGTGGAGACAGGAGGGCTGATTTGCAGTGGTCAGAAAGTCAGGTGGCTAGGGGTGAGGGCGGCGGCAGGGAGGTAGGCGCCTAGGGTTAGGGAAGTAGGCGGCTAGGGTTAGGAGATGAGACCTAGGGTTGTAATCCCAGGCTCTGATACCACAACAGACTTTGTAATCTGATGTATATTGATGTGAGAAATACTGAATACAATACAAGTATATATAGAAGAGCTAATTACAAAGACCACTATCTAGATTAGACTAATTACATTCTAGCCCTTCTACTGTTATAGACTATGTCTAATAGTACCGATGATGATTCTTCCGTGAATCACCTTCTGGTGTAATTCGTTTGATCGACAGGTAAATGATGAAATCCGAATGGTTTGATTAAAGCCTGGCGCTCTGATACCAAATGTTGGGAAAATGGTCCCGAAAACACTAATAAACTTGCACAGGAATTTGCACAGGATCGAAATTATCAAACTAATATTCTTTTATTGATCAAACTGAATTCACACACTACAATATTGAAATATGGTTCCTATTTATACTAGTCTAAGAGGTGCGACGAAAGGTTGCAACTCTTCATGGAACCCTTTCACGAATGGTTATGTCTTTTCGAATAGACACACCCTTTCGGTTTTAACTAAGTGCTATTTTGGTCCTTGCACTTTCTATAATTACATAAACAATACAATACTTAAACTATTTACATAATAAATCCTATACTTTATGTTTTTGTCATTATTTCCAACATTATTATGTACGAGTCTTAGCTTTTCGTTCACAAGCTGATCTCATGGAATATCATTTAAATCCTTCTGTTAAATCTTCTTCGGAAGGATTTGAATGATTTTTGCTTGAAGATCTGGATTTGGATGGAACGGATGATATGATACTTCTTTTTTAACATCTATCCATGGATTTAAATTTTTCTACAATTAAAATATAAAAGTTAACAACTTTTTTAATCAACTAAAACAATTATGTCAATTTAAGTAGCATGTGATTGCTTTCACCAACAGCTACAGCCCGGTAAATCTTTGGCCCTCCTTCAAAAACCAAAGGCATGCAGGTTCTTTTCTTGGGCTTTATTTTTTTTATTTTTGTGCATTTTACTTATGGATAAATGTTAATAGATTTAAGGGAGAATTTCATACACGTTTTTGTAAAACCTCATTATTATGTATGTATCTTTATATGATTTAATAATAGTTAATTAAATATTTAGACATATACGGAGTTTTAAAAGTTTAGAATGATATATATACATAATAAGAAGATTTACAAAAATATATACATGATAAGAAGATTTACAAAAATATATACATAATAATGAAGTTTTTCATGAACGTGTATAAAATTCGTACTAAAATTTATACTTGAATGATTTTTTTACTAATCAAGCTCAGTAATATTTAAACAAATATATGTATTAAAATTGAAATAACTAAATTAATACTTCTATATATTTTTTTTATTGGTGTCACTTAAAAAAATTCTAGGTGTCACTTGATTTTTTTTAATACACATGTAATACAATATTTTGAAATTTTATTGGTGTACTCGACACTTGTTGGCGATTCTTCCGTCCGCCCCTGGACTCATAGCCAATAAGCAAATAAGCAAAAGATTTCTGTTAGCCTCTCTATTTTTATTGCTCTGTTTTTCTTCTCTGTGTTTCTTACATTCCCATGTATAGTAAATTAAGATTGAAGACAAAAGAGTTTATTAAAATGCGTATGTTAACCATGAATGGTTAAATGTGTAATTTGCATCCGATATGAGATCAATGAATTTATCAAAACGAGCTTAAAATCTCGAAGTGGATCTTAAGTACATGTACCAGATATTTTGAGTTTATTCTTGATGTGGTGATAACATGTGATCATATGTTGTAAAAGTTAAGTTTCGTAAAATTTTGTTCAAGCTGTGATCGAACAGAAATATATGATTATTAACTTGTTTTTGTGTCAGTCATTTTTCTAACGTCACACACACGACATATTGCATCAGTTCACCTAGCTACTATCAAATAAAAAACAGAAAGTAGTTGTATAGTAATAACACAATATACCAGTATTGGCACATTAAAAACAAGATCAGTTAACTATATATTGTTGTATTGATACCCAAATATCAAAAACATAATCAAATTATACGCCGACAAAGTAACAGCAAAAAAGAACTCAAAAAGTACGTGATTTATTTATGATACGACTCAAACTTCGAGCTCCACCACATACAAGCTTCCTTACCTGCATCATTTTCTTAAAAGATAAAAACGAAGTAAGCCAGTTTTTATACAATTTGGTGGAATTAACAAAAACTCCAACGTTCACAGTCATTGGATAGCGGAAACCCACAAAGATTCAGATTTCCCTCGTATGAGTTCCCACTAAATGTGTTGAACTGCTTCCCTTGTGGAATACGCCCAACAAGATGATTTTCTGAAAGATTTAAGCATGAAAGAAACTTCAACTCTACAAGGCTTCGGGGGATCTCTCCTGTGAGTTGGTTCCATGATAGGTCTAATGATTCGATCTCCGAGAGATTTCCTAGAGCATGTGGTATATGACCATTCAGATTGTTGTGGGATAAGTTCAGCACAATCAAGGAGTTAACAGTACCGATTACTTTTGGAATCTCTCCATCAAATTTGTTGTTAGATAAATCAACAATCGTGTAGTCAACCAAAATTTTTGGAAATGGGAGTTCCTGACCTTTCACCACAGCAGTGATCGAGTAGTAGAAACCAGTGGAGTTACCAGATTCCAAATATTCTGGTTTTGAACCCTTCCTAGCAATGTTCCTCATGGCATTGAAATTTTCGAAATACTTTCGAGGGAGACGACCCACAAACCCATTATTAGATGCATCGAGAACTTGCAGACGTGGAAACGGAAATTTATTAGTTGTAGAAGAGGTGTCTATGGGACCATGAAAAAGGTTTGATTTAAGATCAAGAACCTGTAAATTCGGAAGAACTCCTAACCAATGAGGGAATGTGCCATTTAAGAGGTTGTTTCCCAGATCAAGTATTCTCAAAGATGAACATTTTGAAAAACAAGTAGGCACCTCCCCTTCTAATTGGTTTCCATTCAAAAGAAGGCTTTCTAAACTTCCACAGTCACATACATTTGGAATAGTTCCATGAAAATGATTGTTTCTCAAATCAATCATTTTAAAAGTGCTGATATTTTCTACACATCTAGGAATAACTCCACCAAAGCTATTATCAGACACATCCAAAAACCGTAGATTGCTCATGTTACAAAGTGATGGAGGGAATGGTCCTTGGATCTGGTTGGACTGGAGGTACAAATACCAAAGTCCATTCGATTGAAATTGTGGCAAGCTTGTTATGGAGTTAAATGAGAGATTCAAATAAGACAACCAATTTCCTCCTATCTCCCGTGTCCAGAGAGGAATCTGGCCATGTAAGTTGTTATTTGATAGATCTAACATATCAAGAAATTTCATGGTTTGTAAGGATTTTGGAAATGAAGTTAGCTTGCAAGATGCCAAAGATAAACGTCGAAAATCAACGTTGATATTGGCAGTAGCATTGTTAGCCACAACAGAAAAACCACTATAAGATAAATAGAGTTCTGTAAGCTTTGGGGTCATGGATAAAAAAGTATCCAATTCCCATAAACCTGTGAAATTGTTATACGAAAGGTCAAGAAAAGTGAGGTTGATGAGCTGAATATGAGATGGTGGAGTGGATCCTAGATGTATTTCACCATCAAATTGATTGGAACTGAGTGATAATTTCTTTAATGATTGACAACTGAAGAACTCCAAAGGTAATCCACCATTAAACATGTTACCGTCAAGATAAATGGTTGTCAGCAAGGGAAGAGTAAACAAGAACGAAGGTAAGGTTCCATTGAGCATATTAGATGATAAATTTAGAGTGGTAAGGTTCCCAAGATTAAGTAAGGATTTGGGCAGAGTACCCGTCAATTGACAACCAGATATATACAAATAGTTCAAAGACATGAGATGTCCTACTGGGTCTGGTATTTCTCCTGATAAATTTGTGTGAGAGAGATCTAACATGATCAAAGACTTCAGCTGTCGTATTGAATGGGGTATTTCTCCTGATAAATATGTGTCAGAGAGATCCAAGTAATTCAAAGACTTCAGCTGCCCTATTGATTGGGGTATTTCTCCTGATAAATACGTGCCAGAGAGATCCAAGTAGTACAAAGACTTCAGGTGCCCTATTGATTGAGGTATTTCTCCTGATATATTTGTGTTAGAGACATCAAACCATGTGAGAGCGTTGTTACTAGTGCTCTTGTTTACTTCAGGTAATGTACCAGTGAGGTCAAAGTTCAATCCTAAACCAAGTGTTTCCAAATATGGAAGATTGAATATGTTATTTGGTAATTTCCCTACCAAGTTAGTCCATTTAAGATCGAGTGTTTTCAGAGGAGAAGAGATGTTAAGACAAGTGGGTAAAGCCCCAGAGATATTTGCAACAACAATCAAAAGCTCTCTCAAATGAGAAGAATTTTGGAGTAGATTATTCAAAACGTAAGGTTGCATTCGAATGTAATCATACCCATTCCAAGAGAGATCAAGAGAAACCAATTTAGGAAAGAATGAGATTTTGGAAGAAACTTCACCTTCAAACAAACAGTTAGAGATGTTGAGATGTGTGAGAGTAGAAGGAAACCTTCCAATTTCTTGTAGAAACTTGGAACTGGTGAGATCATTGAAAGCAAGATTGAGTCTTTGGAGGTGAGGAAGATGAAAGAGGGTGGTGTTACGGTGGATGTGACCTTGTAGCATTCCACAGCTAAGATCAAGAGAGATGACATCACCTGTGAAATGGTTGCATAAGACCCCATTCCACTTGCAACAATCACTGTTCCTCTTCCAATTCTTCATAACTGGAAGCAATTCATCACCACAATCATAATAACCATACGAGGGATAATTGATGGAGGAAAGACTTTGTTTAAACATAAGCAAAGCAAGACTCTGTTGTGAAGAACATTTAGGGGTACTGTTATTGTATGAAGCAGAAGAAGAGGGTGAAGCCAATGAAAAGAAGAAAAAGGAGAGGAGACACTTCAAATTGCTCATTCTTTAAAATGTTATGATAAGCAAATACTGATGATATTTTATTTTGCTATGAATATATATTTATAGTCAATGAATGTAAAGTTGAATGCTCCACTTACAATTTGGGTCTACATTTAACACATTGTTGAGCTTCTGTATTACATCGAAAAGGTAAAAAAAAGCATAACGAGTTCTACTGTTCAAAAAGCAACATTTATCTCTTCTCTTGATCGAAAATCTAATGTACTATGTATAAGTAAGTCATTAATTTATAACATTGATTGTTGTTCCCGTGATATATGTTTTTTCATTTTGTCAGCATAAAAGATAACATATAGTATGGAATATATAAAGCCAGCTTTCGGATTAACTTTCTTTTTTGTAACCAACTTTGGTTAATATTTTGATTTATGTTGGTCATATTTTTTATATATATTTAATTGTTACTTTTATTTTAATTTGATGTTTTTGCAGTTGCAGCCGAAAAAACAATTGAATTTAGTAAAATGCTTAACTGACCAATAAAATAACGACATGGACGTCATCTACATCTATCTCTCGTAAATTAGATTATATGAATTACAACGTGTTATTCAAATTGTATATAACTAATATATTTATAGCATAGAATATATATATTAAGAAAATATAACCATTAACCAATTAAGTCGTGATTTTAATTGATGATAATACTAAAACTATTAAAATGAATATATATAAAGATAAAAGACAATGCAAAAATGTTCTAACAAAGTAACTGAGTGGATAGCTATTTGTTTGTGGCAAAGACTTATAAAGTTATTTCAGGGACTTTCAATTTTAATAAATTTCTCTTTGTGCAGACTAATCAAGTCTCCACCACTTATTGCTTATTGGCCTAACTCTACATCTAAATGGATGACTTTAAATTAATTGAAGACCATCTAAAATTAATGTAATGATGAACAAACCTCCATCAATGAAACTTAATTCTTCCACTGAAATTGACTTGGACTTAATTAAGTCTTTATGAATTATACACAATTTTTACTTTAGAAGCATGTAGAATTTTTTTAAACTTGTTCATACATATAAACGTATGAAATGTTAAGTACGAAGAAGGTTTTAAATGAAGAAACACATAAAATTGTCATAAATATCATGATAACTGTCACCAACACCCCTGTGCGGTGTATTAGGTTTTATTTTCTTGTGTACTTGTTCAAAATTTTCAGACTTCAATTTGATGTATAACGTACACAATGGGTGAAGCTTCTTCGGTTTTTTCAATTGACGACTACAGAGTAATTTGGTCAACAGTAATAACTATATATAAACATATATATATATATATATATACATATATATACATACATATATATACATACATACATATATATATATATATATATATATATATATATATATATATATATATATATATATATATATATATATATATATATATATATATATATATATATATATATATATATATATATATATATATATATATATATAGATTAAGACGATCGGTCTAAAGAACATGATCAGTTGTACGTGCCCAAGATAATAAACAAAAGTGACAACTGAGAATTAGCTATATATATATATATATATATATATATATATATATATATATATATATATATATATATATATATATATATATATATATATATATATATATAGAATATGGTTCGAGAGAGTACCACCTGTTACGCAGCGCACCAGAAGATACCACACTTAAAAATATTTTTTTTGAAATTTTTTTCACAAACACGTTTTAATTTACATTATACAGATAATATGTAAATTTCACATACATTCACATCTCCTAGCTCCTAAAAAATGATGTGAACACACACTTATATAATTTTGAATGTATGTGAATGTGCATTTATGGTATGCGTGTTTTCATGCACTTAGAGTGTTCGGATTTGCGTGAAATTCACATATGATCTGTGTAATGTTAATTAAAACATGTTCATGAAAAAAAAATCTAAAAAAATTACTTTTAAGGGTGGTACATTCTGGTGCGCTGCATAATGGGTGGTACTCACTTGAACCTAAATCTATATGTGTGTGTGTGTGTGTGTGTGTGTGTGTATAGGGTCAGTATCTATGGGGCACCATATGCATCGGGAACCAAAAAAATAACCAACCACAGTCTTTAGATTAAATGATCATTGATGCATCTGCATGTATTTGCTATGCATAGGGGTATTTTGGAAGAATAAATATAGCTAGTCAAATAAAATTTAATTTTATATTAATTAAATATTCAATCAATACCTAAACAATAAATGCTAATTAATATTAATTAATACACTTCCAAAATTACAAAATCTAAACAAATTCAAAAAAAAGATTTGATGTCGATGCATCTAATATTTATCCTTCAATTCGTGATGCATCTCGGTTTCTTCATCCTCATTTTCGTTCATATTCAACATCTTCTTCGTCCCACCATCATGCATCATCAAAATGGTGATGCATTTTCATCGGATTTATCTTCAAAACACGATGCATCTTCATTTTATTCATCAAAAATCACGATGCATCTTCATCGTATTGCATCTCGGCCATAAAAAACACGATCCATCTTCATCCGTGATGCATCTCGGCCATATTCATCCAAGATGATGCATCTTCATCGGATTCATTAAAAATCATGATGCATCAGATTCGTCTTCCATAAACATCGGATAAACACGATTAATCTTTCAAAAATTTCCATAAAGAAAATGCATAAAAAACAACTATACCTTTAAACGATATCATTCCATCATCATCATTGTGAAATCATCATCATCATTGTGAAATCATCATCGTCTTCATTAAAATGGCACCATGAACCGACTGCTATGCATGGGGCGGTGACCGCCAACTTTAGAGAGAGGGATGCCAATGGGGGTGGCGGCCACCGAGAGAGGGGGTGGTGGCCGCTGGCTTTAGAGAAAGGAGGAGAGAGATAAGGGTGATCATCATCTTCATTAAACTGCAACGTGAACCGGCTGCTATGCATGGGGTGGTAGTCGCCGACTTTAGATAGAGGGGTGGCAAGGGGGTGGTGGCCGCCGGGAAAGGGGGTGGTGGCCGGATTTAGAGAGAGCGTGAGAGAGATAAGGGTGAGGGATAGAATGTGGGAGGGATAAATGGAATGTTTGTTATTTTGTTAATTTAATGATTTAATTACCTAAATTAATTCCTTCTATTTTAAATGTTTCTAAAATATATTTTAATTATAATTAAATATAAATTACAAGTTTAGCATTCCTAAAACGCCCTTAATGCATTTTTGGTTCCCATTTGGTTCCCGATGCATATGGTACCCCATAGAACCTCAATCTATATATATATATATATATATATATATATATATATATATATATATATACACACACACACACACACACGAACCGAGTATGGGAGTGACCGTTTCATCATCCATTGCTTGATCGAATGTTTGATTGATTTAGTAATTAGGATGAGTCTCTGCTATTAGTTATTTGTCCTAGAAATGACTTTCATAACCCATTTAAATTACACTATGCAACAGCCCCAATCAGTGACTTGATAGTTTCTAATGAGACTAATCTTCAGCTCTTTTTGGCATTGCCATTTTCCCGACTTCCGCCTATGCCGGCCTTTAATCTTTTGTAAGCAATTTAATGATATACTCTTTTTGGGTTTTGATCTTCAATTGAAGCATGTGATAGGTTTGCTACCAGACTCTTTATCAAACGCTTTAATTCCAATTTATTAATTCTCATGACATTTTTACATGCACACATATCAGCAGCAGCAAAGCAGACAGCAATCGAAGTTAATTGGTTGCTGATTCAAAGAATATTCTATCCGTCAGCATGCCATTCTTTCTGTTGGTTTAAGGTGGTTTCGGCTTCTGATCTTGGAAATAATTATGCTGTGATGTATGAGAAGTTTCAGGAGTGATGGTTTCATCATCCATTGCTTACATCTTTGATTGATAAAATAATCCAGATAGATAGTTTTAAAATTCATTCTCAACTCTTTTGCCTTCAACCCCCTTTAAAGAACCCGGTTATTCCAAAAAAAGATTTAAAAAATCGGGGTTAAATCATCTTCCGTGTTTTTTTAATAAAGTCCCCGGTTTCTTGCCAATCAACCGGGGTTAAAGATCTTCATTATATAACCCAAATATACATACCCCGGTTTTCTTCACTGGATCTACACCCAAATCTTAGGAGGGAATTGTTCCCGCTCCTCCCCCAGCCAAATCCTTTTTTCATATTTCACTTTCCCCTTTACAAGTTCCTTTCTCTTTATCCCATAGAAACCCTAAGAGGGCGTTTGGTTCGCGGATTTCCTGGGATTCACTGGGATTTGCATTTAAAATCCTGTGTTTGGTTCGCAGATTTCAGTAAGGATTTAAAATCCAAGGATTTCATAAATCTCTTCCTTCTTTGTTTTTTAAAAACCCAGCCTCCCTCTTAGGATTTTAAATCTCAGTTACCTTGCATTTTTCAGATTAGAAATTTTTCCTAGCAGATAATGCAAATTTATTGACAAAATCCTGAGACATGCAAATGCTGCATAATGCAAATCCTTTGACAAAATGTAAATCCCAGAGAATAAAAATCTGTGAACCAAACGCTCCCTAAGATGATGAAACAAGAGGTCGAGCTTCGTACATCGGTAACCACCTTTGCTGCTCCACTTCGACTGCTCCTTCAAGTTTGATTTCTTTTATCTGCTTTGGTTTATTCCATCTGTACGTTTTAGTTTCTCCTATTCCATTTCGATTTCTCGCCAGTCTGTTTCAATGTTGTAACCTCAATTTCAGACCATCTCATTAACCTTCTGCTCCATCGTTAACCTTTTGAAATCCCCCAATATGTTTTGATTTTTTAAACCCTTGATTTCTGACCATATATCACCAACCTTCGACCCATATAAAACCCTTGATTTCTGACCATATATCACCAACAATCTTGAAGGAACCGTTCCCTGGGAATTTGAGATTCTCAATTTATTATATACAAATTGCAATTTGAAAATAACCTTACATTCGGTGTTACAGATGCAATTGGATTTCTAAACAGGAAGCTCGGGCGCGGTAAGAGGAGTTGACATTGTTTGAACTTTATCAGTTTCTAAACTATAATTATGATACATATTTTGCTTGTTGTGACACATTGTGACAGCATTTGGGAGGGCGATTTTAACCACTTGTGGAATGCAAAATTCCCTTCTTTCCCCGTTCAAAGAAACTGTTATTAATCACCTCAAAGCATTTCAACTGTAAGGAAGAAGAATAACGGCCCATGTTGGGCCTTAACAACTACTAATTGTTCTTTTAAATTTGTAATAGGTTATAAATAGGTATTGTTCATTTAAAATGAAACATGTTGGACCTTAACAAACATTAGTGTTAATATCATGTTGTAATAAGTCATGTTGGGCCTTAACAGATACTAGTTGTTCTTATTATGTCATATAATATAGGATATTAACACGTACTTATTGGTCATCTAGGTTATAAAAAAGTTATAGTGAGTTACATTTTACGTTAACTAACATTGGTGGTTCTTATCAATTTATAGTAAGCTATAATGGGTCATATTTGACATTCACAATTACTTTTTGTTTAATGACATAACATGTTGTAATGGCCTGTGTTAAATCGTAACAAGTAGTTATTGTTCATATAATTTATAACAAATTGTTGGGCATTAATAACTACTAGTTGTTCCCATCATGTTATAACATAAAAGTGCAACGGACCCTCCAACTGCAAGACATGACCTTTGATTTCAAGAAAATATCATAAAAGAAAACCAATACACATGCAAAAAACAAAATTTTATACTTTAAGCCTGATTCAATTTTCAAGTATATTGCAATTAAGAAAGGAGACATGACAACTCTTGTGCTCAACAATTCATCAACAATAGCAAAAGCGATTGTTTTAATGACGAAATTTCACAAACTAAAGCAATAACTTCACATGACCAAAATAAGAATAAGCAAGCTGTTTTATGATTATACTCTTCTTACATGTTTTGTTGTGTAGGTAAAAGATTTTAATACCTATAGTGATACTTTTTTTACAACAAAAAATATGGGTAAAAGTGGAGTTAGTATAGATATATAGTGACTAAAAATGTATGTGGGTATAGGCCTTATGTATATTGTGACAAAATTTTTGTGTCACTAATTTAGAAAAAGTGTGGGTAAAAATTGCTCTATACCTACACTTTTTCATAAGTGTCACTAAAAGTAAAATAAAAATGTGTCACTAAAAGCGTGTGTCACTAAATGACACTTTTCATGCAGTGTTTGTTATATTATATAGTAGAATCTCAACTTAAACTATGTAATAATCGACTTCATTAATTACGAAAAGGTCACCATTTCCAGCAGTAATTATGATTAGGACAAAATATTGAGAAAGTGAGTCTATGAAAATGCACCTAATCACTCTTTGCATCCTTCAATAGATTTTTCCTTCACAAACATAGCTTGGCAGATAGACATCACTGGAAGGAGTTGGGACTTCATTATTAAGGCTGCCATACCTAACCACCAGAGGAATCAGAGATAGAATTACAATACAAGGCCAAGGGTGTAATATATGTTTCATATGCAACTAAAAGTTTAATCTAGGCACATGCAGGATTGTGTTTGGTATCTCCTTTTTTATGCTTTAGTCTGTAGAATATTATTACAAATGATATTAGGCATCTTGGAGTGAAGTTTAACTCTTAAAAGTAAGCTTGGTTTTCTCGATTTCTTATTTCTTCCGTTCAATTTATCTGCTTGCAGATTCTACCACAAACAAGCTGAAAAGGCAATGCTTGCCACAACTGCTTTCAGAATCTACTACGAGAACCCAGATGCAAAGGTGCACTATAATGTTGAAATCAACTTTCAAAAATTGCAATTTGAAGTGATTAGTATAATTCTACTCAAAACAATTAAGATCAACTAATGAGATTACAGACCACATAATCAACTGCATGAAACAGATATTTGCAGCAAGGATATGATTGTGTAAGGTTTACAGGCGCTAAAGCAATTACAGGTAACAAAAAACATGAGCAGTTCTCAGTGCATATTAGAGTAAGAGGATTGAAAGGGCAGCAAGTGAAAAAGAACAATGGAGGGGTAGCTTTAGAATGGCAGCCAGCCAGAGGAAATCAGTCATTGTTTGGTTCTTTATTACGTTTGTTTAAATTAAAATCCAATATGCTTATTCATTTTTTCCATCGAAAACACTTCAAATTATATTAGATTTTGGTCTTTTTCTCCGTTTAGTTAACCATTTCGCTCAAAAATTTAAAATAGTTCATCTTTTTTTAATTTTAGATATTTTTGTTTGGAAAAACGACAAACTATTTTAGTCTTCAATTTAACCATATGAAATACACAACCACTTATTCTAGTTTTTAATGTTTTTATCAGTTAAAACAATTAACAATTTTGATTCTTAGTTTAACCAAACGAAAAAAAAAAAAACCAACTAATCATAGTGATAATCAACACTCTCTTCACATAATAAAAAAAAACTTGTAAATTTTACATAATTCCATTCTATTAGGTAATATTATTAACGCAATATTCAATTATCATTGGCCAAAATAACTCGCAAAACTAGTTCAAAATACTACCACAGTTTCAAGGCAATCAAGGATTCGAAACCCGTAAAATATGTAACCTTTTTCTCTTTTCTGGATCCTCAGTTAACGACAAAATTAGGGTGTCTAATGAAGACCATCAAGATTTTATTATTAAACCTGTATCAGGACTCGGGTGCCAATTCTCGAGTAAAATACCTTTTTAATCGGGGAAATTACGAAGAAAGGTAACATACTTTAGGACAATTTCAATCTCAGGTAACGAACTATGTTTGGTCCCAATAAAAGGTCTCACACATTTAAAACTTTGTATAAAGGTTTTAAATACTAAAAAGCACCTTATAGTCATCTAATTATCTTGTGGTAAAGTCACTAAAAACTATTCTAAAAATATGCATAAACACTAATCAAATGACCCTTTCTTTTATAAAAAAAAAAAATTAAAAGCACGTTACTTTTACAGGGTAAAAGTTTGATACCTGGAACAAAAAAAATCACCTAAAGTACATTGCTTTTATATGCAATTTTCCAAGAGCAATCATAAGACTCATTTTTTTTGTTATTAACAGGGGTAGTTTAGGTTTTATAAATGTGTTTGGTAAATAATTTGTAGCCGTAGCTTTTAGTATTAAATGACATTAATATTAATTAAAAGTTGTAGTTCAAAATTATCGAAAAACTTAAAAAATAAAGGCTAAAAAGAAGAAAAGGGATCTGATCGAGAAGTAAAAAACAGAATGGATTTTGTTTTTCATTTAAAGGCTAAAAAGAATAAAAGGGATTTAAGAAGTAAAAAATCGAAGATTTCTGTTAGCCTCTCTATTTTTATTCCTTAGTTTTTCTTCTCTCTGTTTCTTACATTCCCATGTATAGTAAATTAAGATTGAAGACAAAAGAGTTAAAATGCGTAAGCGTAATGTTAACCATGAATGGTTAAATGTGTAATTTGCATCCGATATGAGATCAATGAATTTATCAAAACGAGCTTGAAATTAATCTCGAAGTGGATCTTAAGTACACGTACTGTGTATATATTTTGAGTTTATTTTTGACGTGGTGATAACATGTGATCATATGTTGAAAAAGTTAAGTTTCGTAAAATTTTGTTCAAGCTGTGATCGAACAGATATATATGATTATTAACTTGTTTTTGTGTCAGTCATTTTCTAACGTCACACACAACATATAGTATTAGTGATCACCTAGCTACTATCAAATAAAAAACAGAAAGTAGTTGTATAGTAATAACACAATATACCAGTATTGGCACATTAAAAACAACATCAGTTAACTGTATATTGTTGTATTGATACCCAAATGTCAAAAACATAATCAAATTATACGGCCGTCAAAGTAACAACAAAAAAGAACTCAAAGAGTATGTGAGTTATTTATGATTGTATGATTCAAACTTCCAGCTCCACCACATACAAGCTTCCTTACCTGCATCATTTTCTTAAAAGAAAAAACGAATAAGCCGGTTTTTATAAAATTTGGTGATATTAACAAAATCATGTAAAGCAATTACCATTTATCAAAAACTGATTTCACTTCCCGATATATATGTATCTTCTCTTATTATGCCTTCTGTGGATCATACGCTCACCCGCATCAGCAATTGCGTTAAACCACTTTGGCCTTCCAGTTGACAACATGAGATACCCCATTACCAATCCAATTAGACTTCCACATCCAAATCCCAGCATCACCACTTTCCATGTGAATCCATTTTCCTCCTCATCTCCATCTGCTTCAACAAGTGGTGGAGGACTCCAACGTTCACAGTCATTGGATAACGGAAACCCACAAAGATTCAGATTTCCCTCGTATGAATTCCCACTAAATGTGTTGAACTGCTTTCCCTGTGGAATACGTCCAACGAGATGGTTTTCTGAAAGATTAAAGCATGAAAGAAACTTCAAGTCTACAAGGCTTTGAGGGATCTCTCCTGTGAGTTGGTTCCACGATAGGTCTAATGATTCAATCGCGGAGAGATTTCCTAGAGCATGTGGTATATGACCATTAAGATTGTTGTGGGATAAGTTCAGCACAATCAAGGAGTTAAGAGTACCAATGACGTTTGGAATCTCTCCTTCAAATTTGTTATTGGATAAGTCAACAATCGTGTAGTCAACCGCAATTTTGGAAAATGAGAGTTCCAGACCTTTCACCACAACAATGATCGAGTAGTAGAAACCAGTGAAGTTACCAAATTCCAAATATTTTGGTTTTGAGCCCTTCCTAGCAATGTTCTTCATGGCATTGAAGTTTTCGAAATATTTTCGAGGGAGACGACCCACAAACCCATTATTAGATGCATCGAGAACTTGCAAACGTGGAAATGGAATTTTAAGTGTAGAAGAGGTGTCTAGGGGACCATGGAAAAGGTTAGATTTAAGATCAAGAACCTGTAAGTTCGGAAGATCTCCTAACCAATGCGGAAATGTGCCATTTAAGAGGTTGTTTCCCAGATCAAGTATTGTCAAAGATCTCCTTCTATTTGGTTTCCATTCAAAAGAAGGCTTTCCAAACTTTCACAGACACATATATATGGAATACTGCCATGAAAACGATTGTTCCGCAAATCAATCATTTGAAAAGTGCTAATATTCTCTACACATCTAGGGATCACTCCACCAAAGCTATTATCAGACATGTCCAAATATTGTATCTGGTTGAGGGAATGGTCCTTGGATCTGGTTGGATCGGAGGTCCAAAAACTGTAGTGCATTCCATTGAAATTGTGGCAAGCTTGTTATGGAGTTAAATGAGAGATTCAAATCAAACAAGCTATTTCCTCCTATCTCACCTGTCCAGAGAGGAACATGACCATGTATGTTGTTATTAGATAGATCAAACTCTTCAAGATTTTTCATGGCTCGTAAGGATTTTGGAAATGAAGTTAGCTTGCAAGATCTCAAATATAAACGTCGACAATCAGTGTTGATATTGGCAGTAGCATTGTTAGCCACAACAGACAAACCGCTGTAAGAGAGATCGAGTGTTGTAAGCTTTGGTGTCATAGATAAAAAAGTATCTATTTCCCATAAACCCGTTAAATTGTTATAGGATAGGTCAAGAGAAGTGAGGTTGATGAGCTGAATATGAGATGGTGGAGTGGATCCTAGATGTATTTCACCATCAAATTGATTGGAACTGAGTGATAATTCCTTTAATGATTGACAACTGAAGAACTCTAGAGGTAATTCACCACTAAACATGTTACTGTAAAGATGAATGTCTGTCAGCAAGGGAAGAGTAAACAAGAACGATGGTAAGGTTCCGTTGAGCATATTAGATGATAAATCTAGAGTGGTAAGGTTCCCAAGATTAACTAAGGATTTGGGCAAAGTACCCGTCAATTGACAACGAGATATATCCAAATCGTTCAAAGACTTCAACTGCCCTATTGATTGGGGTATTTCTCCTGATAAATTTGTGAAAGAGAGATCCAAGTAGGTCAAAGACTTCAGCTGCCCTATTGATTGGGGTATTTCTCCTGATAAATTTGTGAAAGAGAGATCCAAGTAGGTCAAACACTTCAGCTGCCCTATTGATTGGGGTATTTGTCCTGATAAATTTGTGCTATAGAGATCTAACCACGTGAGAGCGTTGTTACTAGTGCTCTTGTTTACTTCAGGTAATGAACCAGTGAGGTCATAGTTCCATCCCAAATCAAGTGTTTTCAAATATGGAAGATTGAAGATGTTATTAGGTAATTTCCCTTGCAAATTAGTTTCTTCAAGATTGAGTATTTTCAGAGGAGAAGAGACGTTAAGACAAGTGGGTAAAGCCCCAGAGATATCAGCTTCACCAATCAAAAGCTCTCTCAAATGAGAAGAATTTTGGAGTAGATTATTCAAAACGTAAGGTTGCATTCGAATGAAATGATACCCATTCCAAGAGAGATCAAGAGAAACCAATTTCACCTGAAAAGAAACAGTGAGAGATGTTGAGATGTGTGAGAGTAGAAGTAGGAAACCTTCCAATTTCTTGTAGAAACTTGGAGCCGGTGAGATCATTGAAAGCAAGGTTGAGTGTTTGGAGGTGAGGAAGACGAAAGAGGGTGGTGTTAGGGTGGATGTGACCTTGTAGCATTCCACATGTAAGATCGAGAGAGATAACATCACCTGTGAAATGGTTGCATAAGACCCCATTCCACTTGCAACAATCACTATTTCTCTTCCAATTCTTCATAACTGGAACCAATTCATCACAATAATAATGTGAGGAATTGATGGAGGAAAGACTTTGCTTAAACTTAAGCAAAGCAATACTCTGTTGTGAAGAACACTTAGGGGTACTGTGATTGTATGAAGCAAAAGAGGATGAAGCGAATGAAAAGAAGAAAAGGGAGAGGAAAAACGAGAGGAGACACTTTAAATTGCTCATTCTTTAAATTGTTATAAGTTTATTTGCTGATGATGTTTTATTTTGCTATGAATATATATTTTTAGTCAATGAATGTAAAGTTGAATGCTCCACTTACAATTTGGGTCTACATTTGACACATTGTTAGCTTCTGTATTACGTCGAAAAGGTAAAAAAGCATAACGAGTTCTACCGTTGAAAAAGCAACATTTATCTCTTCTCTTGACCGAAAATCTAATGTACTTACGTATGAGTAACTCATTAATTTATAACATTGACTATTGTTCCCGTGACATATGTTTTTTTTCATTTTGTCAGCATAAAAGATAACATATAGTATGGAACAATATAAAGCCGGTTTTCGGATTAACTTCTTTTTTGTTACCAACTTTGGTTAATATTTTGATTTATGTTGGTCATATTTTTTATACATATTTAGTCGTTATTTTATTTACTATTAATTTGATGTTTTTGCAGTTGCAGCCGAAAAAACAATTGAATTTAGTAAAATGCTTAACTGACCAATAAAATAACGACATGGACGTCATCTACATCTATCTCTCGTAAATTAGATTATATGAATTATTACGTGTTATTCAAATTGTATATAACTAATATATTTATAGCATAGATTATATATTTTAAAAAAAATATAACCATTAACCAATTAAGTCGTGATTTTAATCGACGATAATACTAAAACTATTAAAATGAATATATATATATGTATATATATATATAGGGAGGTTCAATGGAAAACCACCATGCACCGGAAAACTTGTCAAAACCGCACTGCACCACCACAAATGTATCAAATTCCCCGCATGATGCATCAAATTTCCCGCGTGATGCATCAAAATCTAGCGTGATGCATCACCTTATTTACGATCATGCCACCGCATTTTTCATGAAATGCACCAAATCGGACGGTATGCGTAGGTTTCCATAGTTTTCAGTTGCATAGTGGTTTTCCATTGAACTCATCCCTATATATATATATATATATATATATATATATATATATATATATATATATATATATATATATATATATATATATATATATATATATATATATATATATATATATATATATATATACATATATATATATATATATAGGTGGGTTCAATGGAGAACCTCCATGCATCGAATAACCTCCATGCACCACCACAAATGCATCATAATTCCCGCATGATGCATCATTACTTCAAAGTAATGCATCAAATTCCCGCGTGATGCATCAACTTTCTGCATGATGCATTACGATTTTTAAGCGATGCATTGTGGTTCTCCAAGGTTCTTCGATGCATATATATATAACACAACGCAAAAATGTTCTAACAAAGTAACTGAGTGGATAGCTATTTGTTTGTGGCAAAGACTTACGAAGTTATTTGTGGGACTTCCAATTCTAATAAATTTCTATTTGTGTAGACTAATCAAGTCTCCACCACTAATTGCTTATTGGCCTAACTCAACATCTAAATGGATGACTTTAAATTAATTGAAGACCATCTAAAATTAATGTAATGATGAACAAACCTCCATCAATGAAACTTCTTCCACTGAAATTGACTTCAGTCTTTATGAATTATACACCATTTTTACTTTAGAAGCATGTAGAATTTTTTTAAACGTATGAAATGATGATAATTTGAAGCGTGAAGAAGGTTTTAAATGAAGAAACACACTTTGAAGAATGCACATTTGGGCTGAAACTTGGTGTAAGATTGTATTTTCACCTCACGACCAAAACAAATAAAAATTGAAGTTCGTTTTAGTTTAGCTTGAATATAGGGAAAAAAAAAATTGCAGGCTGATTTTCATCTGGGCTACAAAGAAAAAGTGAAAACAGAGGAGTAATTAATTAGTTGATTTTCATCCACAAATTTCGATACCTTCTTCCATTAGTTTGAGTAATTATTACATTAGATTCAAGAAAAGTTCATCATGGCTTGTATTTCTATCCAGATAAACAAAAAAGATATCGGTATTAATTGTGGATGACTATCAAACTAATTAACACAAAAACATTAAATACAGAAATAAAACGAAGTCATTTCTAAGCCATGTGACTCGTACAAACTGTTCAACTCGTTACCCAAGAACTTTTAACATGATAAGTCCACCTTGATCACAAGTACTTCAGGACATTCAACTCCTTTAAGCACCACTGAAATTTCGACCCTGGCAACGATTTAGTCAACATATCAGCAGCATTAAGATCAGTATGAACCTTCTCCACTTCTACCTCCTTGTTGCTGACTATTTCTCTTATGAAATGTAACTTCACATTTATATGTTTAGACCTTTCATGATGCATAGGATTCCTTGATAAATGCAGAGCACTTTGATTGTCACTATATACCACAGGCCCTTTACCGTTTGATTGTCACTATATACCACAGGCCCTTTACCGTTTACTCCAAGTTCAGACAGAAACCCTTTTAGCCAGACAGCCTCCTTCACTGCTTCTGTCAGGGCTACATACTCTGATTCTGTTGATGACAGTGCCACTATGTGCTGTAATGATGTCTTCCAACTGATAGTACACCCCATTACCTTGAACACATAACCACTTATAGACCTGAACTTGTCCAAATCCTTAGAAAAGTCTGAATCTGTGTATCCTTGTATTTCAAGAGTGCTACTGTCTTTTTCACCATATACCAACCCAACATCTTGTGTCCCTTGTAAATACCTCATAATCCACTTTACTGCATTCCACACTTTACCAGGGTTAGCTAGATATCTACTGACCAAACTCACTGCATAAGCTAAGTCCCAGAAAGACTGCCAACAGCTTGAGCATATGGAACTCCTTCCATTTCAGTTACTTCCTTAGTACACTGAGGACAGTCTCTCATAGACAGCTTGAACTGAACTCCCAGTGGAGTTCCAACTGGTTTGGCGTTCCCCATATTAAACTTTAACAACACCTTCTTTTCATACCCACTCTGAGATAGCACTAATACTCTCTTGCCTAGAATTTTCTTTGCTTCACCTAGTTCCTTCATATCAAACTTGGAACTAAGTATTTTCTTTGTGGCTTGAATTTCACCTCTGTCTTCACATGCCAATAGCATATCATCAACATGCAGTAACAGATATATAAATATATCTGTCCCTTTTGAACTCTTTGAAGTACACACAGCTATCATAGGCACTCCTTGTGAACCCATGAGTAACCATATCATCATCAAACTTTCTGTACCACATTCTTGGTGATTGTTTGAGTCCATAGAGAGATTTCTTCAATAGGCACACATAATCTTCCTTACCTGCTGCTACAAACCCCTTTGGCTGCTTCATGTATATGCTTTCTTCTAAGTCTCCATGAAGAAAAGGAGTCTTGACATCTAAATGCTCCAATTCAAAGTTATACTTTGCTGTCAGTGCTAATAAGATTCTTATTGATGCATGTTTTACTACCGGTGAGAATATCTCAGTAAAATCAATTTCTGGTTTTTGAGTAAAGCCTTTGCAACCAATCTAGCTTTATATCTCTGTCCCATCACTCTAGTGATTCCATCCTTTATCTTATATAGCCACTTGCAACCCACAATGCTTTTATTCTTTGTCTTCTTAACCAGATCCCAAGTCTGATTTCTATCCAAAGACTCCATTTCTTCTCTCATTGCAGCCAGCCACTTGTCTCTTTGAATTGAGTTAACTGCTTCTTTGAAATTCAGAGGCTCAATGGTGTCTTCATACTCAGCCACAGCAAAAGCAAAGGCTGCTGTTATGTCAGCCTGTTCTTGAATTCTCTTTTATCATATCTTCCCCTAACATAGAGCCCCTCTGAGGCTGTCTCTTTGGGGTCTGACTTTGTTGGGAATAATTAATAGAGATGAAACAATTATATTGTATATAATTGTAAATACTCAATAGATTAGGGGTTATATGTGTAAATACACAATACTTGTGTGTTGTGTATAAATAGAAGTGTATAGTTCTGTTAGTAGAGACAGCTAAGAAGATTACACACACACATATGGATCTGATTTAGAGAGAATAGAAGAAGTGCTTTGCAAGAAAGCCAAGAACATCAATGTAATATTTTCTCTCTTAATCATTCAATAGATTATGTTTGATTGTTAATTGTTCATATGAATTGTTCTATATGATTGAATTGCATGAAATATGAATTCACAATTGGTATCAGAGCCTACTATGGCTGAAATTGATTGAATTTTGAATTTGAAAATTGATTTTTCGAACACTGTTACATCAATTTTTTTTCGAAATCAGAAAATCAATTTTGGATTTTGATTTTGTGGATGAAATGTTCTGAAAATTGGAACGAAGGTGGAGCATTTAAAGTCGAATCAATTGTGATAAACATCAGATTTTAATTCCAAACACACAAGATTTAATTTGGATTTTACTGAATTTTTGAAAAAGTGTGTGTTCTTGAGGTTTTTGGTCAATTTTTGGTTTTTAATCGAGAATTAGCCAAAGTGATTTCACAAAAGTTGTTTCTGCTATTAAAACGAACCCTAGAAATCAATTTGAGGTCAAATCATGGATTTTTGTTGAAAAAGTTCGAATCTGATCTTGTTTTTGTTGAAAAATGATAAAACTCGGACATAACTATATTCATAGTGTCATTCGAGTTTTATAAAGAAGGCATTCGAGTTTTATTAAGAAGGCATTCGAGTTTTATAAAGAAGGCATTCGAGTTTTATAAAGAAGGCATTCGAGTTTTATGAAAGCTTTATTCGAGTTTGATGAATGCTTCATTCGAGTTTGCTGAATGCTTCATTCGAGTTTGATATATGCTTATTTCGAGTTTGATAATACATTCATCGAGTTTCATGCCTTATGATTCGAGTTTTAAGCCTTAATCATTCGAGTTTCATGTTTAATTGATCGAGTTTCAAGCTTAATTGATCGAGTTTAATACCTTCTTCATTCGAGTTTCATTCTTGTTCATTCGAGTTTCATAATCAATCATTCGAGTTTTATACTTATTCATTCGAGTTTGATGATTCTTTATTCGAGTTTGAGTCTTCATCAATCGAGTTTGATTCTTATACATTCGAGTTTCATCCAATATCATTCGAGTTTTGAGTATTTGACCTTTGCTGCTTAAATTGACCATAACTTTTGACTGGAACATCGTTAGAAGGCCTACCATACGCCAAATCGAAGCTTGAAAAGAGATCTACATTTGTAGAAATGGCATAGCCGGTTCGGTAAATTTTCGAGGTCCAATTCCACTCCAGAAAAAAGTTACGGGCAATTTTATACAGAAAAGCTGAAATTTTAACGTCAAAAAGTCATTTCAGAGCTGATTTTTCACAAGTAATCTTTAACTGAAATAGTTTTTTCAAAGTTTTATCAGAATTCACTCAGTTTTTCCATAAAAGATCTTGGAAGATTCAATTTCTAGCAATTCATAATGGAATTTGAACAATTGTCAAAGTCTGAGCTGATTTTCAAACTTACTGAATCTGAAAAGATTCGTAAGAACAATTACGACATTCTCATTCAGTTAAATACTGATAAACATTTGGCGTTACGTGACGTACAAATATTGAATGAAGAAATTCAAAGCTTAAAAGAAAAACAAAACTCTGAGAGTTGTGCTCATCAATTGAAAATATCTGAATTACTTAAAGAACTTGATGAGCTGAAACAAGAAAATTTTCAGAATGCAACTCAACTGAAATATCTTTTGCCTGAAAGATCTGATCTTTACAAGAAAGTTCAGGATCTTGAAGATACACTTTGTAAGACAAAACCAACTGATCAGAATTGTATTTTAAACAAAAATGAAGAAATTTTTGCTCTTCAACAAGAGTTGTCTTTAACTAAAGATTTGATTGAGAAGGAAAGACATGAGTTCTTACTTAAAGAACAAGATTTTAAATCAAAATCTGAATTGTTTGAAGATGAAAGACAAATGTTCTTAATCAAAGAACAATCTTTTAAATCTGATTACCAATCATTTGATCATGACAGAAATTCAAATTTAGTCATTATCAAAAGTTTGGAAGATCAGATACTTCATCTTACAAAACAATTACATGTGTTTACTTCGTCAACTGAGTCAAAGGTTAAGACCCCTTCTTCAGTGTGTTTAAATTCCAATGTTGATCACTCTGGTTTGTCTTCTGAAAGTGAAGTGAATCTAACTAACTCTGCTAAGTTTGATTCTTCTTCAGATCTTAAACTTAAGTATCTGTTAAAGATACACAGCGGCAAAGATAAAATTGTTGAACAACTTCCGGTCAAGATTTACACCGGTGAATCTTCGAAGTCAAATTTTCTTAAAGTTTCTGAAAATACTGGTCATTCTAATCAGAAAACATTTTCACAGAAAAATACCAAGTATTATCAGAAACAGGCAAGAACCGGACAGTTTTTCAAAAAGAAGAGTTCGCAAAAGTCTGATCATTCAAATTCAAGTTTCTTTAGAAATTCAGATATTCAATTTTCTCATACTCAAAGAAATTTGTTTTCTGCGTTTGAAAGAGAAGCTGATAGTTATAACATGCAATGGGTACCTAAACCCAAGTACAAGTGGGTACCAAAACCTGTTTTGAAATGGGTACCCAAGAGCGCTAACAAGTCTGGATCCAAATCTGTTTGGATACCAAAGACATCTTAAATTTTGCAGGTTATAGGTTTCTTATCATTTCAGATAAGGACCCGTTCTTCATTTCAATAGGCTCTTGATTACTTCAGGTCAAGACCCGTGCTTCAACTCAAAATTGGTTTCTAGTTAAATTCAGACTAGAACCCGGACTTCAATGAACCAGAGACAATGGTTTTCAGTTACTTCAGACTGAAACCCAAGCTTATGCGACAAATGGCTTCTAATCACTTCAGATTAGAACCCGATTCTGAAAGACGAATATTTCTGGAATTCCTGCCCTGCATTCAACTCTGATGCTGAATTGAAAAATAGGGAGTTTTATTTTTATAATTTTTTGCTCTTGATTTCATTTCTATGAGTTGACTAACTGTGTCTGCTTATTTCCAGGGGGAGTTTCAGATGCACTTTGATGATGACATTTTTCAAAACTATGTGTGATTTTTCACGAAAATATTTGACACACACATAAAAAGAGTTTTTGAGCTGAAAGAAATTTTTTTATGAATCTCTGAATCTATCATTGAGATTAATTGATCTAATCTCTTTGAATTTCATAATCTCATTTCTTCTGAGATTCTTTTTGTTAGAACTCTTCCAATTTATACTGGATTCTCCTGTTATCTCCCATGTGCTAATTCTTTCAAGAAAAGCTTATTCTTTTCATATCATATATCAGATTTTCCATTTCATTCTGATATCTCCCAAAATTATCTGCATATCATCTCCAATACCATATAAGTTGGATTTCATCATATCTCATGACCTTTCAAAGCTGAAAATTTTTCTGCTGACTTCGATTATGCACCAATCTGAGTGATAGGCATAAATATCACTTCTATGGTCTAACCAGAACCGGAAGACCTACCCAAGAAGCAAATCATCTATAGATTGTGCGGGTGAGGGTTCTTTAGGTTTATTAGTTGAGAAGTGTCAGTTATCACGGGATACTGACAGGGTCGAGCAGAGGTAAAATGTAAATGAGAGGGATATTAAAAGGCGATGGCGGTGCTTCAGATCATGCTTTTGCTATAAAGCTGACTGAATTCATTTCTCAAAAGTGAGCCGGAGGGAGCTTAGTTGAAAAATGCTGAGTGCTGAGAGTTGAGAAAGGATAAAAAGAAAAGTAAATCCTATCTAAACTGTGTCGGCTGGGTAATCCACATAATCTATCAAGCCCTATGCGACTTGATATTGAAAAAGACGTCATGGACCCAGTGACGCATGCACTTAACCCCACCAACTACTCAGTTATCTCTCAAAAGATTTCTGTTTCAATAATCACGGAGATATAGCACATTTCTATCGATATGTCATTCGGATATTATTGATATTGAAACAAGGAAGACATTTGTTCCGGTCTCCCACTTCATTTGATGCACATTGTGTCTAGAGCTGATTATATACACTTTTAGGACACATCGAGTCTATCAGTCTGCGTGACTATAAACTGCTAGTCCAAAGTGACTAAGCCGGAACAAATAAGAGTGATTCTTTCAAGATAAAGGATTTCACGATGACTATTTGGAAATCCTACCAGTGTTAACATCACGCCAGCGCTGAAAGTAGGTCACATAGATATTGTCTATTGTGCAAACATGAATCCTATGTGGACCTGGACTTGTTATCTCACATAATGAATATGTTTCATTTTCCCAAAGTTGAAAAGCTTTGTTTTTGTTCTAAAAAGTTATAATATCGATTCGAGGGGGAGTGAGATAAATTTGTTTTGTATAGGGGGAGAGATATCAGTTTGAGGGGGAGAAAGTCAATTTGAAATATTTTGAAATTGTAATTGTTGTTGTATTTCTGCTACTGTAAACTTCAATGAATTAATGTCTCTGAAGATTTTGCATGATTTTCATAATTCTTATGATCATCATGAGGGGGAGAAAAACTAAAGTTCAGAGACAACAGTTGAGTAGATTGAAGTCAACTGAAGACAATTGCTACATCATATCAAATGAATTGATCAAGGGAGAGAATTAAAAAGCTATTCATGATTCAAGGGGGAGTGTACTTACAAGAAAATACAAGAAAAGAGAAGTTCAGAGAAGAAGATATGTGAAGATCAGAGAGAGTCAAATAAAGAAAAGAAGAAGATTCAGAGATCAGAGAAAAGAAGAATATTCACGAAAAAGTCCCTGAAATGATCTTTTATCAGAAAATTGATTTCATCTCTAAGGGGGAGATTGTTAGGGACAATATTTGTAGAGCTGAAATGAATATTACTTTTAATAATTGTGTTCATCTCTAAGGGGGAGAATGTTGGGAATAATTAATAGAGATGAAACAATTATATTGTATATAATTGTAAATACTCAATAGATTAGGGGTTATATGTGTAAATACACAATACTTGTGTGTTGTGTATAAATAGAAGTGTATAGTTCTGTTAGTAGAGACAGCTAAGAAGATTACACACACACATATGGATCTGATTTAGAGAGAATAGAAGAAGTGCTTTGCAAGAAAGCCAAGAACATCAATGTAATATTTTCTCTCTTAATCATTCAATAGATTGTGTTTGATTGTTAATTGTTCATATGAATTGTTCTATATGATTGAATTGCATGAAATATGAATTCACAGACTTCTTGTTGAGTTCCTTAGAATTAAGGGCAGCAAGTACCTCCTCCATTGTAAGGCTTTCACGTCCATACATCAATGTGTCTACAAAGTGCTCGTATGTAGGTGGCAGAGATGTCAAGAAGATAATAGCTCCATCTTCTTCATTCAGGTTGACTTCTATATTCTCCAAATCCAACACAAGTTTGTTGAATTCATCAACATGGTCCTCTACTGATTTTTTTGTTCCCATTTGGAACGTATAGTCTTTTCTTGAGATACAATCTGTTTGCCAACGATTTTGTCATATATAGTGCTTCAAGCTTTAGCCATACTCCAGCTGCTGTAGTCTCCTTGGACACCTCTCGTACAACACGATCACCTAATGATAGGATAATTGCGCTGTGACCTTTCTCCATTGTTTCTTTCTTGTCTTTGTCACTCATTGACTCAGGTAGGTTGTCTTCCCCACCAAGCGCATCGACAATCCCCTGATGAACCAGGAGGGCTCTCATTTTTAATCTCCAGAGGCTAAAATCGTTTTTGCCATCAAATTTCTCAAGGTCAAATCTCGTAGACACCATCTTTGTTGTTCTTGAATCAATTCACTTTGTGCAGAAGTCCTCTTCGCCATGATGATGGAACTCTGCACAGTCTCCGCCGTAATTCCCACGATCCTCCGCCGTGGCTCTGATACCACTTGTAATGAATTGAATTGTGAAACGAGAATATTATTGATCTTCAATGAATTACCAAAAATGATTAGATATTTTTGTTTGGAAAAAACGACAAACTATTTCAGTCTTCAATTTAACCATATGCAATACACAACCACTTATTCTAGTTTTTATCAGTTAAAACAATTAACAATTTTGATTCTTAATTTAACCAAACGAAAAAAAAAAAAAAAAAAAAACTAATCATAGTGATAATCAACACTCTCTTCACATAATAAAAAAAAAAACTTGTAAATTTTACATAATTCCATTCTATTAGGTAATATTATTAACGCAATATTCAATTATCATTGGCCAAAATAACTCGCAAAACTAGTTCAAAATACTACCACAGTTTCAAGGCAATCAAGGATATGTTATTTGAGAGACTAAGGAAACAAAGTACAATGACCAAAAACCTCTCCGAGTCAACGAAAAAACAACAAATCACTTGTAATAACCGTCGTTAAATTCAACAGATGCCGATAAGGCAAGTAAAACATATCATGTTAAGCAAAAGCATAATCGAATAGAACAGAGAAATGTAAGTAAAATCGAAGAATGATTCTTTTCGTTTTCACAGTTATAGTGAAGATCGATGGACATTTTTATGCACAGATGGATTCAGCTATCGACAACACGCCTATCGTTCATACTCAACCGTCACTTTACAAATCGGGCATGTTTTCTTGTGCACGAGCCATTGCTTTATGCAGTACATGTGATAGAAATGACCACAGTCCAGCTTGCCGATCTCATCCTCCCCGTCATATTCCTCCTGCAATTTTCACAATGTAAATCAAGGACTCGGGTGCCAATTCTCGAGTAAAATACCTTTTAATCTGGGAAATTACGAAGAAAGGTAACATACTTTAGGACGATTTCAATCTCACGTAACGGACTATGTTTGGTCCCAATAAAAGATTAAAAGGTCGCACACGTTTAAAATTTTGTATAAAGGTATAAAATTTTAAAAAGCACCTTATAGTCATCTAATTATCTTGTGGTGAAGTCACTAAAATTTATTCAAAAATATTCATAACCAACCGCTAATCAAGTTACCCTTCATTTAAAAAAAAAAATTAAAAGCATTTTTACAGGGTAAAAGTTTGATACCTGCCTACCTGGAACCAAAAAAAAAAAAAATCACCTAAATACATTACTTTTTTATGCAATTTTCCAAGAGCAATCATAAGATTCAATAGTTTTGTTATTAACAGGGGTAGTTCAGGCTTTGACTATATTGTTCGTCGTAACTATAAGGATTAGATATCATTTTGACCATTTAACTTTCAGATTCATCACTTTTAACCATTTTCCCAAAATAGAACACTAAACTAAAGTTTAATGAATAAATGTGTAAAAAAAATAGTTCAATTGCTAAATGAAACAAATTTGAATGTTGGATGGTCAAAAACAAACTTAACCCTAAAACTAATCGCTAACTCGGAACGGACAATTTTCAGAGGTTAAATCGAGACAAATTTCAATGGTTAAATCGAAAAAAAGTTTAGTGTCTAAATATGTATACAAAAAATAGTTTAGTGGCTAAATTAAAAAACATTGAAAGTTGGATAGCCAAAATGATAGTTAACCTTAATTGAATTACGGGATAGTGACACCAAATAGCTATATACTTTTGAATTTGTACACATTTATGTAGTGTACTTTTAAAAGTGTTTCAATTAGGTAATTGGATAACCGGTACAATAGGTTACCATGCTTTGTCAAACTTTCTTTTTGTACAAACTTATGTAGTATACTTTATATTTTGTGCACATTTGGTGGTCAAACTTTTAAATGTGTTTCAACTAGGTAATTGGGTGACTTGATGTTACTGGTCATCTGGTCACCCAGTTACCTCGTTGGAACACTTTTAAAAGTACATTATATAAATGTGCATAAAAAAATACACTATGTAAATGTGTACAAACTCAAAAGTATATAGCTACTTGGTGTCATTTTCCCTTAAATTACCTGTTTCCCCACCTTTACCATGTCAAAAATATTGATGTCATTCATAAGACACCCTTCTTTGTTTATTACGAAAAGGTATTTTAGTCTTTTAGACACTTCCATTAATAACGAGTCATTATGTATGCTCGATGTATGCACGCACGTTACGCTTTTCGAAAACCGAACCTGACAAATGGTGCATTTCCATTGCATCTCTGTCGGGAAATGAAACGACGACTTGTCCTCCGACACCACGGGTGGCTTGGTTTTCCTTACACAACGGCCTATCTCTTCTTCACGTAAACCAGTACTCACGTACCCTATTTTGTCACCAAGCTCAAGCAGTTCCTATTTCAACATAAATACAAGAATTACGACCACGTATAGAAAGAAGTGTTAAATGTGTAAAATAGCAACCTACTTTCATCTTCATATGCTCTTGAAAGATTGCTATTTTACTTTTATCATTCATAGCAATTTACTTTCACTTTTTCTCGTTTGTAGCAATGTATTTTCACCTCTTTTACAGTTTATGATGTCTCCTTCCAATTTACTATGAATTTTCACCTTTTCCCCATTTCTATAAAGGTAAATTTAACCCTGTAAAAAAGAGTTATACATAGGGTTTATTTCTTGAAATAACAAACTACCTTTTAATTTTTTCTTATTGTGGCAATCCGTTTTATTTTCCACCATTTAATATATTGTTTGAAATAACAACGTACTAGTTGTTTACCGGTTTAATCCTATAATCGAAAGTAAACCAAGAGTTGATTCCATTATTTTGGACACAATTTACGAGATTGCTATAAAAAAAAAAAAGTTGTTTGCTATGTTGAGCAATTCTCCCTTTACAACAATGCATTTTCCAGCCCCATTTTACCATTTGTAGCTGCATACTTTTGGATTAAATACGTAAAGGGATAACCTAGTTTCACCAGTTGACCATTTAGAGCAAACGGTATACACAAGCCGAAGCCTCTCGGCCTTGCCAGATGGCCTTGAGGCCGGCGGCCACACCGTCCACCAACCTCGCCCCGCCGTCCCCCAACCTCAGCCTCGCTTTCATTCGACCCCCCCTGCGGCTTTGTTTCCCCGAGCGGCCCTTCAGTCCTTCACCCTTCTTTTCCTTTTTTTTTTAATTATCAAACAGTGTATATATATATAATTTTAGTTTTATAAATTTTTTATTTTATTATTGTTTCTTATTATATGTTTTATGTTTTTATTTAGGGTTTATTATGAAAAAAACCAACATGTTTTTGCGTTTTTTGCGTTTTCGTCCCTCCATGTTATTTTTTTCCATAAAAAACCCCAAGTTATTCTTTTCTTATTGGTTTAGTGAAAATTGGACATTAGAACCCGGTTTTTCAAGGTTTTAAAACCCGGTTCACAAATTACAACCGGGGTCTAATGTCCAAAATTTCATAAAACCAATAAGAAAAGAATAACTTGAGGTTTTTTATGGAAAAAAATAACATGGAGGGACGAAAACGCAAAAAACGTGAAAACATGTTGGTTTTTTTCATAATAAACCCTTTTATTTATAGTTTTGTAATTGTTGTTTCATTCGTACAGTTTTGTATATTGTTGTTTCATTTTTAATTTCAGTTTCGTATTTTAAATATTTTAGTTTTAATTGTTTTATTAATATTTTAGTCTCTGTATTTTTACGTTCATAATTTCAGATTCTTATTATACATTCGTATTTTTAATTGTGTAGTTTTTAATTTTATTCTGTAATAGTTTTTAAATTTTATGAAATTAATTATTTTAGTTTTAATTGTTTTGTTAATTAAAATGAATTTATTTTTAAAAAAATTAAGAAAGATGAAAAGGTTTAAAAATATGGGTATTTCCAAGTTAGAAAGGTGGGGAAAGGTGGAGAGAGAATAGCTGATGTGGCGTTGAGGTGTACAGAAAGGTGGGTTTGGGAAAGGTTCACATACCCTTGACTCTTATAGATATGTACTTTTGAAATAATTACATTAAATAACAAACTCCTATCACCTTTCTACAGTTTATAGCGTCTGTTTTCAAGTTTTAGGTCACACATTAATATAAACATTAGTTTTCATTAAGTAAACTACTACGCGAAATAAAAAATACAAAGTATGTTGTTATAACCAGTAAAAAGGAAAACTGGGTTGTTATTTTATGCATTTAATCCTAAAATGAATATCATGTTAAAAATAACGGTAATGTCATAATAAACGAACCTCATAAGACATACTATCAACGTCAAGCCTCCAATCTCTGTAACGATCATTATCTAATCTTCCTCCCAAAAGTAAATTACCTTGGAGCATAACAATCTGCACCCAAATGAATAACTTCAATGAACAATAAATGTAAAAACCAAAATATTTCATCAAGTTAGTTTTTTCCCCAAATTTTAATAGAACTTGCAGTAAGCAATCGTAAACATGTTTGCGAACATTTTGCTTTATTTTACGGTATCCAACGTCTATACTCATACAACTAATATAAGAATCCATAAAATAAACCAAAACAACCCGAAAACGCATCCTTCTTTTCTCGAAAGGAAACTAATGTCACAAAACATCTTACTATTCAAATCTATTCCTTGAGAAAATTAAACAACGGCATAAAAAAACACATTTGTTGCATAATCCCAATTTTTGTTGGAACTAAAAACTTATGGTAATATCTTTCAGCCTAATGAAGAAAAAACAAAGTAAAATGTGAATTTGTTCGAACCTCAGCAAGGCCTTCAGGAGAACGATGTCTAACATGGCGATGATGTCGGGTTCCAAATACGTCTAATCGATGATGTGGCATTCCAGAATCCGTATCGAAAAACGGAAGGTCTTCGGGATGCACCATCCTCCTTCCGCCACATGAACCTCGCTGACATCAGGATCAAATAATTTTTCAGGAATTAATAAAGCTATCAACTTTGTATTTATGAAGGAAAATTAGAAATATTATCTACAGACCATTGCAGTGAGAGAAAATTAAGAAACGATAGAAGGTTAAATTAAATGCTTAAATAGCAACCTACTTTCATATTTTTACCATTTATAGCATCATACTATACTACAATAGTTTCTAGCATTCATAACATCATGTTACATAAACTTCAAATTAATAACAATGTGTACCCAAAAAAAATTTAATATAACATTAGCTATAAACATTAAAGATGTGAAAGTAAATTGTTATTATACATAATTGTTATTAAATTATAATAATATAAAGATACATTGTCATAAATGCTAAATATAAAAAAGTATGTTTGCCATTATTAGTAAAATTTGAAGTAGATAAAAACAGATTGTATTTTATGCATTTTAACTCAAAAATTAATGTCATTGACATAATGGTGTTTGGACTTTGGATCATTTGATGTGTTTTTTATATTGTGACTTGATTAATCAGATTAGAATCAAATATTTAATTTTCTTACATTATCCGAAGCCGAAATTATATAGATTATAGGATTGTGCAAAACTCGGCATGGAACCGTAAAACCAATAAATCGAATCAGGACCCATGTAGCAAAAAATCATTAGCCCGAAGTTCGAGTCCGGTTCATGGTTAGTTCTTGGTTCTAATATTCTCAAATTTCCGATTTGGATTCTGCACCATTCCGGCCAGTTTTCAAACCTCTGCACAGCCCTTTTTCACTCTCATCTAACATCCTCCAAATCTAACTATTTTTACTCTAAATTTACATCAAATGCTACAACACAAATCGATTCTAGCATCTAAAAATGGAATAATCACATAAAAAGGTAACGTACTTTTAAAATATTTCTAAAAAGGTAAAACTAATGAAAATTTTTCACTGCAAAAATAGTTAAGAACATCAAAACTGTTACCAAAAACAATTAATTATCTTTTTTTTGTCACCTAAAATGAAAATTAACTGTATATAGACTAACATTTTATGCAATTAACCCATTAAAAATAGTGATTAAATTCAAGAAATTGAAACAAAATTACACAAAATTAACTGATCAAAAGGGGGGGAAAAAAAAAAAGTCAAAACATACCTCTCTCATATTCATTCTTTCACCATCAACTTTACCTCTACCAGAAACAGTTCTTCTTGATATCACACAATCAACATTAGCAGCATCTGTTGACAACCCAATTCCAGGTCCACACCAAACATCCGGAACAACCAAACAAGACGACGAACTCGCCGGAACCGCCACCGGAACCGTCGCCGGAGTTGAAATTACCAACCCAACATCATTATTACTTGAAGAAACACAATTATAACTACTATTCTTTCTGACTTTCTTTTTCCTCACTTTCTTCCCTTCCCAATTCGCCGACGTTCGTATCATCGCCGGCACCGATACTTGCGCCGGAGCCGTACATCCCAGTCCTTTAAATCTTGTAGATGTGAAGTATTTCTTTTTGGTAGTGGTGGGGGAGTCGTCGGCGGTAGGGGTAAATGTGGAAAGAAGTGATGAAATTGTGGATTTAGACTTTGTGGATTGGATTGGATCTGTATGATTTTTGGGTTTTCTGTATCTAATTTCATGTTCTTGAGACATTTTTTTCTCTACTTTTTCTTGTTTTTGTTTAATGGGGTAGAGAGAGAATCGATGAACACAAAAAGGAGTGAAATTTGGGAATTTGCAAAGAAAGATCGAAGATTTGATTCAAAGATTGCAGAATTTCAAGAAATGGTGGGATGAGAGAGAGGGAGAGAGAATGGTTGTTGCAAAAGCAAGCATCCCTTACTCATAATTAAAATACTTTTTTAACTAAATTAATTAATAGAATTATTATTCTGTATGTGTACTTATTTTGTCTGCAACAAATATTATGTATAGATCCACTTGTATTAATTTTATACGAAAAATGTATTCAATAAACAGCAATCAACTTTAAATTGTGGTAAATAAATTCTTAAACTTTAAATACTAGTTTATTTACCCGTATATTATACAGATTTTTTAAATAATAACTTTTTAATAAATTATAAATTTTAGATTATTTATAGAACTCGATAATAAACGAGACAAACTATGAATATTACGAAAGATGTGTGACTCAATATTTATTTTAAATATTATAAATTATTGATTTGAAACAATTACAAAAATGATTTAAAGAACCTCCGGATGATGAATGGAGAAAGCATCGTAAAATCTTTAACTTGACTTATAATTAATATAATACATAAAAATTTTTAACTTTAATAACATTTAATATCAACTCTTATCATTTTCCAAAGTGTCTTATATTAATCATCAAAAAATAGATTATATTAACATAGAGTTGTAACAAAATCCCTAAAAAATAGTATTTTTTTTAATTAATTGAAATAATTATTTAAACAAAAAGTTATAAATTACACGTGTCAAATGAAGGTTGCACCAATGGCACTTTAGTTTAGTGTCAAATGCTCATCTATTTACTTTTATTATAGAATAGATAGATTTTATAAAGTTTAGAAAATACGATGTATCTAAAAAAATTACCCACTTTAACCAAACTAGTAAGAATTTTTATTAATATTTAACAAATCAACTAAAAGTAAGTCTAAAAAATATAAAATAACATATAAATTAAAAATTAATTTAAAACATAAATAGTTAGTTTAAAAAATATAAAATAACATATAAATTTAAAATTATTTTAAAACATAAATAGTTTAAATGTATTTTTATAACGTATAAAACTTCTTGCTGCGTCTTCGAGTTCGCGGACATAAAAGGTTCAAAGATCTTCTTATAAAATAAACATGTACTTAATGTCTAAAATTATTTTGTATATAATGAAATACTTTTAATTTATTTCTATAACTAGCAGTAGCTATTTATTTTATAATATTCATCCTATAATTATTTGAAACATATCTATATTTTATTAATATTATTTAATCAATCTCATGTAATACATTGGTTAATAATCTAGTAATAATAATAAATTAGAAATAGAGGAATAAGACGAGAGATTAAGGGTGTGTTTGGTACAGAGAAATGGAGGTAGGGAAATGGAATTGGAATGAATTCCTTTGTTTGTTTAAGCTTGAGAATCCAAAAATGAGAAATAAATCATTTCCTACTCTCTACTTTCATTTCTCTCTCACATGTGAAGAAATGGTGAGAATTGGATTTTCCTATTCTTTCCAAAAAAACACGGAGACTTGATTTCTCCACTCCCCACCCCCAAACCCCAGTCACACTCCTCATTTGCAAAAATCAGACTTGCTAGTTCTCTCTCTACAAACCCTCAGTCACCCTCTGCCGCTCTCCCAACCGTCGCCGGCGACCTGCCATCGAGCTCTCTCTTCCGTCGATCTTCTCACAGCGGTCTCTCTCTCTCTCGACCTTCTCACTAACGGCGTCGGCGACTCTCTCTCTCTCGATCTTCTCCGCCATCGACCAGACCAGGCTATCTCCAAACCCTAGCCATTTTTCCGGCATCGATCAGGCCATACGTCTCTTCTTTCTAACTTCGACGATCTCCAGACCCTCGTCCTTCTATTCTTCGGCATCGACCAAACCCTCCGATTTCCCAAGGTATCATCCTCTTTCTGTCTCTATCTCTCTTTCATCTTTCAGATTGTGTGTAGTTATGAACATCTCTTTGATGTAATATGGTATATATCTTTATTCTTTAATTTGTTATGGATCTTTCTTGTTTATGAATATCAGATTTGCTATGGATCTTTCTTGGTTTTAGTCACAGATTGTTATTTAATCTTAGAATTGTTAATATACAAAGGTTAATTTCAAATTTGTTCTATAATCTCATATTAATTTTGATATCAAATTTGTTGTTACATAGAAAAGTTGTTTTAGAATCTCAGATTTGTTTTATAATCAAGCTATTGGATGCTTGTACCCTGCAACACACCACTTCACTTATGTTGAGGGTTATAATAGTGTTGAGGGTTATACTTTCTATAGTATTATGTTTTCTTCTTTTTGTGTTATCTGCATGATTATTGGTATAATTAGTCAATATGCAATTGATGGACCTTTTTGACCCCATTCTTGAAGTGATGGTTAAAAGTGTTTACAATCAACAGATCATAATTACAAGGATTCTTTCAAATTCATTGCATCATAAATCAATTGTAAAAATGCTCTTTATAGAGCTGCAGAATTCACTATCCTCAGCGGCCTAAGCAAGTGAGTTGTCATTCCTCAACCTCCCTATTTCCTGATGATGTTGCCCAAGTATTTTTAACAATTTTTTTCTATGTGGGCCATGGAATAATATTCTTTTCTTGATGATCTCTTTCAGATTTCATTATTACATACTTCTGAAATGCAAAAATTTCAGAAGATTCTGATGGACCCAAATCAATATAATCAATGGATTAGAAACTTGTCATAGTATTTGTGAGGTTTTTACTTGTTGAATTCAACATTATATTTGTTACTTTTTCAGTTGGTTTTTATTTGTAGTTTCGTTTTCTTTAGCTTTGTATTGTGTGGTTTGGGTATTTCATTGTGTATGATGAAAAAATAAGGTTATTAGTGGATGAATATGATGGAATTGATATCGTTACAAGAGCATACAGTTGTGATTGGTATCTTTTGGCATTGCAATCTATTTTAAGGGGGTATTGAAGTTGACCTCAATAGTTAATAGTCATCACACAACAATTGGTACGGATGAAGGGAGTATTTGTGATCAGCTGTGAATATTGGTTGCCAATGAGTGTTAGTCCACCAACAAGCAAGAGTCTAAGAAAAATAAGGCACAGATATTTACATTCGCTCAATTGGTGACTGCCACTGATAATTTCAAAGTTGCTTATTTCTTGGGTGAGGGTGGATTTGGCAAAGTTTATAAAGAATTACTAAAAGAAAGTGATCAGGTTTGTGATTTTTGATCTATGTATAAAGGATCAAACTTTTAATAAGTAATTCTTTTTGTCATTGGAGATTGACTCATGAGACTTGACTGCAGATTGTTGCTATCAAGCCATTGGATCCTAATGGGGGTCAAGGGATTAGGGAATTCATTGTTGAAGTCTTGACGTTAAGCATGGCTGATCATCCTAATATTGTAAAATTGTTCGGTTATTGTGCTGAAGCAGAGCAAAGATTGTTAGTATATGAATACATGCCGCTAGGTTCTTTGGAGGACCATTTGCACGGTATTAATTTCGTTTATATATACTTGTTAAAGTGTCATGTTTGTGCAGTGGATTGTTGTAATTGAGTATAGAGAATAAGGGGGAACACATATTTTTCTGCTGGTTGAATGTTCTTATTGAATATTCACATATAGATCCATTAGCTCGATTGGTAAGAGCGCCCGTATGGGAGGATGGTGGTTCGATTCCACCTGGATTTTTTATTTTCGTTCTAGAATTATGGTTCCACGAGATTTTAGTTTACCATTTATGTTTTTTTTAAACAAATTGAATGACTTTGTTTTGGTTTGAATGAAATTGTAGTACTTTATTTAAATTTTTTGGGTAAATTATGTTGGTAATTTTTTTTGTTTTATCAATAAAATGTTTAATTATTACAAAATTATTTTTTGGGTTTAAATTAAATTGTAGTACTTTATTTAATATTTTTTGGGTAAATAATTATGATTGCAAATAATAAAATGTTTAATTATAGAACTCTCTGCTGAATTCTCTGTTATACCAAACAAGAGACATGATTCTCTATTACATTTCTCTGTTGAAATCTCTGTTCTACCAAACAGATGAATCAATTCTCTTTCTCCAGACCAATTCCATTTCTCAGCAATTCCATTCTCTGTTGTCATTTCTCTGCAATTCCATTCTCTGTACCAAACGCACCCTAATAGTGAGTTTGGTACAGGGAAATGATGGCAGAGAAATAGAAATAAAAATATATCCCTACTCCTCTCTTCCTCTCTCAGTTTACCCTAATCATTCACCTGCATCCCCCTTTTACGTTGAAGAGAGAAATACAACAATATCTACCCCGCCATGATTCCTCTAGTTGAACCATAACAACAATGTCCTCGTTGCGCAACCGTTATTACTGCAAATTGTGAACTACCGAGAGCAACCAATCATTCGAGAGCCACTATCTCAAAATCATAGGGCTTCTTCACCCAAACCACCGAGGTTTTCATCACGCCTGCTCTGTTTCTCTAGATCTCCGAAAATATATACCTATCTGGCTATCTCTCTTCCTCTCGAAGGTGTTTCAATGGTTTCCGGATCTTGTTTTTTTGCCTTAGAAAGTGTCTTTCAAGATCGAATTTCAATTGCTTTTTGTGAATTTATAAAGATGAAGGTGAGATATGATGGTTTTAGATCCAGGTTCATTTTTATCTTCGATCTTCTTTATTTCTTTTGTTTCAAACATATGATTTCAATATCTTTGACTTTGCCAATTCAAAAATATTTTCATTTCTATTGTGACAGCCATGAGCCATTAATTAATCTACGTGAACGGGTTTGAATTTTTTTTCATGTTTGTAGTTCTATGGTTCTGTTAAAAATACTATATCTACTTTCCTGACTTGAATGTTTATTGTGTAGTCTGATTTAATTTTCATGTGTTGTATGAAATGATGGATCTCCAAATCTTTTATGATTTTAATACATTGGGGTGAAACAATGTGTTGTATGATTTTTGGTATGATCGGTTTTGTTTTTACTTATGAATCAATGAGTTGTTGTATTGATCTTTATACGAAATGATTTTTAGATCATTGAATCAATTGATCAAAATCACTATTTTTCATATTAATAAAGCATTCTTTTGAATGTTGTATACTAAAATATCATTGTATCCATTGTTTAAATAATCATGGAGTGTTTCAATAATACTAATATAAAACATTGAATCAACGATTTTAATTACAATTAAATTTCTATATTAATGAATCAATATATCAAAAAATTGAATCGTTGGCGTCGAGTATCGTATCTTAAAATGAAAATTCAAATGTTTCAAAATATCATTGAATTTTCTAGAATACCGAATTAACATTAAACCATAAAAAATGTAATCTTATTAATTAAATACTAATTGTATCATTAATTTTTAAACACACTGAATCAAGTATTTATAAAATGTTGATGGTGTTTTGTATTAAAAAAATATATTCATTAAATATATAAAAATAAAAGTAATTAAATTAAAAATAATAGATTTAGAAAGTTTCTAGTAGGTAGGTTGTGTATTTAAGGAATATACGAAAAAAATCTAATGTGGTAAGATGCATGTTACAAGATTTAGGGGGTGTTTGATAGCATTTATCAGGCTCTTATTAAAGGTAATCTTTTATTCGGTAAGATAAAAATACTGATAATAAACTACCTCATCTAACTAAAGCAAACTAAACAATTTATTATACTTCCAAAACTTAACATAAATTCCAACTGATCTCAAATAACAAAATAAAGCAAAACCAACTTAGTTAACGTTCACGATCTTTATTTATTAAAGCAATATAAAATATCTATCATAATTCTAATCCTCCAATAGTCAACTCTCTGCACACTGCCCATCATCACCCCTGAGTACCTGCCGGAAGAAAGAACACAGCATGAGCCAAACGCCCAGTACGGAGATCGAATACAAGTGCAACGAATACGAATTTAAAGACTTAGGAATGTTTTGAAAATAAGTTTCTTAAAAAAAGAAAGTTTTGAAAATGGTTTTTCTTTAAAATAGATATCCACCTCCACACCAGATCAAACAAAGAATATAATGGCTGAAGCAACAAAGGGTTGAGTTATATTTACCGAACGGCCTAACATCATAAACAATAATCAATCTCATAATCACAACAAGACTACACTGAGTGCGCCACCTCAGTGCATCTGGGCGGAAGGGGTGTATGGCATTACACCTTACTTCCGCAAAACTCATAACATAGCCTAGGATGCATCCATACGCCTCCCTGAAATAATCAACAGCTCGTATCCCGAGCTAACATGATCTCCATCGATCATAAACATAATCTCAATCATTCATAATCATAATCATAATCACAACAAAAGGGAGACGCCGTAACCGATCACACTGTTACGGAAGTGTCATGCCATTGGTGCCGCAATGGCATGCCTGTGGTACCTCCACAGGTAGTTCACTCGGTAATCCTAGCTCCTGTCTAATCTCTAGGGTTCAAGCATAACAAAAGGCCCGCATAAACATCTCAACTTTAAATAATCATTTAAATACAAAAAAGGGTCACATTTCACAAAACATCATCAACTTTCGTAACAAGCCATGAGTATATTCAATTTCAAAATATGTTTATCGCAAATGTTTTCGAGCGATAAAAATCGATATTTGCTTTCGATAATATAAGTAAGGAAACTGACACGAGATATAAAAATTCAACTGTCAAGTATTAGCATGCAATTCACACAACGAAACAACTCAAGAATAACGCTGAAAGAAGTACGGGATCCGTACCTTAATAGCAGCTTAGCAAAATTCACGATGACCACTGAACCGCTACGGATCAACCCGATCTATAAGAACGAACTTAAATTAGTGAACCGATAGATTTTAACTAGATTGGTCTCCTAGATACCCAATCCCACTATTTTAATACATACCTTTGTACTTAATAATTATTAAGTTCGGTTCGCCATTATTAATCGAATCTGTGTTTTAATAATTATTTATGTAATTTTCTGTCTGCTTTAGATTGTATAATTTTAATGTATATTTCAATCTCAATGAATGTTTAAATTAACTACACTAGCAATTGCACATCAATATTTAACAAGTTATTAATTATATAATTAACCAAATTTAGGTTACGTTTCTCTTAAATTAAATTAACAATTTCAGCGACTAATAATAACATATAAATGTTATTAAACATAAATATACACATGGATAATTAATTAATTCATTAATAAAAAGATTAACCTAAAGTTTGGTCCTAATTATATAATTATTATATTAAATGTCAATTAATTTATCCATATTTGTTCCAACTAAATATTTTAAGTTTATTAGATAAATTAAGACTAATTTTGAATTAATAATAGAATTATGACTTATAAGAATTAAATAAAAACAGAAAATCAATTAACTTAATATTATATAAATTCATTTAATTAATTTGGTTTCGGGTCGGGTCGGGTCAA
The DNA here is from genome assembly GCA_020465985.1 of Centrapalus pauciflorus. NCBI lineage: Eukaryota > Viridiplantae > Streptophyta > Magnoliopsida > Asterales > Asteraceae > Centrapalus > Centrapalus pauciflorus. The sequence continues at coordinate 61,203 of JAANYP010008203.1, forward strand.
GACCCGGATCCGTTTCTTTTCCCCCTAAAATCTCGGTGCCCACACACAACACATGCTCACTTCTCTCTCTTCTTTTTCTCTCTAGTCTCTCTCTCTCTCTCTCTGCTCTCGGTTTCATTCCGGCAACCGCCGCCCCATCACCGGCGACCACCCCCCCGTCTCGATCTCCTCTCTGCTCTCGCTCACCCTCACGCTACCTCTCTCGCTCGTGCAACCCCCACAACGGCAGCGGCCTAAAACCTAGCGCCGCCGCCGCCATCACAACACCACCATCTCCGCCACCATCGCTCGGCTCTCCAGCCACACACACTCTCACTCGCTCGAGATCTCGGCTCACACACTCTCCCTTTCACGGCCGCCGCTGACCAGGGCCATTGCGACCGTCCCTGGTGCGGCGCCGCCGGTCACGAAGCCACCATCCTCACCGCTGCTCAAAACTAACAACAGGTTCGTTATTTTATCTTTTACTACGTATAGATCTGGTTTACTTAATATTTTTCAGATACAAACATCATGTTTACAAGCTTAGCAAGAACGTGATAGTTTAGTAAAGATCGTTACCTCGGTTGAAAAAGGATTCGCGAACACTCGCCCGATTCGCTTCTTGATGAACTGCAACAATGGTATTACGGCCGCTAGGGTTTCGTTATTAATGATACGGTTAAGGGTTATTAATCTATTTAATACTGGTTTAACCCTAATTTGTAAACCGGGCTTGGGCTCGTTTAGTTGTTTTATTATTTAAGCCCATTTTATTTATTTTACTGAAATAGTGTAATATTCAGTTAAGTTAAAATTCTGTTGTTATTTATTTTATTATTATTATTATTATTTTATATATTGTTATTAAATTCTCGGGTTATTATACCACCCCTACACTACCCATCAAACCTACCCACCCTCACCCAACCCTTATCCCACCCCACCCCACCCCACCCCTACCCCTTACCCCTCAAACTTACCCACCTCACCCATACCCTACCCTTACCCCTCAAATCTACCCATCCCAACCAACTTACCCCTCAAACTACCCACCCTACCCCTACCCTACCTTACCACCACCCTACCCCTTCACCATTACCCTACCCTAATTTACCCCACCCCACCCACAACCTACCCAGCACTACCCTACCCCTGACCCATATTTATTTTAACGAGAAATATTACAACAAATTTTGATAAAATTATTATTTTTTAATAACATATCTATGTAACTTATAAACTTTGGTTATTTGGAATATAATAAACCTAACCTTATAAACTTGATTATAACTTATAAACTTGAATTGTTACTTGATTTTTTGAAAGCATGTTGGTTATATGTTTCCTAAATGCATTTATGTTAGTTGATTATAACTTATAAACTTGAATTGGTTTTTTACTTGAATCTTGTTAATGTTATTTGAATGTTTTTAAATGTTTACATGAATCACTTTGATTACATCATATTATTGTTACTTGATACTTGACTTCAATCTATGATATCTGTTTGGTTTTGAGAATTAATATGTAAAATTAATAAAAATAACAGAATCAGATAATATATAAAACAAACAGACTTATTGAATTCTCTTATCAGACCTCAGTATCTTATCAGGACCACATCTCATCAATCAGAAGTGGAATCAGACGTCAGACAATTTATTTTTTATGCAATCAAACAACACCTTAATGAATGCTTAGGATTTCTTCTCACACATTCTCACCATAAGATTCTTCTTACGAGATCCATCCTCTCTATATATATAGACATATATAAGAAATTATCTCTACATTTTAATGTAATTTTGGTTTGATTTCAATAGGGGTGGCAATTTTGACCCAACGGGCCGAACAGTTAAATGGACTCATTGTAAAAAACTAAGATAGAACATAAATTTTATTTAGAAATGAAAAGTTATAAAATGGTGTATTAAAAAATTGCTCTATGAAATTTTTTCAAAATTATGTAAAACTTATGACTTTTTGTCATCAACCCGTTTGACCCATTTACTTGAATGGGCTCAAATTGCCGTACTCAGATTTCAACATAGTGCCTTTTTTTCACATGAAATTCTATAGAAACTAATCAAGAGGCTTTTTGGGGAAGGTTTAAAAGAGTTGCATTAAACTCAAAAGGAATGCTACTGTTGTGTATTTGATTTAGGCTCCGTTTGTTTTTCAAAGTGTTTAGATGTCTAAACACTTTTTACCGTCTGTTTAATAAGATGTTACAAAAGGTCTAAAATCTGTTTAGATAAGATTGTTTGTTTTTTAATTTAATAAAAAGTCTTATTACATACAACTTATCAAATTTATAGTTTTTAACATTAGAATGTTAAATTTTTTAATTAAAATAAAAGACTTTTACCTAATAAATTATTAATCTATTGACATATTTTAAATTATAAAAAAAAAAATTTAGTTTTAAGATCGTGATTATCAATTATATTCAAAACAACTTATTACCAATATCAACTGATTCAAATACACCAAAGCATACAAAATAAAGTTTCATAACAACTAAAAAAATATTCATAATTGTCCTGCAATTTCTTCACGTAAATTAGCCATGTATTGTCGATCGACCGTACTCCCATAATCTTGAACTAATTGAGCCGCTGCATCCATATCACCACCTTGCACATTATCATCATCGGTTCGATCATACTCAGAAAAAATCTCATCGTTTAATCCCTCCTTCCGTATAAAATTATGAATCGCAAAACATGAAAAAACAATGTCACTTTGGACATCCAGTGAAAAAGGGGGCATTCGCTTCAAAATTGGAAAACGTGCTTTTAATACACCAAAAGCACGTTCGATTACATTTCTGAGTTTTCCTGGGAATGATAACCAAAAGTCAATATAATATATTAGCGGATCTTGAATTTGGTAGACTTTGACTTAAAATGTTGACTATTTGTTGGTTCATATTTAGATATGTCTTATGCATCTGTTCACTAGTTTGAATTATTATTATGATTTAAAGATATAAAAATTTAAGAAAGGTTTGAAATAACTTTATAAAAGTTTTAATTTGTAACTTCTCTCTGCAAACACTTTTCAAAATCTCCAAAGGTATATATATATATACACACTTTGATTTTGGTTTTATAAGATTTAGTTTTCATAGAATTTGCTTTCTAGGCTTTCTAATGGTGACAAACTGACAATGATTGTGATTGTAGATTATTTTTTGTTCATATTTAGATTGAGTTTTGGTTTGATTTTGATATGATCCGTTTTTGACTTTTGTTAGTTTTGTGGGTTTTAGGGAATTTATTTTGTATATCGAGAACATATATGTTGTTAATAATTTTTTACACATCATTATCTCAATGAATGAAATATGTCAAAGAAATGAAAAGCTGAAAGGAATGAAATTAAATTTCATTCATTATTGTTTGGTTGAAAGTAATGAAATAGAATAAAATAAATTTCATTCCTTCTTACTTTTCTATTTAGTTTGAAAAATAAAATGAGTGGTGTAAAGTAGGTGGGGTAAGGTTCAGTAGGATATGTGGGGTAGTGTAGGTGGGTGAGTGTGGTTACGTAGGGTAGGAAATGTTAGGAGGAATGAAATAAAGTAACATAGTATTGGTTAGTTGGGTTGGGCCAGGATGAGTGAATTGGGTGTAGGCTCGGGTAGGATTGGGATGAGATCGGGTAGTGTAGGGTGGGTGGGATGGTTGAGGAAAGGATCGGGATGGATACAATAGGATAAGATAGGTGTGACAGGGTAAGGTGGGTATGGTTAGGTGGGTGGATGGATGGATGTGTGATATAGGATCGGTATTGTATTTTATATTACCTTTTTTATAATAATTCTTTTTTGTTTCTTGTATGGTTAATGGTTTTAGTTTTTGATTTCTTTTATGGTTTCATAAAATCTCAATTTTTTTAACAAAAAAGAAAGTTATAGCTTTTATTTAATTGAGGATACCATTAAATGTTAATATTTAGTGTTCTTAAAAATTAAAGTTATCTTAAATGTAAATTATATTATATGCAATTTGCACTGTGAAATAATACATAAAGATTTTATTACTAAAAAACAAAGGAGGTGACTCTAGTTTTATACACCATAAATACACAATAGATTTATATAAAATTATTATTTATCCTCACTAACATCGTTGTTAAATTGTTTTGCACCATCAAATTATTTATTGTATACAAATTTCCGCATAAAAACAAACTAAAGGGTTATTTGTTTAGTTTTTAATTAAATTATTAATAAGTCATTCAAATGTAAAATAACCTCTTAATAATTTCACTAATAGTTAAATAAACAAAGCCTAATTAACTTTAACGATCTATACTATATAAAATAAGAAAACTACTTGGAGTTTCTGGACCATTGGATGGAAAGAAATCAATGGTCCAGATTAATGACAACTCGTAATTATTTATGAAATGTCTTTTATACCCTTAATTAAAATCAAAATATATGCCTATGCCATTTTTTTAATTCATTTTCCAAATTTACTACCTTAACTTAATTACATTAAATTTTGATTTTAATTTTTTCATTAATGAATTAATATTAAATTAATATTTACCTAAAATAAATATGTGTCATTATTATCCTTAACGATCATAGTTAAATTCAAATGTAAAAATTTGGATTTAAATGTAGAAGTGTAGTAAATAAAGTTAAAAATTTTCGTTAATTATTTTGCTAAAAGATTTAAAATTTAATTGATAAAACTTCAATTGTGAATATTATAAATTTTGATTGTTGTGTGAATTCATATTTCTAGCAATTCATTCAACATAAAACAATTCATATGAACAATTATCAATCCAACACAATCTATTGAATGATTAAGAGAGAAAATATTACATTGGTGTTCTTGGCTTTCTTGCAAAGCACTTCTCCTATTCCCTCTAAATCCAGCCGTGTATTTTTGTGTAATCTGAGATTCCTCTTATAACAGCACACATACACTCCTATTTATACACAATACAAAGTATTGAGGATTTACACAAACAACCCCTGAACTTTTACAATAAAATTGATTACAACTCTATATAAATTTGTACCCAACAATCTCCCCCTTAGAGATGAAATCAATTTTCAAATTAAAGTACATTGCAGGGAACTTGAACATTCTTTCTTGAAACTTTTCTTGCACCTTCTCTTCGATCTCTGAATCTTCTTCTTTATTGTCTCACTCTGATCTTCACATCTCTTCTATTCTGATCTTCTCTTTTCTTGTAAGGACACTCCCCCTTGGATCATGAATAGCTTTTAAATCTCTTCCTTGATCAATTGTCTTGAGATGATGTAGTAATTGCCTTCAGTTGATTTCAAACTACTCAACAGTTGTTTCTGAAATTCAGCTTTTCTCCCCCTCATGATGATCATAAAAAATTATGAACATCATGCAAAAACTTCAGAAACATTAATTCAATGAAATTACAGTAGAAGAAATACAACAACAATTACAACTCAGAAATTATTACAAATTGATTTTCTCCCCCTTAAACTGACATCTCTCCCCTATACAAAACAGATTTATCTCACCCCCTCAAAAAGTTCACTCCCCCTCGAATTGATATTATATCTTTTTAGAACAAAACAAAGCTTTACAACTTTGGGGAAAATGAAACACATTCATTTTGTGAGAAAACAAGTCCAGGTCCACATAGGATTCCTGTTTGCACAATAGACAAAATCTATGTGACCTACTTTCAGCGCTGGCGTGATGTTAACACTGGTAGGATTTCCAAATAGTCATCGTGAAATCCTTTATCATGAAAGAATCACTCTTATTTGTTCCGGCTTAGTCACTTTGGACTAGCAGTTTATAGTCACGCAGACTATTAGACTCGATGTGTCCTATAAGTGTATATAATCAGCTCTAGACACGATGTGCATCAAATGAAATTGGAAACCGGAGCAACTGTCTTCCTTGTTTCAATATCAATAATATCCAAATGATATATCGATAGACATGTGTTATATCTCCGTGATTATTGAAACAGAAATCTTTTGAGAGATAACTGAGTAGTTGGTGGGATTAAGTGCATGCGTCACTGGGTCCATGACGTCTTTTTCAATATCAAGTCGCCTAGGGCTTGATAGATTATTTGGTTTACCCAGTAGACACAGTGTAGGATAGGATTATCTTTTCTTCAAATCCTTTCTCAACTCTCAGCTCTCAGCATTTTTTTCAACCTAGCTCCCTCCGGCTCACTTTTCAGAATTAAATTCAGTCAGCTTTAAACGAAAAGCATGATCTGATGCACCACCATCGCCTTTTAATATCCCTCTCATTTACATTTTACCTCTGCTCGACCCTGTCAGTATCCCGTGATAACTGACACTTCTCAACTAATAAACCTAAAGAACCCTCACCCACACAAACTATAGATGGTTTGCTCATTGGGTAGGTCTTCCGGTTCTGGTTAGACCATTGAAGCGATATTTATGCCTATCACTCAGATTGGTGCATAATTAGAGTCAGCAGAAAGATTTTCAGCTTTGAAACGTCATGAGATATGATGAAATCCAACTTATATGGTATTGGAGATGATATGCAGATAATTTTGGGAGATATCAGAATGAAATGGAAAATCTGATATATGATATGAAAAGAATAAGATTTTCTTGAAAGAATTAGCACATGGGAGATAACAGGAGAATCCAGTATAAATTGGAAGAGTTTTAACAAAACGAATCTCAGAAGAAATGAGATTATGAAAATCAAAGATTCAAAAAGAGATTAGATAAATTAATCTCAATGATAGATTCAGAGATTCATAAAAAAATTTCTTTTCAGCTCAAAAACTCTTTTTATGTGTGTGTCAAATATTTTCGTGAAAAATCACACATAGTTTTGAAAAATGTCATCGTCAAAGTGCATCTGAAACTCCCCCTGGAAATAAGCAGACACAGTTAGTGAACTCATAGAAATGAAACAAAGAGCAAAAAATTATAAAGATAAAACTCCCTATTTGTCAATTCAGCATCAGAGTTGAATGCAGGGCAGGAATTCCAGAAAGATTCGTCTTTCAGAATCGGGTTCTAATCTGAAGTGATTAGAAGCCATTTGTCGCATAAGCTTGGGTTTCAGTCTGAAGTAACTGAAAACCATTGTCTTTGGTTCATTGAAGTCCGGGTTCTAGTCTGAATTTAACTAGTAACCAATTTTTAGTTGAAGCACGGGTCTTGACCTGAAGTAATCAAGAGCCTATTGAAATGAAGAACGGGTCCTTATCTGGAATGATAAGAAACCTATAACCTGCAAAATTTAAGATGTCTTTGGTATCCAAACAGATTTGGATCCAGACTTGTTAGCGCTCTTGGGTACCCATTTCAAAACAGGTTTTGGTACCCACTTGTACTTGGGTTTAGGTACCCATTGCATGTTATAACTATCAGCTTCTCTTTCAAACGCAGAAAACAAATTTCTTTGATGAGAAAATTGAATATCTGAATTTCTAAAGAAACTTGAATTTGAATGATCAGACTTTTGCGAACTCTTCTTTTTGAAAAACTGTCCGGTTCTTGCCTGTTTCTGATAATACTTGGTATTTTTCTGTGAAAATGTTTTCTGATTAGAATGACCAGTATTTTCAGAAACTTTAAGAAAATTTGACTTCGAAGATTCACCGGTGTAAATCTTGACCGGAAGTTGTTCAACAATTTTATCTTTGCCGCTGTGTATCTTTAACAGATACTTAAGTTTAAGATCTGAAGAAGAATCAAACTTAGCAGAGTTAGTTAGATTCACTTCACTTTCAGAAGACAAACCAGAGTGATCAACATTGGATTTTAAACACACTGAAGAAGGGGTCTTAACCTTTGACTCAGTTGACGAAGTAAACACATGTAATTGTTTTGTAAGATGAAGTATCTGATCTTCCAAACTTTTGATAATGACTAAATTTGAATTTCTGTCATGATCAAATGATTGGTAATCAGATTTAAAAGATTGTTCTTTGATTAAGAACATTTGTCTTTCATCTTCAAACAATTCAGATTTTGATTTAAAATCTTGTTCTTTAAGTAAGAACTCATGTCTTTCCTTCTCAATCAAATCTTTAGTTAAAGACAACTCTTGTTGAAGAGCAAAAATTTCTTCATTTTTGTTTAAAATACAATTCTGATCAGTTGGTTTTGTCTTACAAAGTGTATCTTCAAGATCCTGAACTTTCTTGTAAAGATCAGATCTTTCAGGCAAAAGATATTTCAGTTGAGTTGCATTCTGAAAATTTTCTTGTTTCAGCTCATCAAGTTCTTTAAGTAATTCAGATATTTTCAATTGATGAGCACAACTCTCAGAGTTTTGTTTTTCTTTTAAGTTTTGAATTTCTTCATTCAGTATTTGTACGTCACGTAACGCCAAATGTTTATCAGTATTTAACTGAATGAGAATGTCGTAATTGTTCTTACGAATCTTTTCAGATTCAGTAAGTTTTGCAATTAGCTCAGACTTTGAAAATTTTTCATATTCCATTATGAATTGCAGAAAAATTGAATCTTCCAAGATCTTTTATGGAGAAACTGAGTGAATTCTGATAACACTTTGAAAAGCTATTTCAGTTAATGATAACTAGTGAAAAATCAGCTCTGAAATGACTTTTTGACGTTGAAATTTCAGCTTTTCTGCATAAAATTGCCCGTAACTTTTTTCTGGAGTGGAATTGTGTAACACCATAACTCTAAATAATAATAATAATAGAAATTTTATAATAATTCTAACGAAAATTCGGCATGACCCATTCGTAATGTCAATAAACCAACCTGTATTTCCTGTTCCTAACAAACTTAAAAATATATTTCAAATATATCAAATCCCCAATTACAAGTTCTCCAAAACGAATCAAAGGTTTAAGCGCTTATACGCCCATGGATCTATCTAACAATACATAATGTGACCATCGCCCAAAATACACAATTCTATGACCACCATATTCAAGTACACTACACAAAATGGAATAAAATACATCACCATTCATCAAGCTTAACTAATAAATTCATGATGAAATATAACAAAATGGTGATCTACTCCCTTCCCAAACTAAAACATAAGTATTTGTACCAAAAGAGTCTACCGATCACAGTCCTTTACTTCAACCCTTGCTCGATTCAACCTTCTCCTTCCCTTTTACCTTCTATTCCTGAAAATGTAAATCAACTAAATGGTTAAGCAAAAATGCTTAGTGAGTGACTAGGTCAATAATGCACCACAGTCAATAGTGATTCGGTAAATAAACCTGCAGGGCGTGAATCATCCAATTGATAACATTATTATATATCAGATATCAAAAAAGAAGATGGGACATATCAAGAGGGAGACTCTTGATAGTGTCACGACAACACTACACACTATGAGTACATCCAGGGAATGTGTAGCACCAAAAATCATCGGGGCCCGCAGTACCCGGCATCGTACTCACGCCAATCAATGAAGTACGGCATCATACTCCGAGGTTATCAGTAGTATGGCTATAATGTACATTACACACAGTAATGTACTATATCATAAATAATGTAATAATCATGTACATGTGAAGACTATCCATATAAGTCAAGTAAAGTAGAGCATAAGTATAAATATCATGAACAAGAAATGAGATACAATGCCAAAGAATGAACAACATAAGCATATGAAGGAAGCAAGTGTTATGTCATAAGAGTACATATTAACACTAGCACTCACAGTTGAAATATAAGCCAACACAATATGTGGCCAAAAGTTAGTAAAGCCTCGCCCCAAGTTTCAACGGTCGCCGAAGTTAGCTAAGAGATACCTAGACATAGCATACAATCATCAAGCACGTTAAAAGTCAAGAATAACTCCTTATCATGGCTTTTATTCATTTTCATGAACTTGTAACCATGGTCCATGTTCCTTAGAATATCTCTCAATTACGGTTTAATGGTTAAAATGATCAATTATCATGTTTTAGCATGTGATTGGTGATTCTAAGGCATAAACAACCAACTCAACAATTTGTGTGGCATAACCACACATTTTCGGTTCCTTCAAGAAAGCTTCAAACATCATTTGAAAGACTTATAAATTCCTTAATCCTAATTTGGCTTTTCAATACTTTAAACCCTTAATTTAGAAGTGCAAAACACGTATAAGACCCAAGCCAAACCGACCAATGCTCAAAACGACTTTTCCATTTCAGGTTGATGGTCACGCCATGACCAGAGGAGGGTCGCGGCGCGACCACTGGTCTGCAACCCCACACAGGACGTTTTTCATGGCTGCACTTTCCCATTCTTGCTTATACTCCTCATATGCAACTTATACAACTTGAATCCTTTCTAATATGCTTCAAATACACATTCTAAACATCTTTAAACCATTTTAACATCATTGAATCCAACTATTGATTTCTAAATGTCTAGGTTAGATCATCAATACTTCCCATTTAAGTTCTTGGGTTTTGATACCAACATAACCATGAGATGCTTTAGAAATCAAGTTAAAAATGTTTAAGCATGCTTATAACCTATTTTCTTCATACTAGATAATCAAATTTTCTCATATTTCTTTTTAATTGCTAAACCCCCAATCTTCCATTGGTGAGTTAAGCTCAAGATGAAGAAGATGATACATCATAATAGAGATTGAAGGTAGAAGTTACTTACCGAGATTCTCCTTTCTTCTCCTAAAAAACTCAGATTTGTGAAGCCTTCTTCCCCAACTCAATGAGTCCTCCAAAACGTGGGTAATGAAAGAAGAGGAAGCCTTATATAAAATGGTGATGAACTTTCTAGGCCAATCAAGAACTCTCCTTTTTTTTTTTAAATAAAATTCTGATTTTATTTTCCTTAAATTGCAACTTAGTCCCTATCCTCATTTTATTCTTTATATATTGGCCACAATGGTTGGTTTCTTATATTTATATCTTCATGTTATGCTAAAATCTTATTCTAAATAATTAGAAACATTTATTATTATTATTATTATTATTTTTTTTTTTTTTTGTTTGTAGGGTACAAGTCCTTAAAGCACGTTTATTATATATCTAGCTATTTATTACCCTTGATAAAATTATCCATCTCATAAATACGAATCAATTAAATACTAAATTTAGGGACTTTAATAATATATAGGGGTACCTAAAATGACGGATGTTACAATTCTTCCCCCGTTGAGAAGATTCCGCCCACGGAATCACTTTGATGTAAATAGCTCCGGGTATTTAGCCATCATTTCTGCCTTCGTCTCCCATGTAAGGTGTGCACCACGGTGATGCTTCCATTTGACAAGAACCATCTCAATCTCTTTATTTCGGAGCTTCTTCACCTTCTCACCTTGAATTGACTCGGGTTCCTCCACGTATCTTAGCTTATTGTCAATTTGGACATCAGTCATTGGCACAGCCGAATCTGGTTCAACAAGGCATTTCCGTAGATACCCTACGTGAAATACATTATGAATCCCCGCTAACTCTTCTGGCAACTCCAGACGGTAGGCTTGTGATCCGATTTTCTCTAGAATCTTAAAAGGTCCGATGAATCTAGGTTTTAATTTTCCCCGCCTTCCAAAACGAAGTACTCCTTTCCACGGTGAAACTTTCAACATCACATAATCATCTACTTTAAAGTCAACTGGCCTGTGCTTCTTATCTGAATAGACTTTCTGCCGATCTTGAGCTGCTTTAAGTCGATCTCGGATTAACTTGATCTTATCATGGGTTAACTGAAGAATCTCGGGTCCGGACAATGGCTTCTCACCTGCTTCTTGCCAACAAGTCGGAGTCAAACACTTCCGACCATATAATGCTTCAAAAGGAGGCATTCCAATTGATGAATGGTAACTGTTATTGTAAGTAAACTCAACCAATGGTAGGTGAGTATCCCAACAACCACCAAAGTCAATAATACATGCCCGTAATAGATCTTCAAGAGTCTGAATGGTGCGCTCACTTTGACCATCGGTTTGCGGGTGATACGCCGTACTCATTTTAATTCGAGTACCCAAAGCTTGCTGGAAACTATCCCAAAAACGAGAAGTAAAGCGAGAATCACGATCTGATACAATTGACTTAGGAATGCCGTGGCGGGAAACGATCTCGTTAATGTAGATTTGAGCTAACCGCTCCAGAGAATAAGTCTCTCGAAAGGGAATGAAGTGAGCTGTCTTTGTGAGGCGATCGACTATTACCCAAATACTGTCATGCTGGCGCAAAGTCTTTGGCAACTTAGTAACAAAATCCATAGTAATATGATACCACTTCCATTCCGGAACCGGAAGTGGCTGCATACTGCCATAGGGCTTTTGGTGCTCAGCTTTGACTTGCAAACATACCAGACATTTCTCCACATAACCTCCGACATCACACTTCAATCCTGGCCACCAATACTCCGTTTTCATGTCTCGGTACATTTTGGTACTACCGGGATGATATGAATATCTGGAATTGTGTGCTTCTTTCAACAAAATCTCACGTAGTCCGCCTAACTTCGGAATCCAAATTCGCTCCTTATAAGTCTTTAACCCAAGTGAGTTATCGGTTAGCAAAGGAACTTGCCCGACCAGGCGTTCGGCTTTAAGATTCCCAACTTGTAATGCTTCACCTTGCCATCTCCGTATGTCATCAACGATTGACGGTCGGACCGATACATAATTAAGCACATAGTGAAGAGCTTCTTTTCGATCACTGTACATCTTTCGACTAAGGGCATCAGCCACTACATTGGCTTTACCGGGGTGGTAAAGGATTTCACAGTCAAAATCCTTAATCAACTCCATTGCTCGCTGCTGTCTCATATTAAGATTCGGTTGATCAAAGATATACTTCAGACTTTTGTGGTCGGTATAGATTTGGCAACGAGTGCCATACAGATAATGCCGCCACAATTTTAAGGCAAAAACCACCGCCGCCAACTCCAAATCGTGAACCGGATACTTCTTCTCATAATCTTTCAGTTGTCGCGAGGCATAAGCGATAACTTTTCCCCGTTGCATAAGCACACAACCAAGGCCCGAACCTGAAGCATCACTATAAACCACCAAGTCCTCGTTGCCTTCAGGCAAAGCAAGGATCGGGGCATTCACCAAACAAGTCTTTAAAGTTTGAAAGGCTTTCTCTTGCTCATCAGTCCATACGAAAGCAAATTTCTTTTTAGTGAGGGAGGTCAAAGGCACTGCGATTTTAGAGAAATCGCGAATGAAACGCCGATAATACCCGGCCAATCCGAGAAAACTCCTTACTTCAGATGCATTCTTTGGATGCTCCCAATTTTGGATTGCCTCAACCTTGGACGGATCAACTGATACTCCACTTTCAGCAATGACATGCCCCAGAAACTGAACTTTCCTTAACCAAAAGTCACATTTGGAGAACTTGGCATACAGCCGTTCTCGTCGAAGAGTCTCCAACGTTTCGCGTAAATGCATAGCATGCTCGGCTTCTGACTTTGAATAAATCAAAATATCATCTATAAACACGATGACCGACTTGTCTAACATGGGCCGACACACTCGATTCATAAGATCCATAAATGCGGCCGGTGCGTTAGTGAGTCCAAACGGCATTACAAGAAACTCGTAATGTCCATACCGGGTCCGAAATGCTGTTTTCGGCACATCCTCTTCTCTTACTTTCAATTGATGGTAACCCGATCTCAGATCAATCTTGGAAAAGTAGGAAGCGCCTTGCAATTGATCAAAAAGATCATCTATGCGCGGCAGAGGATACTTGTTACGAATAGTCACCTTGTTAAGCTCCCGGTAATCAATACACATTCGTAGTGACCCGTCTTTCTTCTTGACAAATAAAACTGGCGCTCCCCACGGTGAAGAGCTTGGTCTAATAAATCCTTTGTCGAGTAATTCTTGTAGCTGAGTCCACATTTCCTTCATTTCTGATGGAGCTAGACGATACGGAGCACGGGCTATGGGAGCCGCTCCCGGAACCAAATCGATCCCAAATTCAACTTGCCGATCTGGGGGTAGTCCTGGCAATTCATCTGGAAACACATCGGGGTACTCCCGCGCTACTGGTACTTCGGATAATTGGGGCTGCTCGATCTTTGTGTCCACCACAACCATTAGATAACTAGGGCATCCCTTGCTAAGGCAGCGTCGGGCCTTGGCAACTGATATGACATTCACACCTCCATGGCGCCTTTCACCGTATACAAACACCTTTTCACCTTCAGGAGTCATCAATTGAACTATTCGTCTATTACATAGAATAGTTGCTCCATGAGAAGCTAACCAATCCATCCCGAGAATCACATCAAACTCTCTCATTTCCATGGGAAGTAAATCAACAGAAAACTCATGATGATCTAATTTAAGTAAGCAATTTCGATATACAGTAGTAACATTAATGGATTTTCCGTCGGCTATTTCAACATCAAAAGGAACAGATAGCATAGAAGGCATGGTAGTAAGCTTGCTAGCAAACGAATCAGATACAAATGATAAACTAGCACCGGAATCAAAAAGTACTTTAGCAGGAAAAGAATTCAGTAAGAAAGTACCCATGACGACATCTGGCGCATCCTTAGCTTCATCGGCAGTCAATTGGAAAGCTCGAGCCTTTGCTCGCGGTGGGTCGTCTCTCTTTGATTGGGAGGAAACACCCCCGGCATTGGGCTTCGACACTGACCCTTTGCTTTCCTCAAGTTTGGGAGCTTTGCAGAGTTTGGCCAAATGACCGGTAAGACCACATCGGAAACAAGGATCATTTCTTTTTGGACAGCTTGGACGAAGGTGTCCAACTTCCCCGCAGCAGTGACAGGTAGGATTTGCCAAATTACAAGTTCCAGAATGCATTTTCCCGCAAGTGGAACATGGCCTTCGCGATTCGGATGATGAAGATCTGGCTTGAGATCTTGATTGAGACTGATTTTGTGGCATGGATGAAGATTGAGCAGGAATACGAAACTTAAAAGAATTCTGAGATGGACGATTAACATTTTGAGAATTTTCATTCTTCGCTTTCTTAGGAGGTGGCAGATCAGGATCAACACGGGATACTTCATACTCCCTAAGTAATGCAAATTCTACCGCCTTATCAAACGAAGGCACATCACGATTCTTTACAAACTCCCGGATGTCCTTACGAAGGCCCTCGACGAAATAATAAGCCTTCTGTTTATCATCAGAAATCAATTCCCTTGCAAATTGTGATTTGGCATTATACTCCCTAACATACTCATCCACACTTCGAGTCCCTTGATGTAGATTGAGAAATTCCCTTTTCAGCTTCTGTACGGACACTTCGGGGCAGAATCGCTTGTTGAAGCGGGTTTTAAATTGTTCCCAAGTCATGGTCTCTATAAGATCAGCTCCAACAGTATCAGTAATGTCATCCCACCATACTAATGCTGCACTTTTCAACAGACTTGATCCATACTTGACTTTGTTCTCGTCATTTACCTTAGTCACCCAAAACAATCTTTCAATATCCTTTATCCAATCGTGAGCTTTTTCGGGGTCAATACTTCCATGAAATTCAGGTGGTCTACATCCCATGAAATCTTTATACGAACAACCCTTCTTACTTGATTTGGAGGAGGATTCACGCTTAGATCTTTTCTTGCCTTTCTCTTGATCATTACCACCATCTTTTTCCATGTTATTACTAAGTGTGGCTTGAATTACCTCTACGTGACTAGCCATCATAGCTTCTTGACGGCGAGTATGCTCCTCTAACATCTCTGTCATCCTACCCAGAAGACGTAATTCTCTAGCATTAAATTCTTCATTATCAGAAGATTCTTCACGATCATCACTTTCTGGTCCTCGACCGATGTCTTGGTCGCTTTCCCCACTAGGATTATTCTCCATCTAACAAATAGATATATAAGAATATTGGGTTAAAAGCATAGAAATTTCTTATTTCCTATTTCCTACCCCATCCTAGGCAAGATCATTCCTTACTTATTACTATTAATCATAGCTTAGGCGTTTAGGTCAATATCATTACCTAGTTTAAGGCTAAGTACCTCAGAGATACTCAACTCACTTAAACTAGTCTCTGATACCAAACTTGTAACACCATAACTCTAAATAATAATAATAATAGAAATTTTATAATAATTCTAACGAAAATTCGGCATGACCCATTCGTAATGTCAATAAACCAACCTGTATTTCCTGTTCCTAACAAACTTAAAAATATATTTCAAATATATCAAATCCCCAATTACAAGTTCTCCAAAACGAATCAAAGGTTTAAGCGCTTATACGCCCATGGATCTATCTAACAATACATAATGTGACCATCGCCCAAAATACACAATTCTATGACCACCATATTCAAGTACACTACACAAAATGGAATAAAATACATCACCATTCATCAAGCTTAACTAATAAATTCATGATGAAATATAACAAAATGGTGATCTACTCCCTTCCCAAACTAAAACATAAGTATTTGTACCAAAAGAGTCTACCGATCACAGTCCTTTACTTCAACCCTTGCTCGATTCAACCTTCTCCTTCCCTTTTACCTTCTATTCCTGAAAATGTAAATCAACTAAATGGTTAAGCAAAAATGCTTAGTGAGTGACTAGGTCAATAATGCACCACAGTCAATAGTGATTCGGTAAATAAACCTGCAGGGCGTGAATCATCCAATTGATAACATTATTATATATCAGATATCAAAAAAGAAGATGGGACATATCAAGAGGGAGACTCTTGATAGTGTCACGACAACACTACACACTATGAGTACATCCAGGGAATGTGTAGCACCAAAAATCATCGGGGCCCGCAGTACCCGGCATCGTACTCACGCCAATCAATGAAGTACGGCATCATACTCCGAGGTTATCAGTAGTATGGCTATAATGTACATTACACACAGTAATGTACTATATCATAAATAATGTAATAATCATGTACATGTGAAGACTATCCATATAAGTCAAGTAAAGTAGAGCATAAGTATAAATATCATGAACAAGAAATGAGATACAATGCCAAAGAATGAACAACATAAGCATATGAAGGAAGCAAGTGTTATGTCATAAGAGTACATATTAACACTAGCACTCACAGTTGAAATATAAGCCAACACAATATGTGGCCAAAAGTTAGTAAAGCCTCGCCCCAAGTTTCAACGGTCGCCGAAGTTAGCTAAGAGATACCTAGACATAGCATACAATCATCAAGCACGTTAAAAGTCAAGAATAACTCCTTATCATGGCTTTTATTCATTTTCATGAACTTGTAACCATGGTCCATGTTCCTTAGAATATCTCTCAATTACGGTTTAATGGTTAAAATGATCAATTATCATGTTTTAGCATGTGATTGGTGATTCTAAGGCATAAACAACCAACTCAACAATTTGTGTGGCATAACCACACATTTTCGGTTCCTTCAAGAAAGCTTCAAACATCATTTGAAAGACTTATAAATTCCTTAATCCTAATTTGGCTTTTCAATACTTTAAACCCTTAATTTAGAAGTGCAAAACACGTATAAGACCCAAGCCAAACCGACCAATGCTCAAAACGACTTTTCCATTTCAGGTTGATGGTCACGCCATGACCAGAGGAGGGTCGCGGCGCGACCACTGGTCTGCAACCCCACACAGGACGTTTTTCATGGCTGCACTTTCCCATTCTTGCTTATACTCCTCATATGCAACTTATACAACTTGAATCCTTTCTAATATGCTTCAAATACACATTCTAAACATCTTTAAACCATTTTAACATCATTGAATCCAACTATTGATTTCTAAATGTCTAGGTTAGATCATCAATACTTCCCATTTAAGTTCTTGGGTTTTGATACCAACATAACCATGAGATGCTTTAGAAATCAAGTTAAAAATGTTTAAGCATGCTTATAACCTATTTTCTTCATACTAGATAATCAAATTTTCTCATATTTCTTTTTAATTGCTAAACCCCCAATCTTCCATTGGTGAGTTAAGCTCAAGATGAAGAAGATGATACATCATAATAGAGATTGAAGGTAGAAGTTACTTACCGAGATTCTCCTTTCTTCTCCTAAAAAACTCAGATTTGTGAAGCCTTCTTCCCCAACTCAATGAGTCCTCCAAAACGTGGGTAATGAAAGAAGAGGAAGCCTTATATAAAATGGTGATGAACTTTCTAGGCCAATCAAGAACTCTCCTTTTTTTTTTAAATAAAATTCTGATTTTATTTTCCTTAAATTGCAACTTAGTCCCTATCCTCATTTTATTCTTTATATATTGGCCACAATGGTTGGTTTCTTATATTTATATCTTCATGTTATGCTAAAATCTTATTCTAAATAATTAGAAACATTTATTATTATTATTATTATTATTTTTTTTTTTTTTTTGTTTGTAGGGTACAAGTCCTTAAAGCACGTTTATTATATATCTAGCTATTTATTACCCTTGATAAAATTATCCATCTCATAAATACGAATCAATTAAATACTAAATTTAGGGACTTTAATAATATATAGGGGTACCTAAAATGACGGATGTTACAAATTGGGCCTCGAAAATTTACTGAACTGGCTAAGCCTGTTCTAGAAATGTAGATCTCTTTTCAAGCTTCGATTTGGCGTATGGTAGGCCTTCTAACGATGTTCCAGTCAAAAGTTATGGTCAATTTAAGCAGCAAAGGTCAAATACTCAAAACTCGAATGATATTGGATGAAACTCGAATGTATAAGAATCAAACTCGATCGATGAAGACTCAAACTCGAATAAAGAATCACCAAACTCGAATGAATAAGTATAAAACTCGAATGATTGAGTATGAAACTCGAATGAACAAGAATGAAACTCGAATGAACAAGAATGAAACTCGAATGAGGAAGGTATTAAACTCGATCAATTAAGCTTGAAACTCGATCAATTAAACATGAAACTCGAATGATTAAGGCTTAAAACTCGAATCATAAGGCATGAAACTCGATGAATGTATTATCAAACTCGAAATAAGCATATATCAAACTCGAATGAAGCATTCAGCAAACTCGAATGAAGCATTCATCAAACTCGAATAAAGCTTTCATAAAACTCGAATGCCTTCTTTATAAAACTCGAATGCCTTCTTTATAAAACTCGAATGCCTTCTTTATAAAACTCGAATGCCTTCTTAATAAAACTCGAATGCCTTCTTTATAAAACTCGAATGACACTATGAATATAGTTATGTCCGAGTTTTATCATTTTTCAACAAAAACAAGATCAGATTCGAACTTTTTCAACAAAAATCCATGATTTGACCTCAAATTGATTTCGAGGGTTCGTTTTAATAGCAGAAACAACTTTTGTGAAATCACTTTGGCTAATTCTCGATTAAAAACCAAAAATTGACCAAAAACCTCAAGAACACACACTTTTTCAAAAAAAATCTGAAATTTCTCAATTAAATTCTGTGTGTTTTGAGATAATATTTGATGTTTATGTCATCAGATTCGCCTTTAAATTTCACACATTCGATCCAAAATGCAGATCATTTCATCCACAGAATCAAAATCCTCAATTGATTTTCAGATTTTCAAAAAAATGAATATAACAGTGTTCTAAAAAAAACGATTTCAGATTCAAAATTCACTCAAATTCAGCCATATTAGGCTCTGATACCAATTGTGAATTCATATTTCTAGCAATTCATTCAACATAAAACAATTCATATGAACAATTATCAATCCAACACAATCTATTGAATGATTAAGAGAGAAAATATTACATTGGTGTTCTTGGCTTTCTTGCAAAGCACTTCTCCTATTCCCTCTAAATCCAGCCGTGTATTTTTGTGTAATCTGATATTCCTCTTATAACAGCACACATACACTCCTATTTATACACAATACAAAGTATTGAGGATTTACACAAACAACCCCTGAACTTTTACAATAAAATTGATTACAACTCTATATAAATTTGTACCCAACATGTTGATTTTCAGATATTCCATTTTTATATTTTATCATTTTCAAAATATATACATATTCACATAATTGAAGTTTTTTGTTTCTTACATTGATATTTCATATTTGAAGTTAATAAAAATTATTATTAACATTTTTTGCAAACATATATTATCTATTTTTAATAATACAATATAATAATATTTTTTTATTTAATATCAAACAACTAGTATTTTTTATCTTTAATTTAACTACCTTTTAATTTTTTGTATTTTAATTATATATAAATTTTATAATAATGTTTTAAAATATAAAAAAATATGTATTTTCTAAATCAACTCATGTAATACATGGGTTGATTAACCTATATATTATAATAAAATAAAACAATTCATGTCATATGTCACTTCTACAATACAAGAAAATTTTATTTTTCCAGCTCTTTTTCCAAGTTTAACACCTTAACTTAATTGCATTAAATTTTGACTTTATTTTTTTTCGTTAATTAATTAGTAATAAATTAGATTTTGTAACCTTTAAAATTAATGTTTACCTAAAATAAATATCTATCATTATTATCCATAATAATCATAATTAGATCCAAATGTAAAAATTTGAATTAGTTGTGGAAATTATTATTATTATGTATAATAAAGGATAACATCAAATGTCATGTGTCACCTTTATGTTCACCAAAAAGATAATTACAACTTATAAAAAATAAAAGATAAATATAATTTAATATTTTTAAAAAAGATAAATTCTGTAAGTAATAAAAATAAACACAATATTATTTTTGTATGTTTTTAGTTTTACTCATTTACATTTTATATAAATAAATTTAATTAAAAATATTCACGTAATACGTGAGCTATAAACTAGTTAGCATTAAATTAAGTTAATTTTTTGATCCTTTTAATAAAGAAATATTTTATTTCGAAAAAAAAAATTTAGATTTTAATTATTTAAAAAGATTCTTAAAGAGTAATAATTAATGGCTACAGCCATTATACTTTTGGTGGGGTTCATATTTGTCTTGTTGTTGGGTGGTCTATAAAGTCAATAAACAACAGTCAGCAACAGCAGCAGCCTGAAATACTGCCACTTTAATTTCATTGCTATTTTCAATTTATTTTATTTAAACAATATAGTTAATTAAGTATTTATTATAATGAGTTTTTATATTTATTATTGTACTTTTAAAATCTATTCATTTTAAATTAATGGTTAAATATAACATTAACACTAAAATGAATAAATTTATTTTTCGGCTTTTAACAATGAAGTTTGTAAGGTGTTTTTATATTTTTAACTCTCTAAACATCTTTTTGTATTATTTTAAACTATATATTTTTCACTTATTATTTGTTAAGTTAGCAAACCAATTAGTTAATTGAATACTTTAATATTAAAATAAGTTAACTTTGTTTTTCTTTATTTATATGATTAAATTACTAAAAAAAATTATCTTTTGTTTTTTTATTCTGTGATTAAAATCTATTCAAAATTTATCCTAAATTCTCAAACGATGTATTCCTAAAAGGCTAAAACTATAAAGATAGGGTTAATTACGACTAAAGGTAATCTATTGTCACATTTTTTTTCAATTGGATAATATATTAATTTTTTTCTATCTAAGGTAGCATACTCTTCAAATCAAATTAATCAAGGTAACCATATCAGATTGAAATATAAACATAACTGACAATTTCTTTGTCCGGTCATAATCTTTTTTTACAAAAATGACAGTTTAATTGTTGTATAATGTACACTATTTTGTGCAATTTAAAAGGACTTTTTGATAATACATTGTTACTTTGAGTGAATTTGAAAATAACTAAGCAATATTTGAAATTAAAAAACTGATGACTGAATAAAGAAACTCTAACATCAATAATTTTTACCATTTCATCTGATAATGTTACCTTGATTGACTTGATTTAAAAGTATGTTATCTTAATAGAAAAAGAAATTATTACTAAAATTGAAAAAACAGTGATAATAAATTATCTTTTTAATGTAAATAACCCATAAAATTTTAAAATGACACTAAAAAATAATAATGATCGATATAAACAGTTTCTAAAAATATAATAATATTTAATTAGTATGAAAAATAGATAACATAACTGAGGGTAAAGAAAAAGTACAATATATAATTATATAATTTAAATTGCTTTTTATTAAAAATAAAAAGAAATTATAATTTTGTTTGTAGAGAGGGAAAATAATTATAGTGTTATTCCATTCCTGTCTGGTTTAGTAAATTGAGGTGGAGCTGGAATCTTAGAGATGTGTACCTTTTTTCAAAGTCAATTTAATTTACAAATGTGTACCTTTATTCTAGGGTCCTACCTGCGTTTACTTTTTACTAGTTTAGTTTTTTTTTTTGAACGACAAAAGGAAAACCAACTCAAAAGCTTCGGCATCGCCTTTTACTAGTTTAGTAACGGGTGCTACTTCATGCACCATACTCTACAACATATAATATTTAGGTCAATTAACCTACATTACTTTCAATGAAAAAGAGAAACCATACACCCAATAATAAACAACAATTTAGTTAAATTATTGGTCAAAATTATAGAGTATGGTGTATGAGAAACTAGAGCATAGTGCATGAAGAAATTGCATTTAGTAACCCAGGTTGATTGGTTGGATCGTTTTTAAATAACTAATTGTTTACATAAAATGTATATTATTTATCTTTTGTGGTGTAACGTGAAAGCGACAAATATGCATTCGGTGTTCTCTTATTTTAATACGTAAATGTAGATGTAGATTATTCCCACTTATATACCCGCTATTTAATATGTATAATTATTTATATTAAAATATATACAAATAAAAAATTTTAGATATATAAATATTAATTCCTTTAAAGGGATGTAAAATAAAATATTTATTTATCATCAACTGTCGTTTTATATAGTTTTTAAATGGGTTAAGTGTCATTTTGACCATCCAACTTTTAGAATTTTTTCGATTTAGCCATTAAACTATTTTTTGTTTCGATTTAGCCACTAAACTAATTTTTGTATACATATTTAGCCACTAAACTTTCTTTTTAGTGATTTAACCACTGAAAATTGTCTCAGTTTAGCCACTAAACTATCATAGTTTGTATCTATTTAGCCATTATTTTAATTCATTTCTCCCAAAATAGAACATTAAACAAAAGTTTAGTGGTTAAATCAAGTCAAAAAATAGTTTAATGGTTAAATGAGACAAAACTGAAAGTTGAATGGTCAAATTAGTACTTAACTCTTTTTAAATACATACATGTGTGTACGCATGCATACGTTTGCTTTTATTATTCCCACTAATATATAGAGGTGTGCAAAATAACCGAACCCGAATAACTCACCCGAACCTTATTCGGGTTTAATGGGTCGGGTTATTCGGTTTTCAGGTTTGTCAATCGGGTTAAATGATAACCGAATAAGGTTTTCGGTTCGGGTATCGGTGGGAATAATTATCAAGCATTTACTTATCTATTTAAAAGGATAATTATCTAGTTTAAATGTGAGACACTTGAGCTAGGATCCTAGTTTTATAAATAAGGGGTCTAGGCTTAAAGATTAACTGAATCAAAGACACAATTCAACACGTAGAATTTGGCCGATCATATAGCCGAATGTTTCTTTAAGATCCAAAAGCTTCATAAAGTACATTACTATACTATGGCCTCGTTCATTCAGACCCTCTTAAAGACGTCTGAAATCTAAAGTTCAGATCTATAATAAATTAAGATTGTTTGTTTAAATTCAAACTTAAGAGGTTGAAACATCTGAATTTTCCTCTGAATTTTAAGAGGATGTGAGTTGTCTGGATTAAAATTAAGAGACTCTTAATTTCAGATCTTAAGGTCTCATCTTAATTCAAACGTGGTTTTCAGACTTCAGACATTTAATCTCTTAAAAAACAAATACCACCTATATGTTCATCTTATTATATATGTGTTTGATCTTGATTCGATCTTGTTTGTTCGTTACGTTCATTCAAACAAGTATGTTTATAATTTACGAAATCTAACGAATCCAAACATGCACACACACACACACACACATATATATATATATATATAGAGAGAGAGTGTGAGAGAGAGAGAGAGAGAGAGAGAGAGAGAATTGAGGTCGATTGGGTACATGTGAATATGCGAGTACACGTGAAGATAAATATTTTTTTAAATTTTTACATATATTTTTATAAATTAGCATTATTTGTGCGTGTGTGTGTGTGTGTGTGTGTGTGTATATATATATATATATATATATATATATAGGGGTGGGTTAAATGGAAAACCACTATGCACCTGAAAACTGTGGAAACCTACACATACCGTCCGATTTGGTGCATTACATGAAAAATGCGGTGGCATGATCGTAAATAAGGTGATGCATCACGCGGGAATTTGATGCATCGCGCGGAAAATTTGATGCATCACGCAGAATTTTGATGCATCACACGGGGAATTTTGATGCATTTGTGGTGGTGCAGTGCAGTTTTCACAAGTTTTAAGGTGAATTGTGGTTTTCCATTGAACCTCCCTCTATATATATATATATATATATATATATATATATATATATATATATATATATTATATATATATATATATATATATATATATATATATATATTAATATATATATATATATATATATATATATTATATATATATATATATATAATATATATATATATATATATATATATAGATTGAGGTTCTACGGGGCACCACGATACATTGTGAATCGGGGGAACAAAAAATGCACAATATATTAAATAATGATGCAATAAGGGCATAATTGGAAGTTTAAACAATTATTTAGTTAGATTAAGATATTTAAAATATTCTATATTCAAATAATCAAATATATATTATGGTAATTGCTATAATCGTGGAGTTTTAGTTAGGATATATTGCATTTGTTTTGACTTTCTATCCGTGCATGTCTTCATACTGTTTTCATCTCACATCTGTAGCTAGACATCCGATTGAAATTGAATTTATATGTATGTCTTCAATGTATAAACATTATTGAAATTGAATTTATATGCATACTGAAATTACGTTAATATGCATATTGAAAGTCGACGCATAATGCATTTCAAAAGAGATGCAACTCAAACCTTCATAAACATATACTTCGATTATGAACTAAACACCCTACCGATTGAACCTAAAACTAACTAGGGCATAAAAACCCTCAAATACGAAATATGCACTTCGATTATGAACTAAACACCTCAATGAACACAAAATATGCAACAATTCAATTCCATTTAACAAAATAATCGAAGTTGCAACGGCGAAAAAAAATCCGGTTGTTCGCACGTGAATGTTTGCTTTTTTTCCTTTTTTTTTAAAACCCTTGAACCGTATGCATTGTATCTGTGTACTTGAAGAACAAAACTTAATCTATTTGAGTATGCATGAGTGATTTTCGGGATAAAGATGGAGGGAGGAATCTTAAGCGAAATCCGGAGCAAATACGAATTATGGAAGGGGGGCTAGAATCGCGGTATGCAACGAAGGAAGATCAATTTAGCTAAATGAATCTTCTTCCAATTTTGCCCCTCCGCGTGTGATATGTTGTGCACCGGTGCAACAAAGTTCAACTTAATTACCTTTTTGCCACTAAAATCTGATCCATTGAAATTATAGATCTAACTGTGTATGGAGGTTCCCAAGTTGCACAATGCATACAGGTTCCCCATAGAACCTGATATATATATATATATATATATATATATATATATATATATATATATATATGTGTGTGTGTGTGTGTGTGTGTGTGTGTGTGTGTGTGTGTGTATGTATGTTTGTATGTTCACATATATTTCGTGTCTCATAAGTTTATAAATGACATGTGGATGTACATAAGGGTTGATAACTCCATTTTCTTGCTATGTAATATATTCTCAAATTTGATAAGAAAATGAAAGAAATGAAATTGATAAAAGAAGTCAATATTATATTTTCCTTTACTAAAAATCAAAATTCTCATCATATAAAAAAACTTATAAAACTCACATATATGATTTTAATTAAACGTTTATTTAAATCATGTTGTAACACATATGTGGTTTAAGTCATGAAAATGGTTTATACAATAGACTGAACATGGAACTTGCTTCTCTGCTTATTCAATCATTCAACTAATCCGACACGTTAAATAGTTAAAATAGTTGAAAAACCAAACGAAATTATAATTTAAAAGTTACAAAGAGTAAAATTATATACTTAAAACATTGAGAAAATCAAATATAAGTGATGAATATATACATAAAACATGGATAAATTAAAATCGAATACACATGATATATAGATGGTACATCAATAGCAAAAACCAAAAACCAACTATCATTGTATGCAAATAGTCGGTTTGCTTGTTACTTGAATTAGTCAAGCAATATAAACCGATTGCTCTCTCGGGTTTCCGATTTCAACTGATCCGACTAGATGGTCCAATTCGGTTTTTAAAAATATTGCTTTTAGAGATCTTCAAATCGTAGATTTTGTTAATAGTTTGGTGGCAAGGGATGGTTTGTTGTGATATGAGTGATAAGGAAGTAGTTTCATATTTGGTAACAATTGGTATAGTTTCAATTTATTGGTGGTGATTCAACACTTATGGTGAGGTGTTGTCAATGTTAATAGGGCTATTTAAAAGAGATAATGTTATAAAATAACTATTTACTTTTAGGTTTTGTCTACTTTGGGTATCTAGTTTTTTTAAAATCTATTTTAGGTATTAAACTTTTCGTAATGGTCCGTTTTAGGCATTACAAACACATAAAAAAGTTATATACTAAAAGTTTAATTAACAAAATGAACCAATATAGAAAGATTAATTACCAAAATAGACAAACTACAAAAGTTTTAATTACTAAAATGGACGATTGTGAAAATTTTAATATCTAAAATAGACAAAACACTACAGTACCCAAACTAAATAAAAAATTAGTTATTTTATGATATTATCCATATCAAGAGTCGAATAACCCATCAAAGTTGATGTTAGTGCTTTTAGTAAATCTCACATTGACTACCGTAGATACTAAAACTAGTATGGAGGTACGAAACATACAATCGTATAAGTCGTGTTATAGTTTAGATCCAGGTGTTAAATGTTAATTTTATAAGTGAATAGAAATATGTGCATGTCACACTTATTTTTAAGCATGTCATGCTTAATTTTGCTGGGAGTTATTTAAGTGGAGTGAAAAATGAGCAGTCATGCTTAACATTCTCCTGGCGATTATTTTTGGCAGGAAACTGTCAATTGATGGTTAAGAATTAATTTTTTATTATAATTTCGTGGAATAACACTCTAGAAGTGCAGAAATTTTCTTGAGCTCTCGTATACCATACAAACACAAATCAATCTAAATTCTTGTAGTTTTTTGCTTTGGATTATCGCATAATAATCTTTGTGATAACATATCGGTTAAATAATTGTTATCAAAAAGACTTTGATACACGATCCATTGTATCAGCCAAATACTCGATTACAATATCTTTTCTATTCCCGGTTATTTTACGGTTTGTTGATTTTCAGGTTAAAAGGTTTTTTATTATTTTTTTATGTAGATTATGATTGACGGTTTAAATAAAGGAGACTATATGAAAAAAGTTTAAAAGATTTTTT
Source organism: Centrapalus pauciflorus (assembly GCA_020465985.1). Taxonomy (NCBI): domain Eukaryota; kingdom Viridiplantae; phylum Streptophyta; class Magnoliopsida; order Asterales; family Asteraceae; genus Centrapalus; species Centrapalus pauciflorus. Next base: position 88,675 of record JAANYP010008203.1, read on the forward strand.
TAGTTATTTATTAAGACATCAAATTCCTTATTCAAAGTTGCTAGAATATGTGGAAACCCTTGAATGGGTGTGTTGTATTCATCTCATATAAATAGATTACATAATTACAATGGAGACCCCTACACTATACATTATTTAACACACCCCCCTCAGTCGCAGCTGGAGGAGGACTAATGCTAAGACTGGACTTAAATTGTAAAAACAGCTGTGTAGGAAGACCTTTAGTAAATATATCTGCTAACTGATGAGATGAAGGCACATGCGACACACGCACTTGCCCCAAAGCAACACGTTCTCTTACAAAGTGTAAGTCAAGTTCCACATGTTTGGTTCTTTGATGCTGTACTGGGTTATTAGCTAAATACATGGCACTTACATTATCACAAAAAACAACTGTGGCACGTGAAAGAGGTAGATGTAACTCAATCAAAAGATTACGAAGCCAGTCAGATTCGGCAACAACGTTAGCAATACCACGATATTCAGCTTCAGCACTTGAACGGGACACAACATGTTGGCGTTTAGAGGACCAAGACACAAGATTGTCACCTAGGAAGATGCAGAACCCAGAGGTGGACCGGCGTGTTTCAGGACAACCGGCCCAATCAGCGTCAGTATAACAGACCAAACGATTAACAGTGGATGGGCGGAGAAAAAGACCATGAGTAAGGGTACCCTTCACATAACGAAGAATGCGTTTGAGGGCATTCAGATGTGGTTGGCGAGGATCGTGCATATACAGACATACTTGCTGTACAGCATAAGCGATTTCCGGACGAGTGATCGTGAGGTACTGTAAAGCACCCGCAAGACTTCGATAGAGAGTCGGATCATCGACTGGTTTGCCAGAGGAGGGTAGTTTGGACTTTGTCTCAGCCGGTGAAGAGCAAGGATGAAAAGTGTCCATGCCAGCACGAGAAATGATTTCTTGGGCAAAAACTGTCTGAGACAGGAAAAGGCCCGAAGAGGAGCGTATAGCGGAGACCCCTAGAAAGAAGGAAAGAGCGCCAAGGTCAGTCATTTTGAACTCAGACGAAAGACGAGAGATGACATGATTAACCAGAGATTGTGAGGAAGCTGTCAGAATGATATCGTCTACATATAATAGAAGGTAGATTGTATCACGACCATGATGATAAACAAAGAGAGAACTGTCAGATTTACTGGAATGGAAGCCGAGAGAAGTGATGAAGACAGCGAATCGATGAAACCAGGCGCGGGGAGCCTGTTTGAGACCATACAGGGCTTTTCGGAGGCGACAGACATGCTGTGGGAAGGAGGAATGAACATAACCAGGAGGTTGTTTCATATAGACTTCCTCTGATAATTCACCGTTGAGAAAGGCATTTTTAACATCAAGCTGATGAATCGGCCAGTTTAGGGAGAGAGCAATGCTTAGTACCATTCTGACAGTGACTGGTTTGACAACAGGGCTGAAAGTTTCGTCATAGTCAAATCCAGGCATTTGAGAAAAACCTTGAGCCACCAGACGGCCCTTGTAACGCTCAAGGCGACGTTGACTATCGAACTTATGGCGATATAGCCAACGACACCCAACAATGTTGACTTTTGGAGGAGGGGGAACAAGATCCCACGTATGATTGGAGAGAAGGGCAGACATTTCAGCGTCCATGGCTGCCTTCCAATTGGGATCACGAATTGCCTGAGCAGAGGACTTGGGAATTGGGGAAAGAGATTCAACAGCTGACAGATTCAAAATTTGGCGAGGTTTGAGACTGCCAGTACGCGATCGGGTCGTCATGGGATGAGTGGAGGTAGGAGCCGGAGGTGGTGAAGAAGTGACAGCTTCAGGTGGAATTGATTCCGAAGACCTGTGCGAAGAGTGAGGTTCGACAGACGAATGAGGTGGGTCATCGGCTGTAGGAGCATCACTAGAGGGAATGGGCGAGTCACTCGAGGTGGGTTCAGTAGAAGAGTTATCTGAGGGAGTGGTGGATGCAATAGGTGCATTAGTCATCACAGTGGATGTGGTGACGTCGTCAATGAAAGCATCATACGCAGAGGGAGAGGGTGGGGCATTGAACGAAGGATACGGAAAATGATCTTCATCAAAGATCACATGACGTGAGATAAGAATACGGTGGGTAACTAGGTCATAGCATCGATGACCCCGATGACAAGGGGAAGGCCCGAGGTATACACAAGCAGTAGAGCGAGGAGAAAGCTTGTTTGGGGCTGTAGAAGAGAGATTTGGATAGCAGAGGCAACCAAACACACGCAAGTGGGTAAAGACCGGGAAAGTGCCGTACAAGATCTCACAGGGAGTTTTGGAGTCCAGAGTAGTAGTGGGAAGAATGTTCAAGAGATGAACCGACATGTTGAGAGCTTCGACCCAGAATTTTGGTGGAAGAGAGGCTTGAAACAAAAGAGTACGGAGCACATTGTTGATTGTGCGAATGGCTCGTTCAGCTTTGCCATTTTGTTGTGACGTGTATGGACAAGAAAAGCGAATTTTAATGCCATGTTTTTGAAAAAGCTCAAGTAATTTACTATTATTGAATTCACGTCCATTATCACACTAAAAAGATTGTATATCTGTTTTAAACTGATTTACAACATAAGCGCGAAAGATAGTAAATACTTGGAAAACATCAGATTTTACACGCAATGGAAATACCCATAAAAAATGAGAATAATCATCCAAAAACAGAATATAATATTTGAAACCACTCAAACTGGAAATAGGAGATGTCCACAAATCGGAATGAACCAGTTCAAAAATACGTGAAGTCTTAGTTGTCGACTTTGAAAAAGACAAACGACAATGTTTACCCAATTGACAAGCGTGACACGTAGGTAACATTGCATTAGAACATGAAATAAATTTACGAGAACGTAAAAAATTAAATGTAGAGCTGCCCGGATGACCAAGACGACGATGCCATACATCAGGAGAGATGGAGACCATAGCAGTGGCAGAGAACAGAGAAGGCGGAGAAGGCTCGAGAACAGGATAGAGATCACCAGTACTGTCAGAGCGATGAAGAAAGCGCCCTGTATCAAGATCCTTGATGGAGAAACCAAAAGGATCAAATTCAATAGAAACCCAGTTATCAAGAGTGAATTTACGCACAGAAATGAGATTCTTAACCATTTGATCAGAAACAAGTACATTTTTCAGTGCCAATTTATTTTGTGATAATGGAAGAAATGTATCTCCAATGCAAGAAACCGGGAGTAAAGCACCATTACCAACCATGATTACTTTTGACTTACCACAAGGTTTAAGAGAAAGTAAGTTACCTTGGTTGAAGGACATGTGTGAGCTTGCACCAGTATCCATGTAGTAGTTGTTGTCTTGATGCTGTTGAGGCGGCTGAACGGACATTGAACTGAAGAGAGCTGCCAGATCAGTGAACTGGGGCGGAGCTGCATTGGCAGGCGAGACTGGAGGAGGTACAGCATAGAGTGCCGATGGAGTGTGAGTCCCGGCATGAGTTGGTGTGGAAGACACCGGCTGACGATAGTTGCCTCCAAACTGAGAAGCCTGAGATTGCTGATGTAGTGCATTCTGAAGAAGCTGCAGAAGTTGATTGTTGAAAGCCGGTGGGGCACTGGATTGACCTGCATCACGAGAATAACCTGTAACAGAAGTAGTGCTGTTAAAAGACCCCCCTCCCGTGTTACCTTTAGATGCAACCCGTCCCGTGTTTCTGTTTCCCCGATTATTATTTTTATTTTTCCCTTTACCATTATTATTAGTACTAGACGAGGAATAAAGGGCAGTGGTAAGGAAAGGTGAGGGTTCAAGGGTAGGTTCGGGTTGATCTTCACGTGACTCATGCAACAGTAACATGTTTTTGGCTTCAAGGAAAGAGGGAAAAGGTTTGGTATGTGTGATGACATCAATTAAGCTTTGATAGGATGAGGGTAAATTCTGTAGAATTTGCAAAACAAGATCCTGATCAGTAATTTTGGTGTCAACATCAGCAAGGGAGTCAGCAATATCTTTTAAAGTGTGACAGTAATCAGTAATGGAAAGTGCACCCTTTTTGGTGTTTCGAAAGAGGGTTTGAAGTTGGAGACTACGAGATAATTTATTATTTAAAAAGTGAGCATCCAAAGCTTCCCAAAGGTCATGTGCAGTGCAGTTATCTTTTGTGATGAGGTTAAGCAGATTTGGTTCACATGTAGAGTAGAACCATGATTTAATACGAGAATCAATGGCCTCCCAGTCCTCATCATCAACACTTGTTGGTTGAGATTTCCCAGTAATATGACCCATGACTTTTGCCCCTTTACATACATCAGTAAAAATACGACGCCACAGTTTATAGCGAGATCCATCAGTTGTTAATTTGAAACTAAACTGTGGGTAGACATTACCGATAGCAAAAACAAGTTGGGAAGCAGTTGGGTTGGTTGTTGGTGGAGTATTTCCAGTCATGACTAATAATAATGTTACTTGCGAAAAATAATTATAATATTAAAGAAACAAATAACAGGAATGATCTCACCAAAAGTAATTGAGAGGGAGGCGGCTATAAAAGACAGCGGCGGCAGCGGGTGTTGCGGCGGCAGCGGCAGCAGGTGGTCACCGGGCTGAAGTATATATAATATTATATCTAAATATTATATATTGTGGAATATATAATAGTAATAGATATAATATATATCCTGCCTTGGAAGTTTAATGCGGAATTGGGGACTGTGCCTTGTACTTGGTTCCAGCACCAAACCAGAGAACCAACACCAAAACCAAGCAGAAGCGTAAATGGAAAAACCCTAGCCCAAAAAAAAAATCTACAGCAGCGGCAGGAGCAACCAGAGAGACAAGAACCAGTAGCAGCAGCAGCGGAGGAAGGACTGGCGGCGCTGGCTGAGTGAGAAACACAACCAACACCGAGCAGCGGCGGCAGTCGGCAGAGGAGGAATGCGGCGGCGGCAACTAACCGCAGCGGCAGGGGGCGACGCTGCAGTCGGCAGAGGAGGGCGGCGCAGTCACAGAGCGAAGAAATCAAGCGACGCTGGTGACCGGCGCTGTTGTAGGTCGCAGAGAGGAGCGGCGCCGGTGAGAGGCGTCGGCGGTGGCTGGTTGCAGGGCGCAGAGAAGAGGAAGGGCAGCGGAAGAGAGTCCGAAGGTGGGTACACCGTCGGAGTGGGCACGGTAGGGCACAGTATTGGGCGGCGGAAGAAGTGCCGGCGGCGGCGATAGGGCGGCGGCCGGAGGTCAAGGTACCGGAAAAAAATAACCCTAATATTTGTGGGTTAGGGTTAGGCTTGATACCATGCTAGAATATGTGGAAACCCTTGAATGGGTGTGTTGTATTCATCTCATATAAATAGATTACATAATTACAATGGGGACCCCTACACTATACATTATTTAACAAAAGTAAATAAATTTATACAGTTAACTTTGATATACATGAATACGAAAATTGCTATATTTATTAAATTTATTTGAAAAATGTTTGTGAACATTTTATAACATGATACTTTAGTTTGTAATATTATATTTAGACACCGCATTCCTGGTCCATGTCCATATACGCATGGCAACATGGTCCGTGCATTTTTCTATTGATTGATCATCTTCGAACTGCCACTGTTACTACTCCAAGGAAGCGAGACCCGAAAGAGTTTTTAATTCCTATTCTTCTGATATCTTAATCATAGCATTTTTTAGCCGTCGAGTTTCACTATGAGACCCTTGTGAGGAGAGAAAATTGTGATTTTTATTAAACTATTTTAGCATTTGCGACTTTAACATGATATATACGTTTATTCTTACTAGATGTGGATATTGGTTTACCTTCTTCCCCATTTATGTACACTCACAATTTAATATATTCATATGATCACTTTTCTATTTATATTTTAACTTAACAAATATTATTTTTAATATATGAAGAATTATGTTACCATATTATTAGCTGTTGATTGAAGATTTTTATTGTAGATGTGACTTGTGCAAATATGAGAAATTCAATGATAATGATCTTTTTTTGAATGTGCTTATGATGCATTGAAAACATTTTTTCGAATTCCAATGAGAACGACTTCATATTTTCACTTTGATGATCAAAGAATCATTAATTTATAAATTTATACGGAATAAGGGAATTAAGTGATATAATGTTTTTTTGTGAAAGCGATAACTAAAACGAAGAATCTTAAGTAGTTCGAGCACATGTGAGTGTTGCCAATTTGGTTTAAAATCATTGACTTTAGTTTGATATTAATTAGTGGTTTAGAATGATAATGGTGCTTGTGTTTGATGAAAATGAAAGTACTTAAGTTTGTGTAACTAAATTGTTTGATATTAAATAAAAGGTCTTAATTAGTGTTTTAATTTACGTGAAGAAATTGCAAACTTTGCAAAGCATTTAATGCAAAATGAAGATCGATACTAATTTATAATACCAAAATTGTATATTCCATTATGTTGGAATCAAATGACATACGTTAATGCATTTTAGTTAAAATGAGTTGTTATCTTTATCATTAAATCATTGAAGTATGATTAGATTAATAAAAATATATTGGTTTTTGAAATAATCTCAACATTTTAATGTTGTTGATAAATAAAATTGATAAACGATAGACAATGAAATTGTTATCATATACCACATGAAATGAAAAGCCGGATACTAAATCTAAAGCCTCAATCCAAGTCCAAAAACAAGTATACCACTATACCAAAGCTAAGGACAACAGGTGATTTGAGTGTCAGAAAGTAGAACACTGGAAGAAGAATTGTTTAAAGCACTTGAAGAATGTTAGGAAGGTTAATGAGACCCGCACTTTAAGTATATGAAAATTCAGTTCTCAATTTTACTTTTGAGTGTATGATGTCAAGATACTTATGTAAATTGTTTGCGCCTTTGCAGGCACAAAAAATAAGTAAAGTAGAACTAAAACAGTTGTAGTGGTGGGAGCATAGCAAATGTTGCTAATGAAAGAGCCTAATTGCATGTTGCAATTATACTTATGGGTTTTATGAACAAATTACATATTTTGGTAATGTTTTAAGTTTCATTTAAACAATTTTAAGTGTTGTTTAAAGGTTTTTTCTTGAAACAATTTGTTAATTTACACCCTTGCATGCCTTTGTATATAGGGGTGACTATTTTGACTTGAGTCAAACAGACAAAACAATTAAAATAACCCGTAGTGGAAAAGTAAGGTTAAATATAATTTTATTTTAAAAATGAAAACTTAAAAAACAATGTACTAAACAATAACTTAATGATTTTTTTTTGCGTTTTCGTCCCTCCATGTTATTTTTTTCCATAAAAGTCATTAAGTTATTCTTTTCGTTTTGGTTTATTGAAATTTGGACATTAGAACCCGGTTTTTCAGTTTTTTAAAACCCGGTTCACAAATTATAACCGGGGTCTAATGTCCAAATTTCACTAAACCAAAAAGAAAAGAATAACTTAAGGTTTTTTATGGAAAAACATAACACGGTGGGACGAAAACGAAAAAAACGTGAAAACATGTTGATTTTTTTTTCGTAATAAACCATGTAAAGAAATTCTAAAACTAAGTTAATTTTTCATCTTTTTGTCATCGAGCCATTCGATCGTTTCATTGGATGAGTCATGACATGAGACACAATTGCCATTGGCCCATTGCCACCCGTGCTTGTATCCTCGAATAGGTCCGTCGTTTGCATACCCGGCCCGGATCCAAACCCCCGCAAAAACCCTCCCTCCTTCCCTATGTCAAGAACTGCAAATGATGCAGAAAAATCTCTTGATTCGGGGCTTCAATTTCCTCTACTCTAGAACTTCCTCCTTCAACGCAGCAAATCTTAATAACTACACAAAGCCCTCATTAATCTCCTTCGATTTTCATTCTTGTTTTACATCAAAATCCGGATCGTCGTCTGAAACCCCTAATTCTCATTATTCCGATAACGAAATCCAGAATGACAATCCCACCGATGTAGACGATGTCAGCAGTGCAGGTAATTCAAAACCATTAATTCTTGTTTGATTTTGCTTCTATTTGATCCGTATTCTCTGTAACTTGATCGTTTTAGTTTTGTTCATACAGTTATTTCTTTGTAGCTTGATAGTTGCTTGAAATAGCTACAAAATCTTGTTTTGTTATTCCAATTACAGTTACATTTTGAGGGAAATGAGTCGAAAATGTAACGTAGTTTGGTTCGAGAGTTTATATTGGAATCATACTTTCAAGTAGTATATTAGTTGGATCATGGATTCATGGTTTGACGAAAGATGAATGTTTGTGGAACATAGTTTAAAAAATGCATGTTTTGGAAATCAAAAACTAGCAAACCGTTTAACTATGATATGGAATCGGTAATGTGACATGTATGTTTGGCAAAACTAGTCTTTTTTGTGAGTTTCGGATTTTATGAGCCGGAGCTTTTAGTATGAGCTAAGGCTTTTGCCGCTTTTAGTTTTATATAAATTTTTCGTAAAACTGGTTGTAATTGTAGCTTAAAAGTATAAAATGTGATGCCACATGTATTAATTTGGAGATTTAGTTTGAAGTTGATGAGAGGATAAAGAGTAGATTTGTTTAATAAAAGCTGAAACTCATCTTGAAAGCTACTTCAGGTAAATTTTTTTAAATGAAAGCTAAACACACTCCCAAACAAAGTCTTAAGCACTCAAAAAGCTTCCAGAAGCTCGTTGCCGTTCATGCTTGTGCTAATGGAAATTAACTTGTGTGATGACGTTTAAATTAGTGAAAAAATGACAAGCTAGTACTCGGTTTCTCTATCCATTAAATATATGTATTTAAATGAACATTTTAAAGCAAGTTCCCGAAATTGATCCGGCTAGTACGTTATATTTTCTTGCCATTGACTTTATACTTGAACCCTCCAGGATATTCTTACTATTGTTATATGCACATAGCCTTGAGAATAAACACATTTGCAGCTGTAGAAAATGAATTAAGGATCTTGTGGGAATTTTATGTTTTTTTTTTGTTAGAGTTCCAGCTTGATGATGTACCAGCATAACAAATATGTCCACATGCACTTCATATAAAATTCTAATAGGATATTTCAGATAAATAGAAACATAACATCCAATTGAGATTTGAGAGTTCAAAAAATACATCTTTTTCAATCTAACAATTGGTCTTGAAGAGTTTTCATACTTTTAGTAGTGATTTACGAATTATGATACATCATCATTAATCTTAACAAAGACATATGTTGTTATGGGGAGGATGGAATCAATTATTGAGTTCTTGGAGTGTTTGACCAATAATAGTAATAAAAAAAAAAATACTTATTCGTGGAAATTTGAAAGTTTGTACTATGTAGTTGCCATGTGTGTTTCCTGTGGAAGCATACAAATATTTTATATTAGAAACATCAATGACAAAATAGGAATACGTTTGAACATGACTAGGATTCCATGATGGCTCTAGGACAGGAACAAAATTGCTTGTTGTGAACAGGAATAGCCGAATAGGAGGTCGGACTCCGTAACGAATGTTGAACTCGAACAAGGTAATTAAAGGCGCACACCGCCTTGGGGACTTAGGTGCAGAGGCGAGGCGAGCAAAGCCGTGTCGCCTTAGCATGGTCCAGGCGATGCGATGTAGTGAGGCGCTCGCTTGTGGGACTTAGTCGCAGAGGGACTTAGGTGAGGGTCGAGGCCTGGGCGTCGAAACGGCTAATGGTTTTTTTCTAAGTTAATAAGTAGTTTGTATTGTCAAATATGCCCCTACGGAGTTATAGTCACAATCATTATGGATTGTTTACTAAATTCCCTCCCAATTCGAAAAGCATCAATTAATATTCGACCCTCCTGTATTTTCTCTTCACAATCCACGACCACCTCTGTCTCTCTCAGTCTCTCTCCCTTCGGTTTTGCGACTTCTGCCTCTCTCTCTCTCTCCCCCCCCCCCCCCCCCCTCTCGCACTTGAGAGTTGAAACTCAAACCATCAAGATCATCATCTTCTGCATCCCCTCTAGCCTCTCTTTTTTTCAAGGTACACACTACACATTATGAACTATTTTCATAGCAGTAATGCAGTATAGTTAATTACTTTAACATGTTTTTATTCTATCCGGTCAATCTCTCTTTCTTTCAAGGCACTACCGTGTTTCATACTTTCATATTTCATCATGTCTCTGTTCTTACACTCAGACTTTATTATGCTTATGCTCATGAAGCAGACGTTGATGACAAATTAAGCGGGATACCAACCACGATTCTGATTTGCAACGGTGCCACACACAATTTTCGGTCAAAAAGGTTAGAATCCGTCTTGGGATTAGACATCGAGCCAATAAAGAATGTGGGAAATAGTTTGGAAGGTGAAACTTTAGCATCGATCACGAAGCATGTGATTGATGCCACCGTTTCTATTGTCTCTTTTACTCATGATCAATGTTATTAAAAGCGAAAGTCGCGCTCGAGGCGACATGCCTTGATTAGGGACTAAGTCGAGAGACACAAAAAGGCGAGGGCCCGAGAGAAGTGAACCAACTAAAATTTAGAAAATACTTTCCATGACAATGTTACCATAAAGACAAAATAAAAGCATATTGTGTAGAATTATAGATATAATATCAAATACACCGCCTCAATCCGTAATTATTAGTAGTGACAAACAAAGTAAAATGTTCCAAAAATTGCGTAAGGCAAACCAGAAGGCCGAAGTCAACCTTCCAATAGGCAACCTTTGATGTTTTCTGGGGGTATAATTGATCATGCAAACTATGTTTTATGTCTTAAAATCCTAATAGATGTTTATGAAACAAGGCCCTCGACTCTTGAGTCTTGCCTAACTCCCAAGGACTAGTCGTACAAGGCGCTCCTGAACATCTTAAAGGCGCCTAGCCCGAAATGGCCTGGCCTGAGGGACTTAGTCGCAGAGGCGGCGACCTTTAATAACATTGCTCATGATACGCATTCGTCATTTGTTGTAGTTGATTTCTCGGAATATGGCTATTTTTTTTCTTTGAAGCACACACATATGACTCCAATCCTTGCTGAAAATTTTCTGAGGGAGTCTATTCACTTACATGGAATACCAAAATTAGTGTTGGGTGACCAAGATCCACTGTTTGTAAGCATGCTCTGGAAGGAAATGATTTCATTAGACGTTTAGTTCTGGTTCCACCCTGAGACTAATGACCAAACTGAGGTAGTTAATCGGAGCTTTGAAACCTCGACATTGTTTCACTTTCGAGCAGTCAAAAACCTCACCTTGTTGGCTACGCTGGGCTAACTTTTGGTACAACACGGCTTATCGTGTATCCTCGAATGCTACTTCGTTTGAGATTATATATAGCTCGCCTCCTTCAACCATTTTGCAATTAGGTCTCAGGAAGATTTGTTGTGAAGTTGTGGCCTGTGATTTAGCTAACCTAGATGATGTACTCAAGCAACTCAAACACAACTTAACTCGATCTCAAGCATAATTGAAGTCCTTAACCAACAAACATAGGTGTGATGTGGAATTTTCATTAGGTGATTGGGTGTTCCTCAAACTTCATCATCATCATCATCATCATCAGCTATTAGTGGATAGACGAATCAACCATAAACTTTCAGGCAGTACCATGTGTCTTCTCGTCCTAGTAAAAGCCTAGTTACTCGTATGGTTACAAAGCATGAAACAAAGAGACGATTATGGCTTATTCCATGGGAAGCTATTGTTATTGCAGAACCTTCATGGGAATATGCTAATGTTAATCACAAGAAGCTGCTGCTTCTTGGAAGAATGCCTGCATATTACAAAGTCCATTTCCATATCTCAGGCTTGAGAAGCCTGTTCTTCATGGGGTTGGTATTGATAGAGAAAATAATACTGCCTTAATAAGCAGATAAGCAGCCCATCAGGCCTCGTAACAGGCCCAATGAGTTAGTTATGTCTAGTCTAGATCAGCACTATATATGGAAAGGAAGGCAGAGATGGAGAGTGTGTGATTTTGTTTGTTAAATTGGTTGTTTAGCTTGGGCAGAGAGAGGAATTCATTCTCTTTTCAATTTGGGTAAGAGGATTCCAGAGAGTCCTCTTTGGATTTTCTTTGATTTTACTTTCATAGTTTCATTGTTGAATAATAAAATCATTTGGTTCCTTTGATCCTTCACTATCTTATCTCTGTTAGCATTGTTCCGATCAGATGCCATGCAAGACTTTTACCTGGCTAAATGTCAAAAAAAAAAAAAAAAAAGTTAAGGGACCTAGTCGAATAAAGTAGATAACTTTGGGGTTGTTTACACAAAATTCCTTATATATATATATATTTTTGTAGGGATGAGCGTTCAAAATTCAACGGTCCAAAACAGTGAGACTAGTAAACAGAACCAGAATCAAAACCAGACCCGATTGGTTGCATACCAAAAATCGGTTGTCATTTCCATATGGTTTTGTTCTATTTCATTAAGAAAGTTGGAAAAAACCAGGACCCTGAACCAGAACTAGACCTAAACCAGAGTACCAGACCGATACACTTCGATCAGGTTTTCGGTTCTAGTTTTCCTAATTTTTTTTGTTCTAGTCCGGTTTTGGATCGCTGCACACCCTTAATTTTCTGAACTCATAAATCATAATTTTATGTTGTGTTGGTTTTCTAATTTAATCAATCATTATTTCGAATTCTATGATTCCATTGTGTTTCCAGTTTGTATGCATCTCCATGTTGTTATTGTTGGATCTGCCACTGCTCAGTGCTCACAACTTTCATATATTATAGCTTAAATGCATGTAAGAGGAACCTATTTCCATCTCTTTACCTTTTATAGCAATGTACTTTTTTTTAAAAAACCATTTATACTATTCTGCTTCACTTTTTTATCACTTTTAACAGCTTACTTTCACATTTATAGTGATGTTTGTAGCAACGTATTTTTGCAAGTTTAATTTCATACATTGCTGTAAGTGTTCATATCAATAGTAAAAGTAAAGTATTTTGCTACAAATGGTAAAAAAGAGAGGGTAAAAGTAGAATAATAGTTTACACTTTACACATGTATCGAGTATCGTTCATTTTGATCCATATTTGTCTAACGCTGATGCAATACGCAAAAGCCGACTACTCATCCTTTTGTTGCTTTAGTACATTAATAAGATTATAATTGTTGATGATGTGATCTCCATGAAAATGTTATTTAGGGTCAATTACTAAAAATAGTAAGAACTTTTGGAATTTTTTATCATTTATAGCAACATTATTTATTTTTTGTCACTAATAGTATCAACTTTTGTATTTTTTTCATATGAATAATATCAACTTTTGTATTTTGTATCCTTAATAGCAATAACTTTTGTATTCTTTTTATCATTTATAGCAACAACTTTTAAAGTTTTGCTATAAATGATAAAAAATGTAAAAGTTGATGCTATTAATGATAAAATATAAATAATGTTGCTATAAATAATAAAAAATCTAAAACGTGTTACTATTTTTAGCAATTAGCCCAACATAGAAACCTAGGGGATGCTTAATTTTCAGTTGAACTTGTTTCATATCTAACGTATGAAGTGTTTTACGCAGAGCTTAAAGCACAAATTGACAAATTCAACAAGGGTGATTTTGAAGCAATTCCAACCATTTTTGAATCAATCTTGAAAAGAAAGTTAGCAGGGAAACATGAAGAGTCGGACGATGAGTTGATGAATGAATTTCGACAGGGCAAATCAAGTGAAGTTGTCCAGGAAGAGTTCGATTCAGATTCAGACGAATGAGTATGAGAATGTCTGTTTGCTGTTAGTGTACAAATGATGTATGCATGTTATGCTTCGAAAGGTTAGATGTTAGTGTACAACTAATATATGCATGTTATGCTTCGAAACTTTAGTTAGCATACAACGCCTAGATCAAAATTTTGAAATGCTACATTGGCGAGTCATTGTCTTGTGCTCTGAACTTGTTTGATGTTTATGCCTTGATTATGAGCTATGATGAGATCTGAAGGAGACAATCACGCTGCAGCACAATGAAGAGCTTGGGTTAATGGCGCACCAGGTGGGTACCTGCGTAGCCACTCCGATGCTAAAGTCAGTATTGGTTCAAAGGGTTTTTAGTGTTCTTGAATGGAGAAGAATATCAGAGGAGGTAGGGTTTTCTATGTGTACCTTTGTGAGGATGATGAATATTAGCTTTATCTCCAATCCCGATTTGCCACCTGTCCAATCAGTTATAACCAACTCCAAAGGATCTCATCATGCGTAAATGGATTTGTTAGTGACTCATCTTGTCACGTGATTCCTTGCTGACTAGGACTCTAGTTATTGGTCCTTCTATACACGTAGGATAATATTCCTTCGTCACTTATACTCGTCATCATTTGAAGACTTTCGTTTGGCTGGTATGATTCATGTTTCATGTGAGCGACTTCATGGTTCGATTCCTTCATAAAAACTTTTACGGGTTGCCGCATAATCTGCAATATGTTACATTCTTATATTGTTTTGCAAATTCTATCGGGAATGTGTATTCACCGAACCGAACCAAAATTTAAAAAATACAAAATTATAAACTGAAAATCGATTGAAATTGGTCTTGTACCAAACCAGAAAGTAAAGTTAATAATAACTTGAAACTGAAATTGAAACATAGAAGTTATGAAACAGAAAACTGCACTTTACACTGAATAAAAACTCAACTAAAATTTATTTAAATATAGAAATTCAGTTTCGTTTAGTTTCGCCGTGCAACGCACGCACGGCCCTCGGAAAAAACACAATCTAACAAATTGTGACGATTTTATTTTTAATTTTATTTTATATATTGATCATCAAAATTGTCTATTGATATCATCACATAAATAAAAAACATCGGTGACATAAGTTGATTTTCCAGTGGATATTATAATCCTAATGTTCCATTTATAAACTCGAGGAAAAATCATTAGAATACCAAAGTGACATGATATATGTTCATCTAATACAGGGTTTAATATTTATGTGTTAAACTAAACATTAAATATACTATTAAGTAAACTCGTAGGTGGGAAATAAGAATATGGATTTTTCAGTGTTCCAGTCGTTGGAGCAAGTAACCTAGTAGACTGTCATAATTTGCAACAAATGAAAATGAATTAACAAAATAGAATAGTCAAAAAAATCTCTGGAAAGCTTGTAATGAAACGAAAGTTGCAAGGTAGAAAGAATGATGTATATAGTGTTGTTTTCTTGAGGATATATATAAAAGGTAAAAAGAAAGATACCTTAAATGGTTATGATTTCGGCTAGTTTAGTTGCCAAGTTGAAACCCAAATAAACCTCATGTTTAAACGATATGGATCCAACATCAAAAGCCTATAATTAAGGAAAAACCTAAGTTTAAGATTTAAAGAATCCTGGTAATCATGTTAAAAAAAATGTTGCTCAAGCTCCTAAAAAGAAAAAGAAAGAGACATGGTGATAAAAATGTAAGGCGGATGAAAAAAACTACCAAAGAAAGTTGATTTTAAAAGGGTTAATATTGAAAAAACCCTACCAACTTTCATAAATTTATCGATTAAGTCACTGTAATTTTTTTTCGAGTGTTTAAGTCCCTAGACAATTTTTGTCTTATTCGAAACTATATATTTAATCTGTTTAGCAGGTCATTAACCGGTAAAGAGTACAGTGACCTAACAAGAAAAAAGAAAGTCAAATGACTTAATCGTGAAAATAGAAAAGGAAGTTGGTTTTTTAATAATAAACTATTCAATGAACTAATTGTTTTACCTGTTAAACAGGTAGCAGGTTAAAAATATATCGTTTTGAATAAGACAAACTTTGTTTAGAGACTTAAATACTCGGAAAAGAATTCAATGACTTAATCGATAATTGAATTTGAACTTACCGATCGTAATCCTTCAAAAAAAATCACAAGAAATTAAACAAATACAAACTGAAATTGAGGCTTATGAGATAGGCATAAAAACAAACATAATCATATATCATCTATGTGTATGGAGTGTGAAGCAGGGTTTTAGGTTTTCTAGTGGACTTTGTAAGTTGTAACCGTTCTTGAAGAAAAAAAATTGAAAAAAGAAAAAAGAAAAAGAGGGGTGAGAAATATAGTGTGTAGACATGGGGATTCAATAGTTGTGTACCATTGAGTGGCCACATGTGCACCTAAGAGAATATCATGTTCTTTTTTAGTGTGTGTGTATATATATATATAGGGAGATTCAATAGAGAACCTCCATGCACCACCAAAAATGCATCATAATTCCCCCGTGATGCATCATTATTTTCACGTCATGCATCAAATTCCCGCGTGATGCATCGATTTCTACGTGATGCATTACGATTTTCTAGCGATGCATTGTGGTTTTCCAAGGTTTTTTCGATGCATATGGGTTCTCCATTGAACCCACCCCTATATATATATATATATATATATATATATATATATATATATATATATATATATATATATATATATATATATATATATATATATATATATATATATATATATATATATATATATCCTTCCTGATGCCTTAATTTGAGTCTATCTATGGGTTACCGGAACTCAAAATTCTAGGGATGGCAAAAAAAGCAAAAACCAAACCGAAACCAAAAATCCAGATTGTTCGGTTTGGACTATAAATTTTTAAATTTATTTGGACTATCAATTAATGATTAAAATTGTTATTGTTGAACTTATGAGTTATGATCGAAAAGTAGAAAAAAGAAAAAGAAAAAAAGAAAAATACAATATTAAATTAGAAAACCTAAAAACCCGAAATTAAAACTGAAAATTCGAAGTTCAAATCAAGATGCCAAAAATCGAAACCATAAAAAATCAAACAGTTTGGTTTCCAAAACCCAAAAGGACTTTGGATTTTTAAGGAAATCCGGTTCAAACCGCCTTTAGCTCACCCCTAGTTAATTCCTTAGGACATTGGTGATAGAATTATATACACGATAGCAAGCCATTTGGCTCATGGAATTAGAATTTTGGTTTTCGTTTTTTGTCGCATTTGGATGTCAAATAGATGGACGTAGGATTTCATCAAGTTTCATGAATGATAGGATATGGGCTGGGGTTGTATACATATATTTTTTAAAGAATTGAAATCAAATTCCATTCAGTTTGTTGTTTTTCAAATGTGTTGACAAACTACAATTCATGAATCAAGAAATTGATTATGAGATTTGTAAATTCAAAATAGATTAGGATGAAGTTGATGACTAACTTCAAGGTATAGTTATAGAGGTGAGGATTCTAGAACTAATAAAGTTTTTCTATTCATGCTATGAAATAGTTGGAGATTTAGGCCTCAACCCATTAATCACCAAGTATCTTTTTTTTTTTTTTTTTTTTTTTTTTTTTTTTTTTTTTTTTTTTTTGTGACTTGGTGTTGATAGATTTTAAAAAGGTTAAGTATATATTTGATCAATAAATTATTAGTTTTGTATATATCTAGTCATTAAAATTTTAGTTTGTACACATATAGCCTTTAAAATTGCACACCTTTAGCCACTAAATTATCATATTTATACATAATTAGCCATTAAACCTTAGTTATTTTTCACAAAATAAAACGTCAACTAAATTTTAATGACTAAATGTGTATAATAAATTTAATGGCTATATAGGACAAATCTGATAGTTGATTGACTTAATATGTACTTAACCCTTTTTAAAACTAGCAATTTTGATGCTTTTGTTTGATATAATTTTATATTATATTGTAGTTTGTTCTTATAATTGAATATTAAAATGTAATGGAAGTGGAATATTTTCAAGTTAAAAAATCTTTAATTACATATCTTACATTGTTACTTTTATTTTGAACTAGAGGGTGTTTGGATTTGCGTTTGAAAAAGTGTTGTAGTGTTTTGGAAACTAATAATCAGATAATTGATGTAACAAAAAGTGTTGCAGGAAATGTAGTGTTTGGTTTAGCTTCTGCTGTTTGATATCATAATTATCAAATAATCAGTTTTTAAAGTGTTTGGATTTGCGTTTTTACTTGTAAAATGACCAAATAATCACTTATTAAGCAAATAAGCTACAATTTTTAACTTATGAAAAAGTGTGGTAGGACAAACGCTAAACGCAAATAATCACTTATTAACGTATGCAATCCAAACACTTTAAACCAATTATTTGTGTTATTGTAACGTAATAAGCTAATAATCACCTTTATAACGCAAAACCAAACACTCTCTTAGACTTGAGCTCACTACAAATTGATCGTAAAAACACATTGTAGTATGAGTATTTGAACGACTTGCAACTTTTCAACCAAATATAAAAAATCGAGTTGAGGAAGAGAATTGAAGAAACCCATTTACAAAGTTTATTGTCTTTTTTATTAATTTCAACTTATTGAAAGAGAAAACTAAATATACGACCAAAGTTTCTCGAATAAAACTATGTTAATAATTGCTCATGAATAAGAGGGCGTTTAGAGAGGAGGTATTAACCATAGATAATTAATAATGTTTGGTATGATATAATAACACGTTAACTCTATATTGGATAATAGGGGGTCCAATAATCCATACCGTATATCACGCTAGAAAAAAATCGAGCTTACCCAATACTAGACGATGGGAGGGTGTCAACCCAATTGATCGAACACCTAGGACTGCAAACGAACAAACAAACACGAACGAGAGTATGTTCGTGTTCGTTCAATTAACTATAGCACCACGAAGATAAATGAACCCGCGATTTATGTTTGTGTTTGTTCGTCAAAGAATTGACAATATTCGTGTTCATTTTACATATAATCGAAAATAAATGAATGCGTAAATAAACATAAACGAACAAACATAAATGAATAGTTAAAAGAAGGTAAACAAACAAATACACTTACACTATGTTTGATACAGAGAATTAAGGCTAGGGAAATGAAAATAAGAGGAATTCCCTTGTTTGTTAACATGAGAATTCCTATTATTTCCATTTCCCTAATCTTACTTCTCTGTACCAAACGCACCCTTATAGAATACAATACTAACCCACAAAATACGATTCCATTCACACATTCATAAAAAGTATAAATCAATTATGAATTATGAATTGTTATTATATATAAAAGTAGCTAAACTATCCATATAACTTATTAAAAAGGTTTAAGTGCTGATAAATGTAACACAAAATTTTGAAATTTGAAAATAAAGGTACCGTAAAAAATTTTTAGGCCGAGAAATGATTATGAAATTTTATTATTGCCGAGAAAGAATATAACATTCAATTTTTATGCCAAAAAATGATCATGAAATATTGTTTTTGTCGAATAAAGATTATAAAATTAGAATTTACCTTATTAAATGTTTACTAATACCTTTTTTTTTGTCAAAATTAAAATTTATATTCTTTTTTTGCGTGAAAAAAATTTACCTTACTTTTATTGTCAAAATTTAAATTTTATGTTACAAATCTTGATAATTTATCTTATTAAAAATAATAATAATAATAAATAATCCACCGCGTAATCTCTCTTTTCTGAAATTATTCTTCAATTGATATTGTGAGTGTAAAATTATATATATGCTTTTCTTTTTGATTGGCTTTATTCTTCATGGTATGATGGTATGTATGCCCATAGTTTTGGTCCAACGTTATGTACAAATATACTTTTGATAAATCATTTTCTTGAAATGGTGGAATATCATTTTTTAGGGGATTAATATTAAAAGAAAATTTTTTTTAAAAAGTTTAAAATTAACCGATCAATGCATCATTATGTAATAATCTTCTCGACAAAACATTATCGTAAACAAATCAAACAAGAAAATCAATTATTTCTATTATTATTCAATAGTTGCGAAGAAAACTCCATGTAAAACACATGATGAATTACAATGTTTGTTTGTTTAAAATAAGCGTTTTTTAAATAGTAGAAAACATTGAGTTCTTGAAAAAAATAAAAGTTATGTCAATTTTTAGTTTTGAAAGCTGATTAAGTCATCTTTGAAAACTCAATACAGATTGAAAAAGATTTAAAAAGAATAGTTATCCGAATATTTTATGTTTTGACAGGATTACGTAGATGGTTTGATATAAGACATTGTTAATGTCCTTTCAATTCGAATCATAGGTGAAATTTGAAATTCACATATTCACATTTTAATTTTCATAATCGAAAGTTTTATTGCTTTTACGTAAATAAGCAAGGATGATCCAATTCAATGCATCTCTTTGTTATCATAACAGATTTTGTGGGCGTCAAATGATTGTGATACACACAAAGATTTAGGGTGTGAATGGAATCACATTCCCCTCTTTATACCAAGTGACCTAAAAGGCAAAAAAGAAGGATAGTTTGGGAAAATTATATATTACCGTCTCGAATCAAACAATTAGTGAAAGATAGCAAAAAGAAAGAGAAAAATGAATTCAAAACATTCTTCTTCTTCTTCTTTCCGTACATCTTTGAGTGAGAAACAAGAGTGTTATCAAAATGCTACTGAATTCGTTTGTAGTGGGTGTTTATGTGTATGTTGCCCAATAATCATGCTATGGAGTTGTGTGAAAGTCACATGTAGCATCTGTTGCCATTTGGTAAGGAAGGCAAGCCACAAATCTTGTTGCATGCAAGATCAGAGAGTGTTTGCGGTGTACTCATCTTTTTCAGATTTAGATTCAGACATCCAGACGAAGAAACAAGGAGAACATAACAAACACTGTTGTCCATGTCATAAACAAAATATGTTGAAATGATTAATTTAGTTTCAACCGACTTGAGGTGATGTTGGTGCAATGCACAACTTTTTAAAGCATATATTAATTTGTTATGAACTTCATTTTGAAAAGGTAAACATGTTTTTATAGAAAACAAAGACTGTGTAGTTGCACACCCTTGTAGAGTTGTAGTATATCTGAAGTTAACTTTGCTTATTTGACTCGATCATTTAAAGTAAGAATTATGCTTTTTTTTATATAGACCATACTTATTTCATAAATTATTTATATTATATATCTTCTTAAGAAGAGATATTACTCAAAATAAAGCATAAATTGATCTCTATGAACATGGTTTTGTTTTGCATTGTCTAGTTATGTTGAACTTATTGCCAATCGATAGCTAATAATTTTATTTTACATTCACAAGAAGCTTTATTTTAATCTAAAAGAGACATGTGTTATAGTTTGATCTCTAGATCTTCTTTAAAGATTCCATTTTGCTGACCATTAGATTGCATCATAGGGACACAATCTTTTGGATGTTAGTTGCATGCCTAACAAAATAATTATGGGTATGTTTGGTTTGCAAAATAAAATTCGAAATGATTGAAATTGAAAATTTAATCTATATTGTGTTTTGTGGGGTGCGTTGGGACATGATGTTTGATGTGGTCTAAAGTTATGAGTTGTGAAGTATTATAATTTAATTCTATTACAAATAGTTAGGAATGACAAATTATTTTATCCATAGATTTTGACGGAATCTAAGTATTGTAAGTCCCATTTATAAATTAAAGTTAAAAATGCACTTAAGGGAAATTCTAACTCTTTCAAATAATTCTCCAAGCCAAACACATCTTAAATTATTGAATAGGGTGTTCAAAAAAGAGTTTGGGTCTGTTTGGCGCTATGAGAGCTTATAGGAACATAACCTTATGATTTTTAAAAGCTATGATCTTTTTTCATCTATAAACTGCATAAATAGTTCACTTCAAGTAGCTTGAAGTTAAGAAAAATAAGATTACTAAAATAACATTAATTAATTAGGATTCTAGGATTCTAATTAGGTTTATTTTCGAGAAATTTGTGCAAAAAGACCCTTAAGTTGGATCATTTTTCCGATTTAAACCCCAACCATTTTCACTGCACAAAAATCTTCAACCGGTAAAATCTAATGAATTTAAGGCATTACTGGTTATAATAGGTTGTTATGCTTACATGACACACACGTGACGTTCACATGGAAAACCCGACTTACATGGTGCCTACGTGGCATTACATTTGTACTTTTTAAATTGAAAATTTGAATAAAAAACTATGAAGTTTGTGATTTTTTCGATTAAAACACTGAACTATGTTTTTATTCATCTCTAATCAATAGCCACATTCATCTCTACCTTCGGCAACTCCATCCCTTCTGAGTTTGTGTTCAAGGTTGTATTTTCGATTTCGTTTATGGTTCTTCAGATTTGTTTATGAGTTTTTTAAATCGTTTGCTTTTCAAAAACTCTAAATTTTTTCGCTTTGATTCAGATTCTTTTTGTCGGATGCGTCTGATTATAGTTTTGTGTTCATCGACCAGTGCATCTAGATGCAAAGGTTCCAGATTTTAATTTTTGTTGTGCATCTTCAAATGTGTTCTTCGTTTTTGTTTAAATAGATTTCCAGATCAAATGTGTTTTTTTTTTGTTCGTGTTCGTCCAGATCTGTTTTAGGGTTCAAAGATGTTCATTTCCTATATGTGTGTTCGATTGATTCTTGCCCATCAATATTGAATTTTAACTTCATTTATGCAGATAGATCGGTTCTGTTTTGTGTTTACGAGTTGCATTTTTAGGTTTCATTTTGTGTTCGATTTCATTCGAGCATAGGGGTTAACCAGAGGGTGGGGTTTAGTCGGACTAGGGATTCTTTGTTTAATAAACAAATTTTATTAAAAACTCACATCATCCAAATGCAATTGGTGAAAAAAACCTAATTTTAATGATTTTTTTGTTGGTTGGAGGTTTTTGTGTAATTAAAAAATGGTTTGGGGTTTTAATTGAAAAAATAACAAACTGGGGTTTTTTTACACAAAAATCTCTTTAAAAAATTGACATGTCATCCATCATTTTTTTTTAAAAAAAAAACCTAAATTTAATTAGTTTTAGTGAGTTGGAGGTTTTTTATGTTTTTTATGCAATAAAAAATGGTTGGGGAGTTTTAATCGCAATAATGATCTAACACTACAAATTGAAAAAGAGAATGAAATCTAATTTCTTGACTTGTGTATTCTCATTTCTTATTGTTAGAAAAAGAATGCATATTTTCTCATTTTCATTCCTTCTGATTCCCTCACATGAAACACATCGTAAAAGGATTGAAATAAATTCTCCACGTATCTTGGTTAGATATGAACCGAAGAATAAGAAACTACAAAGATATACAGATAAACTTTAGTGGTGACTACGATGCAAGTTCAATTATATTGTAGCTTTCATTAAGCTTATTCATCCAAAATCTACTACCAGGAATTATCACAACGTGAGTTGAAAGCGAAAAAGACAAATCAAAATAAATAGTAACATAATTCATTTTTAATAGATCGATCGTTTTTAACTTATTTTCATCGGATGATGATGTTATGAATGAAGTCGATGGATGAACAATAAATTAGGACGGAAATAGATATGAAATCACAAGGGTTATTTGAGAGAAAAAGTTTGAAAAATAATAAATAGATTATTAGAAGTTTTCCATGAAATTTTTCCATAAAAATTTTTATTTAAAAAGACATTTTGGTTTTGCTCCTTTTTAAGAAAATTTTACAAAAAATGTTCAATTTGTATAACTCACGTACATGTAAAGTCTATTGTCATCTAGTGGTTCCAAAATCGGAATGCACTAAATGAAAACCAAAAAAATTAAAAAGCAGTATAACTAGAATTGAATGTGTATTACCGGTAACCGTTTAATTTGGTCAGATTATTCCCTCTCTTCATAAATTTTAAAATAAATTAACACAAAACCACATCGGACTATATTGATCCTCATACCGGTTTAGTTTGAATCGGTCTAGTATCGTATTCTCGAGATGGTTAAATGGTTTGCACCAAGGGTGGACCTGTATATATTCGGGAGTTAGCACGTGTAACGACTCCCCTCACCAATAATCCCGTTTGGCAGTGTACATTTTTTAAAAAAGGGAGAATTTCATATATGTCCCTCTAAAACTTTATAATATCATATATACCCGACTCAAAAAAAGAATTTCATATATGTCATTCCAAAACTTCATAATATCATATTTACCCAATTTAAAATTTTAATATCATATATATATCATTTAAAACTTGTAAATATATCAAATATATCCAAATTAATTAATTAATTATTTTTATTATTTTAAAACTCATAATAAATATTCATCATTAAAGAAAATGACCAATCTACCCTTTTTATTTCTTAATATTCATAATATCGTATTTATCCATTTTAAAACTTTAATATCATATATACCATTTGAAACTTTTAATTATATCAAATATATCCAAATTATTTATTTATTTTTTTAATTATTTAAAACTCATGATAAACATTTATTATTTATTTATTCATTTTGTTATTACTTTAAACTTATAATATTAAAACTTTAATATCATTATTTATTATTTATTTACACTGATTTCTTAGTTTCAATCAAATTAACATAATGGATTGGGAATCAACTGAATCTATAATCAAAACATTGTTATATGATGAAAAAGTTGCGGTGAAACCGCTGTTCTATGGTAAACGAAATCTCTGCGATTACGTGTTTTCATCATCGGAGAAGATCAAAGAATCGTGGTTTTCCGATATCTGCAAGGAACAAGCTATCACACTCTTTGAATTCCCTGAACTTGTTGCGAAATCAAGAAGTCTATGGATAGAATTTTCCGAACAGTAGATATGTATAACGCGATCTAGGAACATTGGCTGGATATCGAAATGATCTTCTCGTTTGAATCAATGGTCGTTGTTCATACACAGGCACTGACATCACTGGTAAAATTCGGCGACGCAATCAGAGCCATGTTAACGGATTTCGAGTCAGCCATCTAAAAGCAAACATCAAAAAATCTGGTTGCGGGCGGAGGTGTTCATCCTCTAACGCGTTACGTCATGAACTACTTAGCTTTCTTGAGCGATTACAGCCATACGCTATCTGACATTTTGGCCGATTGGCCGCTTCAGATCCAGTCGCCATTCTCGGAATTGTACTTCTCAAGGACGACCTCCGACGATTCGATCTCCGCTCACTTCGCATGGCTCGTGCTCGTTTTGCTCTGCAAAATCGACGCCAGTACGTGTCGAGCTCTACAAGGACGTCGCTCAGTCATTGTACCTGTTTCTAGTCAATAACTTAAACTACGTCGTTTCAAAGGTTAATAACTCGAATTTATTTAAAGCTACTAATCGGCGATGACTGGCTTGAAAAGCACGAGTAGAAAGTAAAACAATGCCGGATAATCCAAATAATTTACCGGTTGAGGTGGCTAACGATTGTTTCAGAAGGTTCAATCAGGAATTTGACTAGGTGTACCAGTAAACAAATGAACCGGATGATCTCTGATCCTAAAATAAAAAACGAAATCACAACTTCCGTTGCGAGAAAGATATTGCCGGCTTATCGGACGTTATACGAGAGATACCGTGGGGTTTTCAGAGGAGTAGATTCAACGGTGAGATAATAAATATTTATTATTTTAGTTTTAAAGTAATAAAAAAGAACAAAGATATAATTTGGATATATTTGATATATTTAAAAGTTTCAAAAGGGTATATATGATATTATTGTTTTAAATCGGGTAAATACGATATTATTAAGTTTAAGAAATAAAAAGGGTATATTAATCATTTCTTTAATAATGTATATTTATTATGAGTTTTAAAGTAATAAAAAAGAATAAAGAAATAATTTTGATATATTTGATATATTTAAAAGTTTCAAAAGGGCATATATGATATTATGAACTTTAAAAAGGACATATATGAAATTCTTTTTTTGAGTCGGGTATAAATGATATTATTAAGTTTTAGAGAGACATATATGAAATTCTCCCTTAAAAAAAATTCTATTCGTGCAATTGACAATATCTTATATGTGCAACTTAATTAAAAAGTTTTATAATCTCAAATCAAACAAATAAATTTACCGTACAAGAGTCAGGTTCAAATAAGTACCTCTTGAAATCAAGTGCACTCGAAGGTACCAACCTTAAAAAACTTTTTAATTTTTTTTTTCATATCATCATGTTCAATTTAATGTTATACGCATTTTATTTGAATTTCACACAAATTCACACTTTCTGTGTCCTTAAATATTATGTGAATGCTCAATGCATATTTATGTGAATGATCATTCATGTGAATGTGAATGGTGTGAATGACCATTCACATGATCTTTTTTTATCATTCACAACATTTATGATGTTACTTTTGAAAAAAAATCTTATAATGTTGTCTTATACATGTCTATATATGTGAATGATCATTCACATTAGAGTGCGTTGGGTACGCTGAAATCTCATTCCCGCTTTTTAATCATCTCCTCCATCTCCGGTCCCCCACCCCGTCGAGGAATGAGTTTATATCATTATCCCTGTTCCAATCGGGGATTTAGATTTTGCAATATCTTAAAAGATTAACAAGTTTAAAATATAAATAGTAATTTAGTAGAGAAAAGTAGGGTTGGGCAATTTGGTTTGGAATCGAAACTTATATTTCTTAATCAAGTCTTTTAGGTTATGTTTAGTGGAGAGAATCAACAGAAAGGAAATGAAGAAAAATTATTAGTTAGGAGACTCGAATTATGTATATCAATTCTTTATAAAATCTTAAGTTGTATCAATATATAACTTAAAATTCAATTACTTCATTCATCTACCAAATGGCGAAGAATTAAGTAGAAACTAAAATTAGGAAAAGAGAAATACAACAATCATATGGTTTTTGATTTTCAAGTTTCATGGTTTGAAAAATAAAAGATTTTATCCTTATTTATTGTCTATTCAATTCTCTATGTTAAACACAATTTTCGTTTATTTGGTATTCTAAGATATATGTGCTATTTTAAATAGAAAATAATTATTTGTTGACTCGACCCGACCAACCTAGTCATTTGAATTTCAAACCGAAAACGATGAAAAATTGTGTAACTGAGTCGGTGAGTCCCTAGGTCGGGCATCATTTTGCATAGGGGTGTGCCGTATCTGGTTTGGACTCGAAGAAACCGAAAACCAAACCCATCGAATTCGAATAAAATCAAACTGAATTTAAAAAACGGTTTTCGGTTTGGTTTGGTTCCAAAGAGAATTTCGTAATACGGTTTTCGGTTTGATGATCGGTTTTTCTTTTTTCAGACCAAACCGAACCGAAAACCGAATTTTAATTTTAGTTAAAAAATAAACAAATAATATTCATTTATACAATACATTACACTTTACAAATTCTAGAATCACAGCCACCATAGTCACATTCAGGAGGTCTCCTTTTCACTCTCTCAGCGTCTGCCGTCTCACGTATCAGCCTCTCAAAACCATAGTGCCGCCCGCCGCCCCGCCTTCGACGCCTACCGGTCTCCTCTCCTCACGCCGCTCGTCGTCAACCACTCTCATCTCCTCTCGCCCGCCCACCGCCAACCGCCGTCCGACGAGGGTGAGTTTTTGTTTCAGATCTAAAATCGGTTTGGTTCGGTTTTCGGTTTCACCTTCAAAAGTTTGCAAACCGAAGAAACCGAACTTTCTCGAATAACCCATAAACCGAACCGATGAACACCCTAGTTTTGCATAGTCCGTGTGTCATTTTGTAAAAGGAAAAAAGTAAAGGTTAGTGGCAACTTTATAATTTCCAAAGAGTTTGTGGTATAAAAGAAAAGATACAAACAAAATCTGATCTTAAAACGATATTGCCATCTTTGTCCGTTTTCATTTCTCACCCTCTCACCAAACACACTCTCAATCAAATTCACCTTCCCATTCTCTCACCGTCACGTCGACGGCAAAGATCTACGCCGGCGACTGTGCTTCATCACTCCTTATCCATTCTTTCAATCGGAAAATTTAGGTATCATATCAATCCTGTTATTCTCGTACTCGTAGAATTAAAGCGACTGTTTCCTAAATATGTGTAAGGGACTAGATGTATTATTTGTTAATCTGATTTTGACAGCTGATTGATAGTTCGCAACTTGAAATTAACAATTTTGCACTGTCGTATTGTGTGTATTTGTGTTCTGTTATAGAAAAGTATAACAAATTGACGAATTGTGGATGTAATGCCTTTAATTTTACTTTTCGGTTGTCAATTAGCACAAAGGAGTGTAAAATTTTATTTCTTTCAGTTTTTGTTGTACGAGTCTTGTTTCCATGATTCTCATGACGTGATGATTGGAGATGTGATGCCCAAAATGAAGATGAGAAAGTGAGGAAATGGGCTAAAGGAGTATACCTTTTCCAAGACACTGACGTCATATGATTCACCATATGCACAATCAGTTGTGTTTGGATCATTATTTGGAGTGATTAAGCTGCTTGAAGTTGTAATAATCATTTTGAGTTTTGACTATCATACTGTGTCGTAAATTATGATAAATTAAGGAAGTAATAGATAATACAAGGGTATACAAGTACTTCTACTCTATATTGGGATGATCGGTTTTGTGGCGGCTAGCATCAAACTTATTGTTCAAGCTTGATTATTTGATTCCTAAAAGTTCTAAACTTCTAATAACTGTAAGAGGGAGGTCAGCCAAACAATAAAAACTAACTATTGTGACTTCAAGTTGCAATAATTAGATAGTCGCTACAAAACGCTCATCCAAACATACACGGTATACCTAACTGTTAAGTTCTCATGGTTAACAGCCTAGCATCAATAGGGAGGCCACAAAGCTTATGTTCTTCAAGGATCTTTGTCCATGTGTGTGTAATACTCATTCCAGAAGCTATGCATTGAGGTGCATTGATCACTGTTTAACTGCATACATGACATGTTCATAACTTAATATTCTTATAATACAAATGTGACATCAGTCAATTTATGTGGTTGAATATGTCTATTTTATTATGTTGAAAATCAAGTAAAAATGATAGGCTTTAAATGTGAGAGAATTAGAATCCTTCCATGTGTTTGGTTTGCAGGATTTCTAATTCGTTTATTTGTAAAATCTTGTTTATTTGTAATGTGTCAAAGGATTTAGGTAAGGCAGGTAGGTGTACAGTAAGAGGTAGGGTGGGGGTAGATAGGTGGGTGTAGGGGTGGGTAGGTATGATAGGCAGGATAGGGATGAGATAGGTAGGTATGGTAGTTAGGGGTGAGTGGGGTGGGGTACGATGCGTTAGTGTAGGTAGGCAGGTTGGGGTGAAGTCGGTAGAGTTAGGTAGTGTATATCATTGTTGGGTATATATAGTTGAGATGGGATAGGGTGGGATGGGGTAAGGATGGGGTTAGTAGCTATGGTAGAGTATGGTACGATGGGTAGGTGTAGGTAGCTGGTAGGTAGGTTGGGGTGAAGGGTTATATATAGGGATTCAAATAACAATAATCACTTGGATAATTTCAAGGATCGTGTTTACAACACTTATCGAAATCTGTAATTCGACCCTATGCCTGGGGTATCACAAATTCAGATATAGGACAATCCAAGAAATAAGTTTGGATTTTCAGGCGTAATCCAAACGAAAACACAAAATACCTTTGCTTTGATTTGCGTTCTTGATGAGACAAAGAACTGGTAGAGAAAACACACAAAAATTTCGTATGTGTTTTCTGCCATCCCAAACAACATACATATAAGAAGTTGGTTACGACGGTTAATTTGGTTATATGGCAGTTGTTGGTAGTTAAACTTCCAATTTCCACTTTCGGGTCTTGCTTCGGGTAATCAACCATTCAACGAATCAAACTGTGGATTTTGCTTCGGGTCTTGCCAGGGTGGGTGGGTTAGGTAGGTGTTGGTAGGGTAGGGTCAATGGGGGTTAGGTTGAGGAGGGTAGTGGTAATATTATCTTTTTGTTAGGAATTTAAAATGCATGGATACGGGACACTGAAAACTTTGGTATATATAAATTCCTTTAAATTATTTTTCAAACAGTGATCTCTTAAATGCATGGTGTAAATGTAATGTACCTTGGTCAGGATTCATTTTTGTGATCGCACCATGCATTTAAGGGATCACTGTTTGAAAAGGCATGCTTTAAGGATCCAAAAACTGGGAACCACACATTCAACGATCAGCCATTCAGTGTAACACCCCGATCCCGACTGGACCGGCGATGTTAATAAACTACCTCATCTAACTAAAGCAAACTAAACAATTTATTATACTTCCAAAACTTAACATAAATTCCAACTGATCTCAAATAACAAAATAAAGCAAAACCAACTTAGTTAACGTTCACGATCTTTATTTATTAAAGCAATATAAAATATCTATCATAATTCTAATCCTCCAATAGTCAACTCTCTGCACACTGCCCATCATCACCCCTGAGTACCTGCCGGAATAAAGAACACAACATGAGCCAAACGCCCAGTACGGAGATCGAATTCAAGTGCAACGAATACGAATTTAAAGACTTAGGAATATTTTGAAAATAAGTTTCTAAAAAAGAAAGTTTTGAAAATGGTTTGCTTTAAAACAGATATCCACCGCCACACCAGATCAACAAAGAATATAATGGCTGAAGCAACAAAGGGTTGGGTTATATTTACCGAGCGGCCTAACATCATAAACAATAACCAATCTCATAATCACAACAAGACTACACTGAGTGCGCCACCTCAGTGCATCTGGCCGGAAGGGGTGTATGGCATTACACCTTACTTCCGCAAATCTTATAACATAGCCTAGGATGCATCCATACGCCTCCCTGAAATAATCAACAGCTCATATCCCGAGCTAACATGATCTCCATCGATCATAAACATAATCTCAATCATTCATAATCATAATCATATCACAACAAAAGGGAGACGCCGTAACCGATCACACTGTGTCCTTAAATATTATGTGAATGCTCAATGCATATTTATGTGAATGATCATTCATGTGAATGTGAATGGTGTGAATGACCATTTACATGATCTTTTTTTATCATTCACAACATTTATGATGTTACTTTTGAAAAAAAATCTTATAATGTTGTCTTATACATGTCTATATATGTGAATGATCATTCACATTAGAGTGCGTTGGGTACGCTGAAATCTCATTCCCGCTTTTTAATCATCTCCTCCATCTCCGGTCCCCCACCCCGTCGAGGAATGAGTTTATATCATTATCCCTGTTCCAATCGGGGATTTAGATTTTGCAATATCTTAAAAGATTAACAAGTTTAAAATATAAATAGTAATTTAGTAGAGAAAAGTAGGGTTGGGCAATTTGGTTTGGAATCGAAACTTATATTTCTTAATCAAGTCTTTTAGGTTATGTTTAGTGGAGAGAATCAACAGAAAAGAAATGAAGAAAAATTATTAGTTAGGAGACTCGAATTATGTATATCAATTCTTTATAAAATCTTAAGTTGTATCAATATATAACTTAAAATTCAATTACTTCATTCATCTACCAAATGGCGAAGAATTTAGTAGAAACTAAAATTAGGAAAAGAGAAATACAACAATCATATGGTTTTTGATTTTCAAGTTTCATGGTTTGAAAAATAAAAGATTTTATCCTTATTTATTGTCTATTCAATTCTCTATGTTAAACACAATTTTCGTTTATTTGGTATTCTAAGATTATATGTGCTATTTTAAATAGAAAATAATTATTTGTTGACTCGACCCGACCAACCTAGTCATTTGAATTTCAAACCGAAAACGACGAAAAATTGTGTAACTGAGTCGGTGAGTCCCTAGGTCGGGCATCATTTTGCATAGGGGTGTGCCGTATCTGGTTTGGACTCGAAGAAACCGAAAACCAAACCCATCGAATTCGAATAAAATCAAACTGAATTTAAAAAACGGTTTTCGGTTTGGTTTGGTTCCAATGAGAATTTCGTAATACGGTTTTCGGTTTGATGATCGGTTTTTCTTTTTTCAGACCAAACCGAACCGAAAACCGAATTTTAATTTTAGTTAAAAAATAAACAAATAATATTCATTTATACAATACATTACACTTTACAAATTCTAGAATCACAGCCACCATAGTCACATTCAGGAGGTCTCCTTCTCACTCTCTCAGCGTCTGCCGTCTCACGTATCAGCCTCTCAAAACCATAGTGCCGCCCGCCGCCCGCCGCCCCGCCTTCGACGCCAACCGGTCTCCTCTCCTCACGCCGCTCGTCGTCAACCACTCTCATCTCCTCTCGCCCGCCCACTGCCAACCGCCGTCCGACGAGGGTGAGTTTTTGTTTCAGATCTAAAATCGGTTTGGTTCGGTTTTCGGTTTCACCTTCAAAAGTTTGCAAACCGAAGAAACCGAACTTTCTCGAATAACCCATAAACCGAACCGATGAACACCCTAGTTTTGCATAGTCCGTGTGTCATTTTGTAAAAGGAAAAAAGTAAAGGTTAGTGGCAACTTTATAATTTCCAAAGAGTTTGTGGTATAAAAGAAAAGATACAAACAAAATCTGATCTTAAAACGATATTGCCATCTTTGTCCGTTTTCATTTCTCACCCTCTCACCAAACACACTCTCAATCAAATTCACCTTCCCATTCTCTCACCGTCACGTCGACGGCAAAGATCTACGCCGGCGACTGTGCTTCATCACTCCTTATCCATTCTTTCAATCGGAAAATTTAGGTATCATATCAATCCTGTTATTCTCGTACTCGTAGAATTAAAGCGACTGTTTCCTAAATATGTGTAAGGGACTAGATGTATTATTTGTTAATCTGATTTTGACAGCTGATTGATAGTTCGCAACTTGAAATTAACAATTTTGCACTGTCGTATTGTGTGTATTTGTGTTCTGTTATAGAAAAGTATAACAAATTGACGAATTGTGGATGTAATGCCTTTAATTTTACTTTTCGGTTGTCAATTAGCACAAAGGAGTGTAAAATTTTATTTCTTTCAGTTTTTGTTGTACGAGTCTTGTTTCCATGATTCTCATGACGTGATGATTGGAGATGTGATGCCCAAAATGCAGATGAGAAAGTGAGGAAATGGGCTAAAGGAGTATACCTTTTCCAAGACACTGACGTCATATGATTCACCATATGCACAATCAGTAGTGTTTGGATCATTATTTGGAGTGATTAAGCTGCTTGAAGTTGTAATAATCATTTTGAGTTTTGACTATCATACTGTGTCGTAAATTATGATAAATTAAGGAAGTAATAGATAATACAAGGGTATACAAGTACTTCTACTCTATATTGGGATGATCGGTTTTGTGGCGGCTAGCATCAAACTTATTGTTCAAGCTTGATTATTTGATTCCTAAAAGTTCTAAACTTCTAATAACTGTAAGAGGGAGGTCAGCCAAACAATAAAAACTAACTATTGTGACTTCAAGTTGCAATAATTAGATAGTCGCTACAAAACGCTCATCCAAACATACACGGTATACCTAACTGTTAAGTTCTCATGGTTAACAACCTAGCATCAATAGGGAGGCCACAAAGCTTATGTTCTTCAAGGATCTTTGTCCATGTGTGTGTAATACTCATTCCAGAAGCTATGCATTGAGGTGCATTGATCACTGTTTAACTGCATACATGACATGTTCATAACTTAATATTCTTATAATACAAATGTGACATCAGTCAATTTATGTGGTTGAATATGTCTATTTTATTATGTTGAAAATCAAGTAAAAATGATAGGCTTTAAATGTGAGAGAATTAGAATCCTTTCATGTGTTTGGTTTGCAGGATTTCTAATTCGTTTATTTGTAAAATCTTGTTTATTTGTAATGTGTCAAAGGATTTAGGTAAGGCAGGTAGGTGTACAGTAAGAGGTAGGGTGGGGGTAGATAGGTAGGTGTAGGGGTGGGTAGGTATGATAGGCAGGGTAGGGATGAGATAGGTAGGTATGGTGGGTAGGGATGAGATAGGTAGGTATGGTAGTTAGGGGTGAGTGGGGTGGGGTACGATGCGTTAGTGTAGGTAGGCAGGTTGGGGTGAAGTCGGTAGAGTTAGGTAGTGTATATCATTGTTGGGTATATATAGTTGAGATGGGATAGGGTGGGATGGGGTAAGGATGGGGTTGGTAGCTATGGTAGAGTATGGTACGATGGGTAGGTGTAGGTAGCTGGTAGGTAGGTTGGGGTGAAGGGTTATATAAAGGGATTCAAATAACAATAATCACTTGGATAATTTCAAGGATCGTGTTTACAACACTTATCGAAATCTGTAATTCGACCCTATGCCTGGGGTATCACAAATTCAGATATAGGACAATCCAAGAAATAAGTTTGGATTTTCAGGCGTAATCCAAACGAAAACACAAAATACCTTTGCTTTGATTTGCGTTCTTGATGAGACAAAGAACTGGCAGAGAAAACACACAAAAATTTCGTATGTGTTTTCTGCCATCCCAAACAACATACATATAAGAAGTTGGTTACGACGGTTAATTTGGTTATATGGCAGTTGTTGGTAGTTAAACTTCCAATTTCCACTTTCGGGTCTTGCTTCGGGTAATCAACCATTCAACGAATCAAACTGTGGATTTAGCTTCGGGTCTTGCCAGGGTGGGTGGGTTAGGTAGGTGTTGGTAGGGTAGGGTCAATGGGTGTAGGTAGATGGGGGTTAGGTTGAGGAGGGAGTGGTAATATTATCTTTTTGTTAGGAATTTAAAATGCATGGATACGGGACACTGAAAACTTTGGTATATATAAATTCCTTTAAATTATTTTTCAAACAGTGATCTCTTAAATGCATGGTGTAAATGTAATGTACCTTGGTCAGGATTCATTTTAGTGATCGCACCATGCATTTAAGGGATCACTGTTTGAAAAGGCATGCTTTAAGGATCCAAAAACTGGGAACCACACATTCAACGATCAGCCATTCAGTGTAACACCCCGATCCCGACTGGACCGGCGATGTTAATAAACTACCTCATCTAACTAAAGCAAACTAAACAATTTATTATACTTCCAAAACTAACATAAATTCCAACTGATCTCAAATAACAAAATAAAGCAAAACCAACTTAGTTAACGTTCACGATCTTTATTTATTAAAGCAATATAAAATATCTATCATAATTCTAATCCTCCAATAGTCAACTCTCTGCACACTGCCCATCATCACCCCTGAGTACCTGCCGGAAGAAAGAACACAGCATGAGCCAAACGCCCAGTACGGAGATCGAATACAAGTGCAACGAATACGAATTTAAAGACTTAGGAATATTTTGAAAATAAGTTTCTAAAAAAGAAAGTTTTGAAAATGGTTTGCTTTAAAACAGATATCCACCGCCACACCAGATCAACAAAGAATATAATGGCTGAAGCAACAAAGGGTTGGGTTATATTTACCGAGCGGCCTAACATCATAAACAATAACCAATCTCATAATCACAACAAGACTACACTGAGTGCGCCACCTCAGTGCATCTGGCCGGAAGGGGTGTATGGCATTACACCTTACTTCCGCAAATCTCATAACATAGCCTAGGATGCATCCATACGCCTCCCTGAAATAATCAACAGCTCATATCCCGAGCTAACATGATCTCCATCGATCATAAACATAATCTCAATCATTCATAATCATAATCATAATCACAACAAAAGGGAGACGCCGTAACCGATCACACTGTTACGGAAGTGTCATGCCATTGGTGCCGCAATGGCATGCCTGTGGTACCTCCACAGGTAGTTCACTCGGTAATCCTAGCTCCTGTCTAATCTCTAGGGTTCAAGCATAACAAAAGGCCCGCATAAACATCTCAACTTTAAATAATCATTTCAATAACAAAAAGGGTCACATTTCACAAAACATCATCAACTTTCATAACAAGCCATAAATCAGTCTCAAAGTATGTTTTTTTCGCAAATGTTTTCGAGCGATAAAAATCGATATTTGTTTTCGATAATATAATTAAGGAAACTGACACAAGATGTAAAAGTTCGACTGTCAAGTATTAGCATGCAATTCACACAACGAAACAACTCAAGAATAACGCTGAAAGAAGTACGGGATCCGTACCTTAATAGCAGCTTAGCAAAATTCACGATGACCACTGAACCGCTACGAATCAACGCGATCTATAAGAACGAACTTAAATTAGGGAACCGATAGATATTGACTAGATTGGTCTCCTAGATACCCAATCCCACTATTTCAATACATACTTTTGTACTTAATAATTATTAAGTTCGGTTCGCCATTATTAATTGATCGGTGTTTTAATAATTATTTATGAAATTTCTGTCCACTTTAATTTGTATAATTTTAATGTATATTTCAATCTCAATTAACTTCACTAGCAATTGCATATTAATATTTAACAAGTTATTAATTTTATAATTAACCAACTTTAGGTTACGGTTCACCTAAATTAAATTAATAATTTCAGCATCTAATAATAACATATAAATGTTATTAGTCGTAAATGTGAATAGTTAATTAATTCATTAATAAAAAGATTAATCTAAAGTTGGGTCCTAATTATATAATTATTATATTAAATGTCAATAAATTTATCCATATTTGTTCCAACTAAATATTTTAAAATTATTAAATAAATTAAGACTAATTATGAATTAATAATAGAATTATGACTTTATAAGAATTAAATAAAAAAAACAGAAAGTCTAATTAATATTATAGAAATTCTTTTAATTTATTTAGGTAAATGGGTCGAGTCATTTGACCCGGGTCGGGTCCCCTTCCTCCCCTAAATTCTCGGCTAGCACACACACCACACACACACACATGACCTCCCACTCTCTCTCTTCTCTCTCTCTACTCTATTCTCTCTCTCTCGGTCTCTGCTTTTTCCGGCGACCGCCGCCGCCGTCCACCGGCAACCACCCCCCGTCTCGATCTCCTCTCTGCTCTCGTCTCCTTCTTCCCTCGCTCACCCTCACGCTACCTCTCTCTCTCGGTCTCTGCTTCACTCCGGCGACCGCCGCCCCCATCACCGGCGACCACCACCCACGCCAACCACCACTACCGAAAACTCCATGCTCTCCTCTCCTTCACCCACGCTCCCTCTCTCTCGCTCGTGCAACAACAGCAGCGGCTAACAGCGCCGCCGCCGCCATCACAGCACCACCATCTCCACCGCTCGAAACTAACAACAGGTTCGATTTCTTATCTTTTGTTACATATAGATCTGGTTTACTTCATCTTTTTCAGATACAAACATCATTATGTTTACAAGTTTAGCAAGAACAATATTGTTTAGTAAAGATTGTTACCTCGGTTGAACAATATTCGCGAACACTCGCCCGATTCGCTTCTTGATGAACTGCAGCAATGGTATTACGGCCGCTAGGGTTTCGTTATTAATGATACAGTTAAGGTTATTAATCTATTTAATACTGGTTTAACCCTAATTTGTAACCGGGCTTGGGCTCGTTTAGTTGTTTATTATTTAAGCCCAGATTATTTATTTCTACTGAAATAATGTAATATTCAGTTAAGTTAACATTCTGTTGTTATTTATATTTATTATTATTATTATTATTTTTTTTTATTTACATTGTTATTAAATTTTTGGGTTATTATATCACCTAACACTTAAAATGATTTCGTCCCCGAAATCGCCAAAACAAGGTTCATACCGCTATGCTTATTGATGCAATTATTAAGTTTGTTATTATGTTTTAGATTAGTTGTGTGTTTTTACATTTATATGTTTTAAAATTTTACGGTTATTATAACTTACCCTACTTAAAAAGGATTCCGTCCCCGGAATCAAACTAAAGAAACTAAGAGATGATTTAGATTACCGAAAAGATGGGGACAACGCTCTCTGATCGATTCCTCGAGCTCCCATGTCGCCTCATGCTCCAAATGATTTCTCCACAACACCTTAACGAACGGAATGGTCCTATTACGCATCACTCGTTCCTCACGAGCTAAGATTTGCACTGCTTCCTCTTCGCAAGAAAGATCCTCTCTAATCTCACCAAACGGATATTGGACCACATGAAGCGGATGATAATTGTAGCCACGCAACACCGAAACGTGAAACACATTATGAACATGTGACAATGCAGGAGGCAACGCCACTCGGTACGCTACTTCGCCGACTCTCTCCAAAATCTCGAAAGGACCAATATATCTCGGGCTAAGCTTCCCTTTCAAACCAAAAGGACGAACCCCTTTCCAAGGCGAAACCTTCAGAAACACGTGCTCCCCCGGTTCGAATTCCACATCTCTCCTATGCTTATCTGCATAGCTCTTCTGCCGTGAACGAGCCTCTTTCATTCTTCGCTTTGCCTCTTCGACTTTCTCATTTGTCACCCTAACAAGCTCAGGCCCCTCAATGGCCTTCTCACCAACCTCATTCCAACAAATCGGAGTCCTACACTTCCTGCCATATAGTGCTTCAAAAGGTGCCATGCCAATGCTTGCATGCCAACTATTATTGTAAGCAAACTCCACCAAGCACAAATACTCGTCCCAATTGCCACTCCAATCTAACGCACAAGACCTCAACATGTCCTCTAACGTTTGGATGGTCCTTTCTGACTGTCCATCTGACTCAGGGTGATAAGCCGAAGTGAATTTAAGTCTTGTACCCCACGCTTGCTGTAATCCCTTCCAAAACCGAGAATTAAAACGTGGATCTCTATCTGACACAATTGATTCTGGAACCCCATGAAGTCTGACAATCTCCTTTTGGAAAATCTCCGCCAACTTACTCGCAGAAATACTTTCACGAATAGGTAGAAAATGAGCTGTTTTCGACAGTCGATCCACCACTACCCATATGGCATCATTCTTCTTCAGCGTCCTAGGCAAACCGGTGACAAAATCCATCGTTATCTCGTCCCATTTCCAAACCGGTATTTCGAGTGGTTGAAGGAGGCCACTCGGTCGCTGATGCTCAATTTTGACTTGCTGGCACGTGAGGCATTTCCCAACAAAATCTGCGATATCCTTCTTCATGCCATTCCACCAGAAATGCTTCTTTAGATCTCTATACATCTTCGTGGAACCAGGATGTATAGCGAAAGGCGAGCTATGAGCCTCTGTCAACAACGCCTCTCGAATATCTGCATCTTTGGGAACACACAGCCTGCTACCTGTCCACACCACACCGACGTCATCAACCCAGAAATCATGCAACTTCCCCTGCTCTACTTTTTCCTTGACACCCAACAACTCACCGTCCTCACTCTGCGCTTCCTTAATTTTTCCCACCAGGTTAGGCTCTATTTTGAGGTGAGCCGAACTTCCATCTGTTCTGCCCGCACGCAACTCTACCTCCATCCTCTCCAAGTCCTTGATAATGTGAGGCTGAGTCACGAAACACGCCACACTCCCTGAACTTTTCCTACTGAGGGCATCTGCAACCACGTTAGCTTTCCCCGGGTGGTATTGGATCTTGGCATCATAATCTTTCAACAACTCGAGCCATCTTCTCTGCCTCATATTAAGCTCATTTTGCGTGAAAATATACTTCAAGCTCTTGTGATCAGTGAAAATATCACAAGTCTCTCCGTACAGGTAATGTCTCCAGATTTTCAACGCAAATACCATGGCAGCTAATTCTAAGTCGTTTGTTGGGTAATTGACCTCGTACGGCTTCAACTGCCTAGAGGCATATGCTATTACCTTCCCATTCTGCATAAGCACACAACCCAAACCTTTCTTCGAAGCATCACTGTAAATCTG
This sequence comes from Centrapalus pauciflorus, assembly GCA_020465985.1. Classification (NCBI taxonomy): domain Eukaryota; kingdom Viridiplantae; phylum Streptophyta; class Magnoliopsida; order Asterales; family Asteraceae; genus Centrapalus; species Centrapalus pauciflorus. The sequence continues at coordinate 128,018 of JAANYP010008203.1, forward strand.
GAAACCTCCGGTCTCAGACGGTACCGCAAGAATTGGAGCTGACACCAACCTCTTCTTCAACTCCTCAAAACTCTTCTCTCGCTCTTTTGACCAAACGAACTTCACTCCCTTCCTGATAAGCTGAGTCAATGGCAACGCTATCGACGAGAACCCTTCCACAAACCGACGATAGTACCCAGCTAGTCCGAGAAAACTTCTCACCTCGGTTACTGAAGTAGGTCTTGGCCAATTAGTGATAGCCTCAACCTTTGCTGGATCCTCCTCAATCCCCTGACCTGATATTACATGCCCCAGAAAAGCCACACGCTCTAACCAGAACTCACACTTCGAGTATTTAGCGTACAACTTCTTCTCTCTGAGAGTCCCCAAGACCGTCCTTAAATGCTCCTCGTGCTCTTCCCTTGACTTAGAGTACACAAGGATATCGTCAATAAACACCACCACGAACTTATCCAAGTACTCATGGAAGACACGGTTCATCAGATCCATAAATACGGCTGAAGCGTTGGTTAAACCAAAAGGCATCACCATAAACTCGAAATGACCGTATCTGGTGCGAAAAGCAGTCTTTGGAATGTCCTCTGACCGTACTCGCAACTGATGGTACCCCGACCTCAAATCAATCTTTGAAAAATGCTTTGCACCCTGAAGTTGATCAAACAGATCCTCGATACGAGGAAGCGGGTATCTATTCCTGATCGTTACCCGATTCAACTCTCGGTAGTCTATGCATAGCCTCATTGACCCATCTTTCTTCTTTACAAAAAGAACCGGTGCACCCCAAGGTGATACACTCGGTCTAATAAAGCCGCGATCAAGAAGTTCTTGCAACTGCCCCTTCAACTCCTGAAGCTCAAGCGGCGCCATACGATACGGCGTTTTGGAAATCGGCTCAGCACCCGGAACCAACTCAACTGCAAACTCCACCTCTCTCTCCGGTGGCAAACCCGGCAACTCTTCTGGAAAGACATCGGCAAACTCGCCCACAACCGGCTGAACGTCAATAGGAATCCCTTTCTTCGCAGTGTCGACAACAGAAGCTAAATACCCCTCACAACCTTTCGATGACAATCTCCTCGCCTCCATAGCTGAGATAATCGGAATAACACCACTAGGTCGAAACCCCTGATAGACACACTTAGGATCCTCGAGATCCCCGAAAATAACGCGCATAGATTGACAGTCGATAGTGACCCGATGCTCGGTCAACCAATCCATCCCCAGAATAATATCAAAGTCTCGCATGGACATAGGTAATAATTGAGCAGTAAAAACAAAATTCTCGACACACAACGGACAATCGAGATACATACATTCAATAACCACATAACTCCCCATGGGAGTAGAGATAGAGATAGAAGACTCTAGACTCGTAGCAATCAAACCGACACGCTGAGCAAAAGATGATGAGATAATAGAGTGCGTAGAACCCGTATCGAATAAAACATGAGCCTCTCGGCCCGACAAAGAGAGTAAGCCCGATATCGTACCTGGAGCATTAGCAGCCTGCTGCTCAGTGATGGCGAAGACTCTACCAGCATTTCCCCTCTGATTACCAGCACCGGCCTGCTGATTATTACCTGCATTATTCGGCTGATTATTATTACGCTGATTACCCCTCGGATTTCCCTGCTGGTTATTCCCTTGACGTGCTGTGCAATTTCTAGCCATGTGCCCATGCTGGCCACAATTATAACAACCACTGTTGTCCCGCACACACGACCTCCCAGGGTGAAATGTCCCACATCTGTTACATGCCGCAATCATAGCCTGATTATTGTTCACTGGCTCCGCTCTAGTAAGTCTGAACATGTTAGGTGCCGACAACTGATTATTAGCTCCCTGCTGAAATCCGCTGTTCCTATTCTGGTTATTACCCCCATGCCAATTTGACCTCTGACCTTGCCACTGACTATGCTGCCCAAAACGCTGCTGGTTCCCAGTACTATGCCGCTGACCCTGATGAAACCTCCTATTCCCGTCGAAATTTTGCCCCGACTGAAACCTTACATTTCGGTCCGAACCCTGACCTCGGATTTCCTCTCGGCCCCTCTTTCGGTCACCTCCCTTACTGGCACGAAAGTCAGCCCTCTCAATTTCCACTGTTTTTGCTGCATCGGCCGCGTCCGAAATCTTGTCATGCTTTCTGTCGACTACCTGTCGTCGAATCTCATACCGTAGCCCCCATACGAACTTATTAGCTTGCTGCTTCGCGGTTCCAGCCGTAGCGCCAACTATTCCCGCTATTCGCACAAATCTCTCCATATAGGCACTTACATCTTCATCGTTCCCCTGATGGATGCTCGCATATTCTCTCTCGCATGCTTGAATATCTGCCGCTGGGAAGTACTGCTGGTAAAACATCTCCAGAAAATCCCTCCAAGCTAAGGACTCCAGGAACCCGTCACCCTCTACATCTTTCAGGGTCTTCCACCAGGAGTGGGCATCTCCTTCTAATTTATAAGTAGCAAGACGTACCTTCTGATTGTCAGTGCATTCCAGGACTTCGAAAATCTTTTCCAAATGGGCTATCCAATTCCTTGCATCAATCGGTTTCTTCCCTCCACTGAAAGAATTAGGTTTCTGCTTCTGAAATTTTTCCAACAACTTATACGTAGGCGGTCCCTGAGCATTCTCCGCTTGATCTGCCATCCCAGTATTAGTATTATTTCCCTGATTCTGTCCAGCTGCCAGAATTTGAGGCACGGCTTGGGCAATGGCTGCAGCAATGGTTTGATTCAGCGTAGTCATCTGAGCGGGAGTAAACGTCGCATTAGATTCCTCATTGTTCCTATCGCCGCGGGTGTTTCTCCTTGGGCCGCGAGTCGATCTACGAGGAGGCATCTACATAGTTTCGAAAGAAATCGCAACGATCAACGCAAAGAACGAAAGAATACGGAACAATCAAAATCCTAACCCATGGTCTACCCAATCTCACAGGCCAAAGTCTATTGCTTACTAAGGAATCGAAACCTGGCTCTGATACCAACTGTAACACCCCGATCCCGACCGGACCGGCGATGTTAATAAACTACCTCATCTAACTAAAGCAAACTAAACAATTTATTAAACTTCCAAAACTTAACATAAATTCCAACTGATCTCGAATAACAAAATAAAGCAAAACCAACTTAGTTAACGTTCACGATCTTTATTTATTAAAGCAATATAAAATATCTATCATAATTCTAATCCTCCAATAGTCAACTCTCTGCACACTGCCCATCATCACCCCTGAGTACCTGCCGGAAGAAAGAACACAGCATGAGCCAAACGCCCAGTACGGAGATCGAATACAAGTGCAACGAATACGAATTTAAAGACTTAGGAATATTTTGAAAATAAGTTTCTAAAAAAGAAAGTTTTGAAAATGGTTTGCTTTAAAACAGATATCCACCGCCACACCAGATCAACAAAGAATATAATGGCTTAGGGGTGTGCAAAATAACCGAATCCGAATAACCCACCCGAACCGAACCTTATTTGGGTTAAATGGGTCGGGTTATTTGGTTTTCGGGTTTGCTAATCGGGTTAAATGATAACCGAATAAGGTTTTCGGTTCGGGTATCGGGTGAGAAATAAAAAATTCAGGTTACCCAAATAACCCGAATAACCCATATATCAATAATTAAAAAATTAATAATAATAATATATCATCCCATCTTGCGTCTACTTTAGTAAAAATGTAGGTTTTTATTTTTTACAAACAAAAAACACGTCTCTTTTCGACTCCTCAACGGTTCCCCATGTATAGAATATAAATATTTAATTACATAATTTTAAACTTTTTAACCCGCTTAACCCGTTCTACCCATTTTACCCAACTCATTTAACTCTTTTAAACCATTTTATAGAGGATTCTATTTTTATACTAAAACCGATTAATTCATTTAACCCAAACCGAATAACCCGATACCCATTTAACCCAAAACCGATTAACCCGTTCCCTTATTTGGTTCGGGTTTGGGTAGTTAACATATACCCTCATACCCGAATAACCCGAACCGAATAACCCAAAACTCGTTTAACCCGCCCGAATAACACCCCTATAATGGCTGAAGCAACAAAGGGTTGGGTTATATTTACCGAGCGGCCTAACATCATAAACAATAACCAATCTCATAATCACAACAAGACTACACTGAGTGCGCCACCTCAGTGCATCTGGCCGGAAGGGGTGTATGGCATTACACCTTACTTTCGCAAATCTCATAACATAGCCTAGGATGCATCCATACGCCTCCCTGAAATAATCAACAGCTCATATCCCGAGCTAACATGATCTCCATCGATCATAAACATAATCTCAATCATTCATAATCATAATCATATCACAACAAAAGGGAGACGCCGTAACCGATCACACTGTTACGGAAGTGTCATGCCATTGGTGCCGCAATGGCATGCCTGTGGTACCTCCACAGGTAGTTCACTCGGTAATCCTAGCTCCTGTCTAATCTCTAGGGTTCAAGCATAACAAAAGGTCCGCATAAACATCTCAACTTTAAATAATCATTTCAATAACAAAAAGGGTCACATTTCACAAAACATCATCAACTTTCATAACAAGCCATAAATCAGTCTCAAAGTATGTTTTTTTCGCAAATGTTTTCGAGCGATAAAAATCGATATTTGTTTTCGATAATATAATTAAGGAAACTGACACAAGATGTAAAAGTTCGACTGTCAAGTATTAGCATGCAATTCACACAACGAAACAACTCAAGAATAACGCTGAAAGAAGTACGGGATCCGTACCTTAATAGCAGCTTAGCAAAATTCACGATGACCACTGAACCGCTACGAATCAACCCGATCTATAAGAACGAACTTAAATTAGGGAACCGATAGATATTGACTAGATTGGTCTCCTAGATACCCAATCCCACTATTTCAATACATACTTTTGTACTTAATAATTATTAAGTTCGGTTCGCCATTATTAATTGATCGGTGTTTTAATAATTATTTATGAAATTTCTGTCCACTTTAATTTGTATAATTTTAATGTATATTTCAATCTCAATTAACTTCACTAGCAATTGCATATTAATATTTAACAAGTTATTAATTTTATAATTAACCAACTTTAGGTTACGGTTCACCTAAATTAAATTAATAATTTCAGCATCTAATAATAACATATAAATGTTATTAGTCGTAAATGTGAATAGTTAATTAATTCATTAATAAAAAGATTAATCTAAAGTTGGGTCCTAATTATATAATTATTATATTAAATGTCAATAAATTTATCCATATTTGTTCCAACTAAATATTTTAAGTTTATTAAATAAATTAAGACTAATTATGAATTAATAATAGAATTATGACTTTATAAGAATTAAATAAAAAAAAACAGAAAGTCTAATTAATATTATAGAAATTCTTTTAATTTATTTAGGTAAATGGGTCGGGTCATTTGACCCGGGTCGGGTCCCCTTCCTCCCCTAAATTCTCGGCTAGCACACACACCACACACACGTGACCTCCCACTCTCTCTCTTCTCTCTCTCTACTCTATTCTCTCTCTCTCGGTCTCTGCTTTTTCCGGCGACCGCCGCCGCCGTCCACCGGCAACCACCCCCCGTCTCGATCTCCTCTCTGCTCTCGTCTCCTTCTTCCCTCGCTCACCCTCACGCTACCTCTCTCTCTCGGTCTCTGCTTCACTCCGGCGACCGCCGCCCCCATCACCGGCGACCACCACCCACGCCAACCACCACTACCGAAAACTCCATGCTCTCCTCTCCTTCACCCACGCTCCCTCTCTCTCGCTCGCTCGTGCAACAACAGCAGCGGCTAACAGCGCCGCCGCCGCCATCACAGCACCACCATCTCCACCGCTCGAAACTAACAACAGGTTCGATTTCTTATCTTTTGTTACATATAGATCTGGTTTACTTCATCTTTTTCAGATACAAACATCATTATGTTTACAAGTTTAGCAAGAACAATATTGTTTAGTAAAGATTGTTACCTCGGTTGAACAATATTCGCGAACACTCGCCCGATTCGTTTCTTGATGAACTGCAGCAATGGTATTACGGCCGCTAGGGTTTCGTTATTAATGATACAGTTAAGGTTATTAATCTATTTAATACTGGTTTAACCCTAATTTGTAACCGGGCTTGGGCTCGTTTAGTTGTTTATTATTTAAGCCCAGATTATTTATTTCTACTGAAATAATGTAATATTCAGTTAAGTTAACATTCTGTTGTTATTTATATTTATTATTATTATTATTATTATTATTATTATTATTATTATTATTTTTTATTTACATTGTTATTAAATTTTTGGGTTATTATATCACCTACCACTTAAAATGATTTCGGTTCGTCCCCGAAATCGCCAAAACAAGGTTCATACCGCTATGCTTGTTGATGCAATTATTAGGTTTGTTATTATGTTTTAGATTAGTTGTGTGTTTTTACATTTATATGTTTTAAAATTTTACGGCTATTATATTCAGCCTCAACAATTTCCTGGTTTTTGGATCTCTAAAATGTGTGTTTATCAAACTATGACCTCTTAAACATGCATGCTTAGACTATGACACCTTAAATGAATCCTAAACTAAAGTATTTTTCATTTTAATGCGAATCATACTAAATTCAATCAAATCGTTAAGTAGTTTCTTACTTTCTTCTATATTTTTTATTAGAATATCAATTGTTTAAGTTATTTTGTTATATTTGTTTTGATTATAAAATATATGTTTATGACATACTTTGGTATAACGGCCATTAGGGTACCATCAGGTGTTCAAAATTACCTTTCTAATTTTGGTAACAAAATGAACAGTATGTTGCTACAATCTCCTTGTTGGTAAAAGGGTGAAACATGTGAATATGCCAGAAACATCCCTGAAGAGTTGGTTTAGAGTGAGAGAAATGCAATTATCTGCTAAGTTTTTCTTGCAAAATTTATCTGGTTACTGTTTGCAGGATTCATGGCTTCAAGTATTGTGAACATGCCGTTGAATGTTGGACCAATCAAGGGTTTAGATTGCCGAAGCTATGGAAATCTCAAACCGAATGCCCTTCCAATTCGCCCGTCTGTCTCTACTCTACCTTGCAGGCGTATGTTTGTTGTAAAGTCTTCAACCAGTGATGGACCCATTAAAAAGATGGGTATGAGTGATGCGGAATGTGAAGCTGCTGTTGTTGCCGGAAACATCCCTGAAGCACCACCAGTTCCCTCCGTACCTTCATCACCTGCTGGCACTCCAGTGGTTCCTTCACTTGTAAGTGTTCTCATCTCAATTTCATTATTGCTGCCCGCCTTCTAAATTTCTGCTCATTACATGGTACATAACAGTTTTTAAAATTTTTGAAAGACCGTACTATAATCACAATGGTATTAGAGGTGACAAATCAGGCGTGTTAGGTAGTGGATCAAAAATGGGTTTAGAGGAAACTAGGTAATTTTAAAATAGAAACATCCCTGAAGCACCACCAGTTCCCCCCATTCCTTCATCACCTGCTGGTACTCCAGTGCTTCCTTCAGTTGTAAGTGTTCTCATCTCAATTTCATTATTGCTGCCCGCCTTTTAAATTTCTGCTCATTACATGGTACATAAAAGTTTTTAAAATTTTTGAAAGACCGTACTATTACAATGGTATTAAAGGTGACAAATCAGGTGTGTTGGGTAAATGGGTTTAGATGAAACTAGGTAATTTAAAATAAAATTGCCCTTGTCAAAACATGTTCGTTTAGCCTGCCAACATTTTTTTGTCCATATATTGAAAATCTTATAAATAATTTATGTTGTATTCATCACAAAAATGGTACTATAAAATAATTCTAATATTTTAAAATAAAATGATTTAGGGGGTTTATAAACATTTGAATACAGTTTTGGTGACTTTTGACCCATTTGACATCTTTCCTTGTAGCAGCTACCTTTTTTTTGTTTTTTGTTTTAATATTCTACCCATTTGACCAGTTTTCATATGAATAATGATAACATTTACAATTATAATATTATTGATGGTTTAGAATAAAAGGATTTGCGATCTGTCATCTGTTTTATCACATGAGTTTAAAGGAGAACTTGATGCAAAATGTTAGTTGAAATTCGAAATCTAAAAACGGAGAAACTTGGTGCAAAAGAGTAAGGGGGCGTTTGGTTCGCAGATTTTTTCCTTGGGATTTGCATTTTTTTCAAAGGATTTGCATTATGCAGGATTTGCATTTGTCAGGATTTTGTCAAAGAATCTACATTATCTTTTAGGAAAAATTTGTTAATCTGAAAAATGCAAGGTAACTGGATTTAAAATCCTAGGGGGGAGGCTGGGTTTTTAAATAGCAAAGAAGTAAGGGATTTCAGAAATCCTGGGATTTCAAATCCTTACTGAAATCTGCGAACCAAACACAGGATTGTAAATGCAAATCCCAGAAAATCCCAGGAAATCCTCGAACCAAACGCCCCCTAAGGCATTAACATTTTTGGACGATAAAAACTAATTGTGTCTATCTGATCAGTTTCTTCTATTTTTGTCATATTCGGTGAGACCAATGCTTTATCTTCTATATGAGTTATAATTTGTTCAGTTGATATTCACAAGAGTTTAAACAATTTATGATCTCTCTATTTTCTTCGAACTATGATACCTTAAATGTGCATATTTATTAAAAATAACATTTTTATTAAACGATTTATGATCTCTCATCTCTCCCCCTTTTTTTTCACGAGAATCTCCATTTTGGTCATATCAACTATTGGCACCTTAAATAATCACGATTTGCCAAACTTTTAAACAACTAATTATTTGCTTATCACAACTTCAAACAGCCGAAGTACATCCAAACAATAAATCCTACAGTCCTTTTTGTTATTGATTATCTGATTTTGATTAGTAAGTATCACATAATTGTTTCCGAAACACACATCTAAACACCACCTATTCACTAGAAACCAACAATTTTGTTGCCCATGATCTAGTTATTTAAATTTATACAATCATAAAAAGGTAAATTAAATTGTCAAAAGAAAGCTGTTTTCATAAATGTACAAAAGGAATTTGATTACCAATATATTTCATATTTTTGGTGCCCCTATTGTAAACTGTGTTTGTGATCAAATTATATTACTTGGGGAACTTGCTAGCATGCAAGCCCTGATGAAAAGGCAGCATAACCTTTTCTTTTCGTATTATGTAATAAAAATGCATATCTAGATGATGAACTTTGATAGAACTTGAGCTTCTTAAGGCTTATCTTGCAACTTGTTGCACCTTCATTTTTCAACATTGCATCTTAGGAACCTCCTTTTAATAAGGTTTGGCATTTACTCTTTATCGTCAACAAGAAGTCCTATGAGTTACTCTTCCTTATCAGTACATCTTACTCATGTTCAATTTATAAAGGAGATGAATCGACGACCGCGTCGTAATCGCAGGTCACCGGTCTTGAGATCTGCATTTCAGGAAACAAACTTGTCCCCTGCCAATTTCGTATACCCTCTTTTTATTCATGAAGGTCAAAATTTATTCTAAGAGATTCTTTATATTCTTCATATTTATTTCCTTTGATTACTTACCTGTTTCATTCCGTATTTGATTTGCAGGTGAAGAAGACACACCAATTGGCGCAATGCCTGGTTGCTATAGGCTTGGATGGAGACATGGACTTCTTGAAGAGGTTTGTTACCTATTTTAATCTTTACATTTTTGCTCTTTTCAAGTCACTTGTTGGAAAATTAAAAAATGGGATGTTATGGAGGTTCATTAAAGTGGCATATGTTACACCAGATATTCATGAGAAATGTAAGAAGTGAAGTGCGTAATCATTCTGTAACATTTATTTAAGATTTTGTGAATCTGCCCAAATGTGTAAACTACTAAACTTGTGATACAATGTTACAAATTTAGTGAATCAACATGCGTCTAATATATCTCACGTATATTTAGTTTTTAGAAACATCTTAAGCCTATATCTGTTTGTGTTAGTAAGCATGTGCAGGCTAATTCATCTAAAACTCATAGGCGGGTTTCATTATGCGGGGTTAAGGGGGTGTTTGGATGGGCCTTTATTACGGCTAATATGAATGATGTTCATTTTTATAATTTAAATACAATTTTTGAATGAAAATTATAATTTAGTTTAAATCTATATGTTTTTCTAAATCAATATTCTATGCTATAAATATAGTTAATTATATATGTGCCAATTATATGAAGTTACTTGATACTTCAAATAATAATTGTTTGTGATTTCAAGTTGCAAATAATTATTTTTTGATGCTTGGATAAATTGATTTTAATTCTGATTATTTGGGGGTTAAATTATCAATTTTTTATAATTAGCTTATGGAACGGAAGTATCGAACAAAATTGATTATCTGAGTTTGTCATTTTTTGTCTATTTATAATTGAAATGATTAGAACTTTCCAAGGATCCAAATCTTATCACCTGCAGCCCATAGTGTTATAGCTGATTATCTAACCTTTTATTTTAAAAACAACATAATCCCCTACAAAACACATACCCAAACACCCCCTAACTCACAAGATACAACTTAGAAATTAAAATTCTAAAACCGTACATATTCTCTGTCATTCTAGCAATATCGTCAAGGAAGTGAATGCATATAAGATGACCAATTACCCGCCAACATAGCACTTACATATATTATGAAGAAGCAGTTGGTGAGTGAACTTGTTTTTGTGCTGTTTCCTGTCAAAGATTTAAATTCAAATAGAATATTTCTGAAATCAGAAATAGCTTTAAAGTTATTCATATCAAAACAAGTAAAAGTAATTGAAATAAATTGAAAAATAATTCATCTTCATTAAGTTTATAGATGTCTAGTATAAGATTCTAAAGGGATTGTGAATATTTGTATGCGTGTGTCTTATTTCATTTCTAAAATCATACACGTTAAATGACTTTGTTTTGGGAAGACATCTTAAAGTATAGTAAATTTAATTTTTTGTTTCTAAAATGATATTTAAATAAGTAAGATGATTATACGAGCTACCTTAAAAATAAAATGGAAAAAGCACCCCTATTAATTCATTAATGTTAAAAAAAAAAAGAAGACAATGTTCTTTCATCCAATTAGATTAGTTAATATGAAATTATATTTCAAGAACTGGGGAGGTATATTATTTGCATTGGTACCTATCCAAACATAAATGAAAAATGCATTGTATTTTACATTCTGGTACAGGTCGCAAAGGCTCGTGATGTTGGGGTCAATAGTATTGTTCTATTCCCAAAGGTTCCGGATGCATTAAAGGTTGCTACTTATAAATTCAAATAGATGTAGCTCTCACCGATAAACGTTATGTAACTGGGTTTTGCCTCTTTAGACTCCCACAGGAGATGAAGCATACAATGATAATGGACTAGTACCTCGAACAATTCGGTTGCTCAAAGACAAGTACCCTGATCTTGTAAGAGTTTACTTTGCTCTTTTTACTGGAAGTGATAAATTTTACCTCATTGATGTACTTGTGCTTTTGGCCAAGTATTCTTGGTGAGTGTTATTAAGGGGTGTGCAAAATGTGTTTCCAATCGAACCAAAGAACCTAACTGGTTTGGTTCTTGGTTATATAATTTTTAAAAATCTGTTTTTGTTTCAGTTTTTGTCCAGGGTAATATTAACACTGGCTCTTTGTTCAGTCGGGTGTGGTTCAAAACTAGGACAGAACCCGTTTTCCTAAACATGAAATGATTTTCTTTTTATAGTTATAAACAATAACACCCCATGTTTGTATCGTGTTAATGGTCTAGTTCTAAGTTCCATTAATTTTATTTCAAGTGTTAATGGTTTAATGTGTATGTGGACAGATTATTTACACTGATGTCGCTCTAGATCCGTATTCTTCAGATGGGCATGACGGCATTGTCAGAGAAGATGGTAATTCCCAACTTGTTATGCAAAACATATTAACTTAATAAGCTTCAAGTAGTTACATTGTGTTCATGGAGAAGACTACAACTTCCTTCTGTCTTCATGTTTCAATCATTTGCTCCTTTGCCTTTTCTTGTGTGCATGTATGTGATTGACAGGAAAAACAGAAGAGAAGTTAAAACACACATGGATTTCGATTGAAGATATTTGTAACAAGTAGGAATATCCGAAACTTGCTAAGATGACTTTAGACGTAATCAAACTATTTACTGGCTCAACTTGGGGTGTAATTGAGACCAACCTGGACAATATTTGAAATCAACTTGATTCAAGTCGAGTTGAGATATAGAATGCTCGGGTTTTGAAGCTCCTTATCAAACTTGTGCTAAATTAGAATCTCATGCTGTGTGTGTGTATACATACATAACTACCATTCTTTAGTACAAAATTCTGTTAAGTCAAGCTTATGTTAATATACATGTTAAATTCCCTTTTATAATACAGTTTCAAGTTTAGCTGAGCTAGAAAGTGTCGATTACTTCATCAAGCTCAAGCTCAAAGCTTGAAAATGAAGGCTTGATTTAGCTCGAGTCAAATTTCGAGCTTCTAGTTTTTCTTTCACGTATTTGCAACTCTTATGCTATGTTTTTGTCATACTTAGCAGCTGCATTTATTGTGTGTTACATTTTACAGGAGTTATAATGAATGACGAGACTGTGCATCAATTATGTAAACAGGCTGTTTCACAGGTATTTATCTATATTATTCTAAAATATGATCATTTTGGGTCAAATAATCAATATTGGATGATTGGTTTTGTATTGGCAAGTTCTTGCAACAAAATTACTTATTTAGTAAACAAATTATAAATTACTTATATACCACTTTCTTTTACTCTATTTTAAATATTTTTTACCCACCTCTCTCATTTATTAATACTACTATACTATATAAAAAATATTTTTGTTGGATTTATACAGACAAAACGTATTTGAAAATTTATTAATAAATAAGTTCTAAATGAAATATTGTTATAGCTGATAAGAAAAATTATATTGTTATATTTTAAATTTAAATATTTCAACAATGTGTAAGAATGTTCTATATATGATCATTACAATGAGCGGTAGAAGCACATCCAAACACAATCTTGAGCTACACATTTTATAACAACTGATTTATTCAACATCACATGATCAGTTTCAAATTGCACACCCGAACACCCTCGTAACATACACTCAACAAATCCTGTTTCTGCATTTTTTGTGGTTGATTATATAAAAGGAGATTCTCAGACCAAAATTGTGTTGTGGCAGTAAAACTTCCTTCATCATATCCAAACGAAATGTATTGTCTGTTATATGTTTTCTTTTATTTGTAATATCGTGTGTAGCGGGTTGGAAATCTTTGATAATATTGAAGACTGGAAGGTAGAATAATAAGTTAATAACACTGGAGTAAAGAATAATAACAGGAGATTAAAGAATAATAATAGGAGGATATGACTTGGATAAAGTTTCCACCACCAAGCCTAACAATGTGATTTAATCAAGGATAAAGTACTTAAACACCACCAAGATTCATCAAATTGGTTGAAGTTGATGTTATTAGTGATAAAGCTGCAGCACCACACTAAAAACAATAAAAAATCGACTCCTTTCGTGTATAGAAAACTTAATATAGCTTCACAAGCTGTTGTATATTCAATATCCAAATGATTCTTTGCTAATACAACTTGAATCCAATATTATAGGGCTGGAAAAGTAAGGAAACATTTAATCTAGAAAGACAAAAAGACTAAAGAAAGACCAGAAGTTGAAAAACAATTAAAGAACATTAAAGTAGTATTAATGGGACTGATTAGGATAAAGACTCTTCAACTTTGAACTTAAATAAGGTTTGACTTAGACTTCCTTGGGCTACCAGAAAATTATACATGTCCTCCAAGTGTTTTGAACCCAAATAAAGAGTAAGTTTGGCCCAAGATGAGCTGAACTCATATAATGGCTGGACTTTTATTAGCTAAAAATGCTATGGATGCTCTCTCATCAGATATGAACTACAAAGAAATTATAATTTACTTTCTATGATATATGTTCTTTTTTTAGGCCCGTGCTGGAGCAGATGTAGTAAGCCCCAGTGACATGATGGATGGTCGTGTAGGGGCAATTCGGTCAGCTCTTGATGCTGAAGGTTTCCACCACGTGTCTATCATGTCCTATACTGCAAAGTAACTTTCTTATCTGCCTCTTAAATCAAGTACAATTTCTATTAAAAAAGTGTTCTTAGTTGTTAGTACATTTTTATAAAACGTAAGATAGTAATATCAGGCATGCTAATAACTCATATAATAACCCATGACTCGTGTAATTCCCTCAAAATTGGTTTGTTTTTGTTGCTTTTAGGTATGCGAGCTCATTTTACGGCCCGTTTCGAGAAGCTTTGGACTCAAATCCACGTTTTGGAGATAAGAATACGTATGTAGATCATAAAGTTGACGACATATGTTCCATGTCTGTTATACAGGATTAAATGCTCCAAAATGTAACATACTTTCCGTCAGTTTCTATTTTAGGGATCATACTTTAAAATCAAATTTAAGGTTTGATGTTATAAGGTTATGATCAAACAACTACAAGGACCCAGTTTACCCAAAAGTTTACTTATTTTTTTAGGTAACCAGGTACCTTATCTGATCATAAACTTATACATAAGTCATTCTGGGCAGTTAATTGCGCCGCTATAGCGGCGCTATATTAGCGGTCCTTGAAAAAATAACGGTCCTAAATAGCGGTTCCGCGAATAGCGGCGCTATTTACCGCTATTTAGTACCGCTATTTACCGCTATTTGGAGGAGCAGTCCAGATCGATCATTCTTTAAGCTATATTTTGTTAAATCTTTAATACTTTGTTTAATACTTTATAAAGTAATGCTATATCTTGTTTATCTTTGTTTGTTTAATGTGTTGTTCGATTCTATGACCTTTATGATTTTAGTTCTTTATGACTTTTGTTCTTTATGTTTAAGTTCTTTAGGATTTTAGTTCTTCATATTATGTTCTTTATGTCTATGATTATGATTATATATATATAAATAATATACCGCTATATCACCGCAATAACCGCGATAGCAAATAGCGGTTTTGACCGCTATTGGACCGCGAGACGCTATTAACTGCATAGAAGTCATTAAACGCTAATTTTGAAAGTAGGAGGCTCCCTAGAATAGATATTAAGGGATATTATATACCATTTTGATGCAAATAACCGTATTTTCTTGCGTGAAAGCATGATGGACTGACGTATTGTCTGTGGATTTTATGCAAAAGTTACCAAATGAATCCTGCAAACTATAGAGAAGCCATGATCGAATTACGTGCGGATGAGTCCGAAGGGGCTGACATCCTTCTGGTTGGTATTTAGTTTTCTATTATAGTTTGATCGCTTTAGTGAAGTTCTGTCTTTTAACCTATGTATGCACCTCTGATTGGTCATAGGTAAAGCCGGGCTTGCCTTACTTGGACATCATAAGGTTGCTCCGTGATAATTCTCCTTTGCCAATCGCTGCATATCAGGTAATCTTAATCCTGTGTTCATATCAGCTGACGTTTTATCTCTTCATATACAACACCTAGAGATATTAAAAAACCCCCAAACTGAAATTCGATTGCTAACCAAACTGAATCAAATAAAATAAAGGTTACTTGTGCAATGTGATTCAGGTTTTGTTCTTGAAATTTGGCAACCCACACATACTTTGGTTTGTTTGAGTAACAGACTCATTTAGTTTCATTATGCAATCATGTCTTTTAAACGTTTTTCTTTATTTTCAAACATGATATCTATAGTTTTGGGCGAGTGGCATATTTAGTGATGTAAACCACTTAACTTAAAGTTCTGTTATGTACATCGATGTAAACCACTAATGGAATTGAAGGTAAATAGGTAAATCATGTTGAGAAGATGAAAAAGAACACGATCATACGGTCCAAGAATGACTTGTGTCCACAGCCACACTAGTGAGCTACTTGTATAAGTGGTTTGGTCCAAGCGTGTTAACTTGGACCACACCATATATATTAGTGAGTAGGTCATTCGTGGACCAAATCGTGTATAAGATTGTTCATATTATTGGGTTTTGGTCAGTGTTTAGCTTCCGAGCATCATTTCTCAAACAGCAAGCCCCATATTCAAATCTTAGAGGCATAATCGACTTTTAGGGGCCAAGCTTGATCATCATCACAATTCACAAGCTTGAAAGTTTATCTGTCATGTACTCTATTGAGTTGGACCAAAGATGTCAGATCCTCAAATCTTTCCAAAAGAAAAATATTCACATTGTATAAGCTTCACTATGATTTTTAGTTATATTTTTTTTTTAGCTTATGAGATTATTATATGTGACTAAGGGTGTTCATTGAAACAAAACAGGACCGAACTGAAAGCGTGTAATGTGCAGTTATGAAATGGAAAACCATATTTTATCTTGAACAAGTATAAAACAATGTTGTTTCAATTTTCAAATACAAATTTTATAATAAAACCGGTTTGCTTCTGGTTTTGAAGACCACATTCGAACTGAGAACTAGTTTTTAGCATGTCCCTTTTTGTGACGATTGCTAAAATCCTTAAATATATTTTTGGTGACTCCTCTTATGTGTCGATGAAATTCTTATATTATGGGGTTGTAGGTATCTGGAGAATATTCGATGATAAAAGCAGGTGGTGTCTTAAAAATGATCGATGAGCGAAAAGTAATGCTGGAATCGCTCATGTGCCTGAGACGTGCTGGAGCCGACATCATCCTCACATATTTTGCCTTGCAAGCAGCCAGATGCTTGTGTGGTGAGAAGTGACCCAATAATGACTCTTCGACGTATCTGAGTTTCTTGACAAACGACGGCAGTTCGTAAATTTCCTTGTGTTTTAAGCATGAAAATAGAAGAAAAGGAGAAAAAATGTCGGAAAAATCTGTGTAGTTGTTGATGACATAATTAATGTGAATGTAATTAACTTCTGCTCCCTTATGTGAACTTTGTTGGTTTGGTTGTTTGGCTCACTCATACTTGTTTGCAACCTTTTATTTGGTATGAAACCCAACCGAATTGATTTTAATACTTTAATGTGATTTTTAACAATGAAACAACGTTTTTATTCATTATCTACAGTAAAAAGGGCATTTTTCGTTCTTGTGGTTTGATGGTTTACCCGGATTTAGTTCGTTAACCTTAATAACGTCAAATTTCATCACTATTTTGATAATTTTGTTCACTTTTAGTCCCTAGTCCGTTAAACTTAACGATACAACCGTTAAATTTATAGGAATGACATTTTTACCCTTTTCACTGTGACGCTTTTAGTCTCTATGGTTTTATTATTTACCCATTTATAGACCAACATTTATTTTATTCTATTTTATATTTATAATTATATTATTTATAGATATATACTTAATTCATGATATACACACTTATTTTATTTATAAATATACTTATGTTTTAATATTTTATTTACATTTACTATTGTTCGTATTTTATTTAAAATTGGACTTTTATTTTAATTAAAATTTTATATTTTCTTTACTAATTTATTTGAAGTTCATCTTTTTTATTAATTTTAATTTTTATAATATTATTGTTGACATTTATATATATAATTTTTTTAGTTGTGTTTATGTAAATATAATATCGTTGATATTTTTCCTCTCCAGTGACACTATTTCTTCAAGTATTTTCCAACCTAATCAATCATCGACACACAAATTATATACATATATACATATGTAAAATATTTTATATTTTATATATAAAATATAAAATCATTTTAGGATGTGCAAAAAAATCAAACGAAAACCACAAAAACAAAATCGAAAAACCAAAACCCAAACCGAAATGAAAAAAGTCTATTTGGTTTTATAATTTAAAAAAATCAAAAAACCTAAACCGAAACAATATATTCAGATATAAAACTCAGACTATACTCACTTTTAGAATTCATACACACACATATATATATATATATATATATATATATATATATATATATATATATATATATATATATATATATATCCAAGACATATTCACATATGTATATAATTTATGTGTCAATGATTGATTAGGTTGGAAGATACTTGAAGAAATAGTGACACTGTAGAGGAAAAATATCGACGATGTTATATTTACATAAACACAACTAACAAAAGTTACATATATAAATGTCAAAAATAATATTATAAAAATTAAAACTAATATAGAAGATGAATTTTAAATAAATTAGTAAAGAAAATATAATATTTTAAATAAAATAAAAGTTAAATTTTAAATAAAATACGAACAATAGTAAATGTAAATAAAATATTAAAACATAAGTATATTTATAAATAAAATAATTGTGTTTATAATGAATTAAGTATATATCAATAAATAATATAATTATAAAGATATAATAAAATAAAATAAATGTTGGACTATAAATGGGTAAATAATAAAACCATAGGGACTAAAAGCGTAACAGTGAAAAGGGTAAAAATGTCATTCTTACAAATTTAACGGTTATGTCGTTAAGTTTAACGGACTATGGACTAAAAGTGGACAAAATTAGCAAAATATGGATGAAAGTTGGTCTTATTAAGGTTGATGGACTAAATCCGGGTAAACCATCAAACAACAAGGACGAAATGTCATTTACTCTAATATCTATAAGAGTTGAAGGGTTTTAAATGGGAACCTAACTTTCGTAGGGAACCGGAGAATCAATTTTCATTATTATATTTTTTTAATCAATATATGTATATGTTCATGAGCATACCTATGAGATTCCAGCGTACCCTAATGTGAATAATCATTCACATGTATATATATATATATATATATATATATATATATATATATATATATATATATATATATATATATATATATATATATATATATATGTTCATCAGCGTACCTATGAGATTCCAGCGTACCATTATGTGAATGATCATTCACATGTATTTTTTTTTTAATATACATGTATAAGACAACATTATAAAACTTTTTTTCAAAAGGAGCAACATATTAAATATTGTGAATGGTAAAAAAAATCATGTGAATGGTCATTCACATGGTGTGAAATGACTATTCACATGGATGACCGACCATTCACATAAATATGCATTGAACATTCACATAAGTTTTAAGGACACAAAAAGTGTAAATGTATTTGAAATTCATATATCATGCGTATAACATTAAATTAAACATGGTTATGAGAACTTTTTTTTTTATTTTTAAGATTGGTACCTTCTGGTGCACTTGATTTCGAGAAGTACTTTTTTAAATATATATAGACACACACACATACATATTAGTAAATGAACCCATATATTACGTAGATAACTTTTAGTAAATAATTGGTTATATAAAATTATGTAAAACTAGAACATATAAGTATTATTAAAAAAAATACAAGAACAATATTGTTATTTGTCATGGTTATTATTTAACAGTAGTTATGTTTAATTTTTTGAAATTATAGTATTTAATCGATATAATTTAAAGTTTAATTGTTTATAAAACATAATGTTTATATATATTTTAGTATTAAGTATCATTTTGACGATTCAACCTTCAGAGTTTTTCGTTTTAACCGCTAAGCTATTTTATGTCCAATTTAGCCACTAAACTCCTTTTTATATATATATTTAGCCACTAAACTTTTTTTACCGATTTAACCACTAAAAAAAGTGTCTCGGTTTGACCAGTAAACTATCAAATTTTGTACCAAATAGCAATTAGTTTTATTTATATTTCCCAAAATAGAACAGTAAACTAAAGTTTAGTGGCTAAATTTAAAAAAAAATAATAAAAAATTGTATTTATTTATTTATGTTTATAGATATTAGAAAAAATTAATTGTATTTATTTTTTATTTTATATTAAAAATATTAATGTTGTATTTATACTTTTTGGTGAAATATAGTAACGTCATTTGACAAATTGTGTTTTATTTTAGTATACATATTTATTGTAATCTTTTTTTTTTTTTTTTGTTGAAGCATAAAATATGATTTTGTATATTTTATTTGTGCATAAACTTGATAAGATTTTGTATAAGAAAACGAGAGTTAATGCACAAATTAATAAAATCTTGAATTTTATGCAAAAAAAACGTTTGTTTCAAAAAATAATAATAAATGTTTAAATTAATTAAATATAAAAACTTTTAGATAAAAAATAGAACTTTTAAAATAGTTTTTTTGGTATCTCTTTCAAGAGAGTAGTGTCGTATAGGTGGTGAGCGACGGAGCCGATTTTTCAAACCCGGTCCGATACCAAACCGAGACCGGTACCGGCCGGTCCCGAATTTTAATATATTTGGTCCGGTACTTGGGTTTTGAATTATTTAAAAATCGGTTTTCGCTACTCACGATTTCGGTATCATATTTATTCGGAATCTCTTATTTCGGATTCGGTATCATATATATACCGAGCCGATACCATTTAAAATTATTTGGTTCGGTATTCAATTCTTACACATCTTTTATTTCGGTTTCGGTACCGGTACGGACTGGTCCTGGTACCGAGCTCGTGTCATATACCTTCCTCATTAATATACGTGTTGCTTTTAATAAAAGTTATTCATATAAACTCTATATAAAAGATAAATTTTCGAAAATTTAAAACTATCAAACTACACATTTTAAAAGTTCTAATATTAAAAATTTAGAGATACTAAAAATAGAATATGATAGTAACAAATTAAAATTTTATATATTCTTAACGTGTAATTTTTTTTATATTTCTTTCTATTATTGTAATTACAGAATTGGATTACAGGATTTTGATATATCAGGATTTAAATATGACAGAATTTAAAAATTACAGGATTCAAATATGACAGGATTTGAATCATGTCATGTGTTTGGTTTGCAAAATTTCAAATTCAATTAAGTGTAAAATCTTGTTTATTTGTAAATGTGTCAAAATGATATGGGTAAAGCATGTAATTGTACAAGAAATAAGGTAGGATATGTTAAAAGGTGGGCAATGTGTAGATAGGTAGGGGTAGGGTAGGCATCATAGGTAGGGGTGGGTGCGGTGTGCTAGGATGGGATGGGATGTGAAATGGTAGTATGAGATGAGTGTGTATAGGTAGATGTGGGTAAGGTAGGATGGATGAGGGTAGGATACAATGTGTATTTGGTATGAGATGGGTGGGGGTAAGGTTGGTGGGTATGTATGGTAGGTGAGGATGGGATGGGTAGGGTTGTGTGAGAAGGGGCAATATCAGGTGGGTATGTGTATATGTAGATATAGGTGAGGTAAGATGAGAAAAAGTAAGATACAATGTTTAGTTAGGTTAGAGTGTGGATGGGTAGGTAGGGGTGGGTAGGTACGATAGAGTATGATACGATGGATTGCTATAGGTAGGTGGTGGTTAGATCAAGGATAATAGTAAAATTGTCATTTGGTTAGGAATTTGAAATGTAAAGATATGAGATTTTGAAGTAATAGGGGGTAGAGAAGAATTCTAAAACCTTACAAATGAGGATTGTGAAATGTAAAAAGAAAATGAAATCCCTCCTTTTCTTTTGCCAAACATGATAAGAGAAAGATTTTCAAATGAAAATGTCACAAGTTTTTTTGAAATCCCACAAACCAAACACCATCTTAGGGTTTAGTGATGAGATAAGAGTGATTTTTATAATTTGAGCCGCAAGATAGATAAGATTATATATATGGCCCAGGGCCCAATTCACTCTAAGGGGCTAAAAAAAATTTAATATGTTAATATAGCCCAGCAGTTCAGTATTAGGTTATATGTGTTTTGCACGACAAAAATCATAGACAATGTATTAGTTCAGCTGGTAGTCATCTTACCTTGGAACTCTAATGACATTGGTTCGATTCCCATTGTGTGCATTATTATTATTTTTATTATATCTCATCACTATCACTTGGATTTTCATCTACAGATATCGTCTATTTGTTTTATATCAATATACAATCCATCAAATTCAATATTCATAATTTTGTTTTTCAATGAGTTTGATTTTTTTATTTTTGTTTATCACGTGGTTTATGTTATTTATTATACGATTATTAAAAATATTAATGAAATATGTATTTATTTCTTGAAATTTATTTATTTTTGACACATATGTTACTATTTATATTATGAATCATTTAAAATTCAAATTTCTTTTTTTTTTTCAATTTACTAATAAATAATATAATTTAATATTGTATGTAATTTTTACTCAATTTATAATTATATGATGTTAATATTATTATTATTATTATTTTTCGGTTTTTTGGATTGAGGAAAAATTCAGAGAAGCACCGTGAAACCATTATACAATGACAGATTGTGAAGTTTTTAAAGGCATGACATTGACAATAGTGCAACAGAATCAATATTATTTAATTGTAACCTTTTTATACGAATATTGCTTATATATATAGAGGGTCATTTTTAAGTATATGCTCCGAGCCTAAAAAATGATAGGACCGGCACTGTATATATATGTAGCGTTATATCTTAATTGATAAATTGCATGTCATGATAAACTCGATATTTTTAATTTTTAATGGTAATTTGATTTATTTTTAACAAAAATATAAAACACTTATGGTGAGAACATGTCCTTTCCAAACATTGGCTGAAAAAATAAATTAACAAATTTAAATGTTAAAAATTTTGATGCGGAAAGAAAAACTAAAAATCTCAATTAAAATATCATATAGTGAGGACATGTCCTCTCTAAATCTTGGGACAAAAAAAAAGTCAATAACTTGAAATATTTTAATTTCGATGTTAAAAGAAAAACCACAAATCAAAACTAAATTATCTATTTGGAGGACATGTCCTCACAATATGCGAAGTCAAATATGATAGTCAAAGAAATCACATAATTTTGTCTTTTAGTGAGTTATGGTGAAGACATTTTGTCCTCACTAAAAATATTAGTCACAATAGGGTGTTTTTCTTGCGGTGGTTCAATGATCACATTTGACATGTTAAATGAATTACTATGTATACATAAATTATAAATTACAGGAATATATATTAATTAATGAATTACTATGAATATATACGTAAAATATATTGTAGATAATATAAAAGATCGAGCATATATGTAAACTAAATAGATCAAAGATAACAAGAACTAAATAAATAAATCAAAACTAAAAAGTTCAAAAATGATTGAACTATACATACATATTTTCGGTATTTGAATTTCAATTCCAACTGTAAACTACATAAATATGTGGTTTTAATATATGTTTGAATAATAAAAATATAAAAAACATATGCCAAAATTGAAAGTTTGAAGATTAATTGGACAGAAAACTGCTTTTGATGTGGTGTTTAGACCAAACCGAAAATGGTTTTTCTAAACATGATATTATGAGAAATTGAAAAATATAAATTGCTAACGTACAGTTTGGTTCCATTCTAGCTAGTTATTGTTATTTTTCTATGAGGAACAACTTTTATATCCTTTTATATGTAGTTTACCAATTTTGCCTCAACATATATAATCCATATATAAATTTGTTGGAGTTTAACCAAAATTAGTCATTCTCAGAAGTTTCAAACTGCAAGCTAGATCGAGAAAGAAAGATATATAGAGAGAGAGAGAAAGAGAGAGAGAGAGAGAGAGAGAGAGAGAGAGAGAGAGAGAGAGAGAGAGAGAGAGAGAGAGAGAGAGAGAGAGAGGGTGGTTTTGATTGATTTCGATGAAAAACAAACACTGAACAAGCTAGGTTTCTCAAGCAACGGTTAGCGCGCATTGGTCAGTGATCGAGTGATGAACCTCAACTAGCCACCACATGCTGCACCACACCCCGCGACACATGCACTACCACCATAAGCCATGGCATCATCATCCGATTTGTCCTTCGTTTCTGCTCCTTCAGCACAAGAAAAGATCATGACTCCAATCACAACGAGTGCAAACATTAGTACACCTGCCCAAAAACCAAGTATATGCATAGCACCAACCCCATGATTCCCATCGGTTGTATTCCATCGTTCCCTAGCCATCTCACCTACACTTTCACAGCGCGCTAGCTTCTCGTTGTGGATATGGTATGTGGCCACAAGTATAATCGAAGCTTCTTATAATTGGAAAAGCCAACTTGGGTTTCTTCCCTTTTGGATTCCAAGGGCCAAATTGACTTCAAAGATCTCTCCAAAAGCCAAAGATGATCATCTCTTAGATTGGTTAAGATAAAAAAGGACAAGTTTTAAAGTAAAAGATTGGGCTACTTTTCGCTCATGATCGAGAGATAGACTTTGAGTTAAAATAAAAACAACTAATTAATTCTTTAAAAAAAAAATAGAAAAGAAATATAGCATATAAATACTACTAGTGAACAAACCAAAAGAAAAATCTCGACTAAGTGTTGGTGGCAGCACAAAGATTGCAAGCAAATTGCAAGTAGAAGTTGCATCATTTTGCAATATAAATAGATGGGTGGTTTGTGAATCATGGCCACTACCTAGTTTACTTTTCTTATAATATTATTTGGTCTTCGATCTTGTCAAACTCATATAATGATCATTCCAAGTCAAATTTACAGTCTCACAGCCCCACACATATAGGGTGAGTTCAATGTTATTAACATCTGTGCTTCGAAGAAACTTGGAGAACCACATTGCATCGTTAAAAATCGTAATGCATCACGCGAGAATTTGATGCATCACATGGAAATAATGATGCATCACACGAGAATTGTGATGCATTTGTAGTGGTGCATGGAGGTAATTCGAGGTTTTTCGATACATTAAAGTTCTCCATTGAACCCATATATACATATATATACATATATATATATATATATATATATATATATATATATATATATATATATATATATATATATATATATATATATAGGGGTGGGTTCAATGGAGAACCTTATGCATCGAAGAACCTTGGAGAACCACAATGCATCGCTAGAAAACTGAAATGCATCACGTAAAAATCGATGCATCACGCGGGAATTTGTTGCATCACGTGGAAATAATGTAAAAATCAATGCATCACGCGAGAATTTGATGCATCACGTGGAAATAATGATACATTACGGGGGAATTGTGATGCATTTGAGGTGGTGCCTGGAGGTTCTTCAAGGTTCTTCGATGCATGGAGTTTCTCCATTGAACCCACCTATATATATATATATATATATATATATATATGTATATATATATATATATATATATATATATATATATATATATATATATATATATATATGTATATATATATATATGTATGTATGTATATCTATATATATATATATGTATGTATGTATGTATATATATATATGTATGTATGTATGTATGTATGTATGTATGTATGTGTGTGTGTGTGTATGTATGTATGTATGTATGTATGTATGTATGTATGTATAGATATTGTATCAAATAAGTCATGTCATAAAAACAAGAACTAAGCTCAAAAAGATATATATGTATGTGTATGTATATGTATATGTATCTATGTATAGATATTGTATTAAATAAGTCATGTCATAAAAACTAGAACTAAGCTCAAAAAATAAGTTAGATAGATAGGTGATAGGTCATATTTTATATAATGTATGCTGATTTTACATATCATAATAATTTGTTGTCATTTTTGTTTTATTTAGGTAATTAACATACTAACTTTTTTCTATTATTTAAGATAACATCATTTTTAGGGTGACCGTGACCTTCCCGGGCGCGGCCGATTCAGGGTCAGGGGCTAGGGTTAGGGTTTGGGTATTATGTCATGTGGCTGGGCAAGGATGTAACATCTGCAAATTAAGTTAATTTCCTCTTATGAATTCCAGTTTAATGTATTACAATGGGAATGTTTGAAAAGTCAAAACTAAATGATTATATGTCTAAACTGAAATATAAACGAAAAATGGTGAGAAAAACGACTGTAATATCGATACGAACCGACTTAGGAAAAATCATGTGGAAATTTATTCTAATGGTAAGATAAACACTATTGAGAGACCAAATTAAATTCTTACACACTCTCTCTCTTCTCACGTATTCCCCACCACTAGGAATTTAAATGAGGCGAGACAACCCGTGAGCTACTCCGAATTGACTCGTAAAAAACTCGAAACCGACTCGCAGTTAATCGAGCCGAGCTTGACCTCTTGTATTAAAATGCCTACTCGATAGGCTTGCGAGTCTAATCGAGCTTAAGTTTACATGTTTACATTTTAACATTCAACTTTGTAATATTATGTTTTTAACACTATTATATAAATCAAACTGTGTAATCCTAAACCTAAAATTGCGTTATTTCTTGCTTGTTGTTGGTATAAAATTAATTTGAATCTTTTGCATTTATATTTCAATTTCTTTTATCCCGAATTTAATCGAGCCGAGCCGAACTCTATATTTCGATTTCTTTTATTATGGTAAGAATAGTTCTTATTGGAACTAAACCATATATATATATATATATATATATATATATATATATATATATATATATATATATATATATATATATATATATATATATAGAGAGAGAGAGAGAGAGAGAGAGAGAGAGAGAGAGAGAGAGAGAGAGAGAGGTTCAATTGAGAACTTTTATGCACCGAGGTACAAAAGAACTCATATCATCCATTAGATCAAAAAATTTTATGGATTAGATTAATGGCAAAAGGGTAAATAGTTGGACAATTTGATGCATCTTGTGCATTATAGAATAAAACAAAGAAGGGCATTTTGGGGAATGTGCACACCTCATTAATTTTAATATTTCAACAAATAATCAAATAATAAATGCTAAATAAATTCAATTGATACATTTCCAAATTTAACAAAAATTACACAAATTCAAAAAAAGATGATGGAGATCGATGCATTTCATCGTAATCGTGTTTATTTATGCATCGTGTTCAAAAAAGA
Organism: Centrapalus pauciflorus; assembly: GCA_020465985.1. Lineage (NCBI taxonomy): Eukaryota > Viridiplantae > Streptophyta > Magnoliopsida > Asterales > Asteraceae > Centrapalus > Centrapalus pauciflorus. Next base: position 154,799 of record JAANYP010008203.1, read on the forward strand.
TGCATTTAACAAAAAAAAATACACAAATTCGTTATGCATCGTGTTCAACTTGTTCATCATTCATCTATGCATCGTGTTCGTCGTTCATATTTTTTCATTCATGTATGCATCGTGTTCAACTTGTTCATCATTCATCTATGCATCGTCATTATTCATCATCCATTTATGCATCATCATTTTTCGTTGTTCATCGTTCATCATCCATCTATGCGTCGTCATTGTTCATCATCCATCTATGCATCATCATTATTAATCGTTCATCATCTATCTATGCATCGTGTTCTTCATAGTCATCATCGGTTGCATCTCTTGTTCATGTTCATCATCATCGTTGTTCATCGTTAATCTTCGTTTTCAAATCATCATCACCATCAAAATCATGAAGAACACGATTAGAGAGAAAATGAGAGGGAGTGAGAGAGAGAGAGAGAGAGAGAGAGAGAGAGAAATGGGGAGGAAAATGAGGAATTTAGTTACTATGAGATTTTAATTCAAAATGTAACTCCTAAGTATCTTTTAATGATTTTTAAAAATAAATTAATTACCATATCTTTAGTTTTCCCTAAATGCCCTTTGTGCACCCTTGTTAGATTATCTTATGCACAAAAGTGCCTCGAGATGCCCCGATGCACAAAAGTTCTCAATTGAACCTCAATCTATATATATATATATATATATATATATATATATATATATATATATATATATATATATGTGTGTGTGTGTGTGTGTGTGTGTGTGTGTGTGTGTGTGTGTGTGTGTGTAGGATGAGGTTCAATGAAAAATCAATATTTATTGGAGAACCTTGAAGAATCACAATACATCACAAAAAAATGACATGGTGCATCAAACAAGAGGTTTTATTTCCGACTTGGAGTTGTAAGTTATAAAACATAATTAATCGTCATATTTAATTTTAGTTTACTTTGAGTCTTGCATGTGTATCCTTATTTCCCTTTGAGTCTTGAATGTGTGTGTGTCTTATTGGTCTTATATAGATCTTCTATATGCCACACATGGGAGGATTGTATATCACGCATGATAATTATACATCGCACGGTGGACTTTGATGCACGTGAAGAGGATTGTGAATAACAATACCTTTTGTATGATATGTAATAGCTCCCGTGTGATGCACAATGTTTTCTTTTGTGATGTACTGTGGTTATCTAAGGTTTTTCAATATTAGAATATGTCATTTTCTCAATTAAGCAATTATATGCATGTTGTCGTATTAAATATTTATTTGAAGATTACAGAATGAAAATATAAACCAGTTTATATTTAAACCAAGTGAACATATATCCCTTCTTAATTGTGTATTTTTGTTAGTGAAGATCGAACACTTTCTAAAAGAACAATTAATAAGTAATTAGTTGATAAATTTGAGTTTGGAAGAACCTAATTAAAAAGTCTTAATTAATTAAGTAGGATATATACTGAATTACTTTATGAAAGAAAAGCGTTATATATAAAGTTTATCAAAATGGATTTTTCAAAAGAGTTACGATACGATGATCGTTATCCAATGTTTGACTGTTAAATCATTAAATTTATATGTTATATATGTTGTTAAATATCAACCTATTTTTTTATATGCCTTCCAATTCTTTTTAAGAAGCAAAATTGGAATGTATTGTAAATTAGGGTTGTTTGAATTTACATTTAAAAAAGTGTTGCAGCGTTTTAAAACTAATAATCAGATTAGTAACATAGGTTGGATGGATTTTTAACATATAATGAATTATTCAATTCAATATGAAAAATATTGAAAATCTAAGAAAAACATAAAAAAACAACACGTTATTTCTGATGCACAAATTTGTACATCAAATTCACAAATTTAAAAATTAAAAGTTATACTTAAAACCATTATTAGTCTTAAATATTAATAAATATCATAACCTAACACTAAAATTAAATTCAAAAATTATATTCATTAAATTATAAACTAAATGCACAAATTTGAACATCAAATACACAAAATTTCTTAAATGCACAATTCGTACATAAAATAGATAAATTATAGCATGAGATGCGTAAATTTTTACATGAAATGCATAAATATATCGAAAACATTTAATTTTAGTATTAAATGCACAATTTTATACGGTGGATGCACAAATTTTAGAGTGGTTCTCACGGTAATGAGGGGTTCTCATGTCAACCCAATCCTATATATATATATATATATATATATATATATATATATATATATATATATATATATATATATATATATATATATATATATATATATATATATATATGTATATATATATATGTATGTGTATACATATATATGTATATATGTATATATATATACATATAATATTATATATACATACATATATATAATTATATATATATATATAATATATATATATACATTACATATATATATATATATATATATTAATATATATAATATATATATATATATATATATATATATATATATTATATAATATATATATATATATATATATATATATATGATAGATTAGGTTCAAGTGAAGTACCACCTCTAATGCAGCGCACCAGAAGGTACCACCCTTAAAGTAATTTTTTTTGAAATTTTTTTTCATGAACATGTTCTATATTAACATTACACAGATCATATGTGAATTTCACGCAAATCCGAACACTCTAAGTGCATGAAAACACACATCACATAAATGCATGTTCACATGTCTTCAAAATTATGTAAGTGTGTGTTCACATCATTTTTTAGGAGCTAGGAGATGTGAATGTATGTGAAATTTACATACGATCTTTATAATGTTAATTAAAACATGTTTATGAAAAAAAAATTTTAAAAAAGTTTTTTTAAAGGTGGTACCTTCTGGTGCGCTGCATTTGGGTGGTACTCTCTCGAACCATATTCTATATATATATACATATATATATGTATATAGATATATATATATGTATTTTTTGAAATTTTTTTTCATGAACATGTTCTAATTAACATTACACAGATCATATGTGAATTTCACGCAAATCCGAACACTCTAAGTGCATGAAAATACACATCACATAAATGCATGTTCACATGTCTTCAAAATTATGCAAGTGTGTGTTCACATCATCTTTTAGGAGCTAGGAGATGTGAATGTATGTGAAATTTACATACGATCTTCATAATGTTAATTAAAACATGTTTATGAAAAAAAAAATTTAAAAAAGTTTTTTTAAAGGTGGTACCTTCTGGTGCGCTGCATTTGGGTGGTACTCTCTCGAACCATATTCTATATATATATATACACATATATATGTATATAGATATATATATATATATATATATATACATATATATATATATATATGTGTGTATATACATATATAGAATATGGTTCGAGAGAGTACCACCCAAATGCAGCGCACCAGAAGGTACCACCTTTAAAAAAACTTTTTTAAATTTTTTTTTTCATAAACATGTTTTAATTAACATTATGAAGATCGTATGTAAATTTCACATACATTCACATCTCCTAGCTCCTAAAAGATGATGTGAACACACACTTGCATAATTTTGAAGACATGTGAACATGCATTTATGTGATGTGTATTTTCATGCACTTAGAGTGTTCGGATTTGCGTGAAATTCACATATGATCTGTGTAATGTTAATTAGAACATGTTCATGAAAAAAAATTTCAAAAAAATTACTTTTAAGGGTGGTACCTTCTGGTGCGCTGCATTAGAGGTGGTACTCACTTGAACCTAAATCTATATATATATATATATATATATATATATATAGGGGTGGGTTCAACGGAAAACCACTATGCACCTAAAAACTATGCAAACCTATGCAAACCGTCCGATTCGGTGCATTTCATGGAAAACGCGGTGGCATGATCGTAAATAAGATGATGCATCACGCGGAAAATTTGATGCATCGCGCGAGATTTTGATGCATCGCGCAGAGAATTTGATGCATTTGTGGTGGTGCAGTGCGGTTTTCACAAGTTTTCAGGTGCATAGTGGTTTTCCATTGAACTCCCCTCTATATATATATATATATATATATATATATATATATATATATATATATATATATATATATATATATATATATATATATATATATATATAGGGTTGGGTTCCGGTAAGAACTTCATTACCGTGAGAACGTGAGAACCACTCCAAAATGCACAAATTGAAAAATTAAAAGTTTTAGTTAAAATCATTATTAGTCTTAAATATTAATAAATATCATAGTCTAACACTAAAATTACATTCAAAAATTACATTCATTAATTTATAAACTAAATGCACAAATTTGAACATCAAATGCACAAATTTTCTTAAATACACAATTCGTACATAAAATGGATAAATTATAGCATGAGATGCGTAATTTTTTACATGAAATGCATAAATTTATTGAAAACATTTAATTTTAGTATCAAATGCACAATTTTATACAGTGAATGCACAAATTTTAGAGTGGTTCTAACGTTCTCACAAAATCTAGAGTTCTCATGTGAACCCAATCCTCTCTCTCTCTCTCTCTCTCTCTCTCTCTATATATATATATATATATATATATATATATATATATATATATATATATATATATATATATATATATATATATATATATATATATATATATATAATATACATGTTTTTGAGTTTTATGAATATGTTAATATGTTATATATATAATAAATCAGAACATATATCGATCTCTTTAAATTAACGTATATTTTTATGCAAAATGTTGATAGGAACTAAGGAGAAGTAAAGAGTGATGTGACTAAAAAAGTGGGAGGGTGCAGATAATTCTTGGAATGTCTGTTGGAGGATGCTATGCTATTCTTAGTTATCATTTATATTCTATATATCATAGTGGTTTCCAACAATTTATGTACAGTTTATTTTAATTAATTGAACATTTATGGAATATTAATTTGATCTTTTTAACTATTGAAAGTACTAACAAGTTTTGTATATGTAAAACTCAAGTTTAAATTTGACTTGAGCTCGAGCTCGGCTCATTTCGAGCTTTATATATGTAAAACTCAAGTTCAATTCGGCTCAGATTCGACTCGTTTATTATATATTTTAATTAACATTGTATAACCTTTTGTTTTTAGATATTTATATTTATTTAAACTATATCTTATATATTTATTAATTTAAAAATATATTGATGTAGGGCTCGTTTAAGCTCGCGAACTCAATATATGATGGCTCGAGCTCGTTTATAAAATGAGTTTGAATTTAGGCTTGAGCTTTTTTTAGATATTAACGAGTCAAGCTCGAATAACTCGACTTATACACCTCTAAATTCATATCTTACTTAACTTTTCATTTAAACCCTTATACTACATAACTTCTTCTTTTTTATTAAATTTTCTAGACTTAAACTTAGCATTTTTTTTCTTAATAATTCAAATACATAATTTTAAATAATCACCACAATTATAAATTACACCTGAATCATAGATTAGCAAAAACTTGATTTTTATACATAAAAAACATTTAGATTATATAATCGATTTTCTCTAGTACGTCGACCTCTTTAATTTGGTTATTTTTCTTAAGAGATCGAGATCGAAAGGAAAAAAACTGAAATAATTGAATTAATATGTCGATCATTTGAATTATTGATGTTTGAGAGGCCATTTCGGAATTCTCGAAACAACGTTTGTATCGAACATGTCGTAAATCGTAGAAAATTTCCGAGATAAGATGTGGAAAAAACGATCAATCTCCTCCTCATGCTTCTCATATAAATACGGCAATGTTCCCATGCACACTAACCCTGCATGCATGTGGCAAAAGCAAATTAAATGATCAAAACGTACACTTAAAAGTTATATACAATCACTGTTGTTAACTAAGGTTAAGTTTAGTAAACTATTAATTATATTGTGATGTTCAATAGATCCATGATACTAATGTTTTTTTACTTTTCACTTTTTCTTAATTAACAATATATTTTTCTTTTTATTTTTTTTTATAGCAATGTATTATCATCATTTACTCATTTATAATAACATACAACTAAACTTTTTTATTGTTTATGGTATAATAATTTTTTTTCAAGTTTTGTGTTACGAGTTGTTACAAACATAAATTAAGGATGACCAAAAAACTCGCTATATCCGAATCGAACCGGAATGGACTGTATTTTTATTTTCAAGTCAACTTTCGATTCATATAATTCGGTTTTTAATTCCACCGGGTTCGGTTTGGTTTTTTATTTTCTTTGTAAAATTCAGCGAAAAATCCAAACCGGATAGGACCCGTTTATTTTTTGGCCAATTCCCAGATTTAAATTTTTTGCATTTTTTATTTTTTTGTGATTAGTTTCGTAACCGAGGTCATCCCTAACATAAATTTATGTGAAATACATTAATTGCTATAAATGATAACGTAAGTACGTTCTTATAAACGATAAAAGATTAAATTAAGCTAGGTAGGTTGTTATTTTATGCATTTAACTATAATTTAGATGCAAAGAAAATGTATGTATGTATGTTTGTTTACCAAGAAAAAGAAGATTTGATGAGGTGATGTAGTTCCCCATTGTTGATACCACTGAAATTGTCACAATTACCTGATATGATGAATAAATATTCAAATCAGGATTAATCAATGAAGTTTCTATCTGCTATGCCTATGCATGCATGGTTTTGCATGTCACAATTTAATGATTTTACTCCCTCCAAACAAAAGTAAAATAATTTATTTTATATGAAATTATTGTGTATCACTGTACGGTAAGTTTTTGTTACGTACAAATTACCACTTTTTTACAAAATCTTAAATTTGAAGTGTTTTCTGAAACACTTGAGAAAATCATTGATTTTTTTAGTAGGAAACATTTAATTCATAGTGTTACCAGACAAAAGAGTTTAATGTCGTTTCCACAAGCAATGTATATGAGCCTCGATAATAAGAAGTTGAGTTTTTCGCATACTTCTCTATATAACATCGATTCCTCCAATAAAATTTTAGGAATTTCAGGAGGAGACCTGTAAAAAGTGCAACATATATTTTTAAATCGTTATATTTTAATTAAAAATATACATTTAAAATACAATAGAGCTCGAAAACTTACCAATTGAAGGATTTAGCTCCGTTCGACCAAATAAATATTACAAGCATACTAGTGATAGTCAAGTGACAAATAAATGTCACAAGATTATATTCGGCTACCTCAAAAAGAAACCATATCGCTAAGACTATTATAAAAACTGCACCTGATACTGCTTTCTCCCTCCATAATAAAACATCAGCAACTGAAATTTTGAAATTTATGTTAACGTGTAGTATGCCATGTCATGCATTGTCTTAATAATTGAAATTACAATAGAAGATTTGTTTATTAAATTGGTTTACAATGGTATGCAAAAACGACCATCTAAAGAAAGTAAGGGTAATGCATCTGTCAGATTTCCACCTACGAGTCTCACAGTTTACATGAATAAAATAAATCGTGTAACCCATTTTTACGTGACAGGTTTTGAAAATTTACCATCTTATGCTTGGTAAGATGCTATGTTAATGCATATTAGGGATAAATCCATCTTTTGACATTAAGAGCAAACATATATGCTAAACTTGTTAGTTAACATGTCAAAACTTAAAGCAAATTAGATATAAATATGTTTTCTTACGTTCTCTTTAATGCTTACAGATAAATAGTACGTTACATTATATGAATTTAACTCGAAAATTTTATGCCAAACAAACAATTGTACCTTTTCCCCCGCCGAGGATTTTGTGGATCGGCCTTTCACGACCAAACAACCTCATTGTTCGTGCTCCATTGTCACCATTGTGTGGTAAACACAGTGACATTATATATTTTAGTTTTTTGCTACAAATAATAAAATAAAATATAAAATTAAAAGGGTTTTTTGTTCCTCAATTGTTGCTACAGAATGAGAGAATATAGAGAGGTTTAGGGGTTCCAAGATTGCAAGCAAAGCATATAGAGAGGATGAAGAAAGAAGAAAGGGATGCCCTTTTGAGAGGGTTTTCTTTAATTAAATTATTTAAAATAATCAGATCACAACCAAGTTTTATAATAACTAATGGAATTAAAAACTTTAATTTAAATAATATTCTTGTATTTAAAAAGTTGATTAATTAATGCAAATAAATTATTTGTAACATGTTTGCCATTAAGATCTTGCATTGATTCCAATTGGAATCTTTGCCTTTTTTCCTTGCTCCACTTTTATACACACATGGATGAATTTTCAATTATTTTTGAGCTATTATACATATTTAATTAATCTTTTAACTACATGTAAAAATTTATAAATCATTTTAAATATTAAGCATATAAATTTTGGATTTTGTTAGAAACCCTACCTGTTTTCTTATTTTTCTTAATTTAGTTACTGTAAAATTATTTCGCATTATTATGTCATCTACTTGCCCGGTCTAGTCATTTTCGAGGCCCCAGGAAAAAACTGAAAAGGGACCCTATATATATATATATATATATATATATATATATATATATATATATATATATATATATATATATATATATATATATATATAGGGCCAGGATCAATGGGGTACCATATTAGACTGGGAAACCGGAGTCCAACCATGTTTGGTTATAAGTTAAAAAAGGGTAATATAGTCAATTATGTTTATTTAATAGATGACAACTAATGATTTGATAAATTCCTTAATTATAGGGATTTACTTCCATAACAATATCTTTAATAAATTTCAAAGGGTTTTAGTGAACATGTTCAATCGGCTTTGACAATGGGTGTTAGTGAACATGTTCAATCAGATTCGACGATAGGTTTTTGAAACACCCCGTTCTAAAAACGCGGCGCTTTTGCTATAATTCTGCAACATAAACCTCAAAATCTAATATAACAAAAGTTATCTAAGTTCAAACCTCAAATTTAGTGCATAATAAACTAAACCATAACATTCAGAGTACGCAAAATAAATAATCTAGTTATTACAACCAAATTGAAAGTCTAGGGATCTACTCATCCCAATTACAATTTTAGCAAATATAACAGAAAAGTGCGGAAGTCATTCTGATACCACGAGCTCTCAAACCCTGGACCCTGAAGCAGGTGCTTTCCCCTTATCAGCTAAACCTGAAAAAAATTGCCCCCACAACCGGGGTAAGCCGTCGCCTAGCGAGTAACAGATTTAATAGCACAAATAAACAAGTATAATATGAATGATACAATTATCGGCACAAATTCAACATGTGTAGCACCCGGCCTTCCCAGCAGTGCGTCCACGAATAGGTAGTCTGTGTAGCATCCGGCCTTCCCAGCAATGCATACACAGTAACACAGCTTGCGGCACTCCCGACTTACAGCGTATAGAAATAATATGCAGCCACACAGGCATGCAACCATCACATAAATACACAGTATGCATACCGGGGAGATTAAGGGTTATCATGTAACAACTCGGGGTAATGAAATGAATAACATGTATCAAAGGCAACATGGTAGTGAAATGAATAAGCATGGTAAAAGAAATGAATCAGATAACCAGTACAAACATATCATAAATGATCATTCATGAAATTAAATCAATTACTCACAGTGCTTGCAATCTGTAACCCGCCAAGCGACAACTCTATATCAACTGAAAGCACTATCGAGAGCCACGCGTCTCAACTAAACCACTAGAGTCCTGATATAAAAGTATATTGCCTATTTATCAATATCCTTAACTTTATAATTTAAAATGTCTGATATTCAATTCCATTTATTAATTTAATATTTCAGTGATTAATTCTGGGTAATTCTATTTATTAGTTGTTATGTTAACAACCGACATATATAAGTTTCAACTTAATTTAATTTATTGACAGTATAATAATCATTTTATAACAAATTTATAGAAATCCATCGATAAAATTTTATAAATTTACCGATCAATAGATCAATTACCAAATTCATTTAAGTTAACCCAACGAAATCCCATTAATACCCCAATTATTTAAATTATATAAATCCAAAAGGGATACTCCATAACTTAGCCCAAACTAACCTTGAATATCCATTTAAATTAATTAATGTTCTAACCCAAAATTATTTAATCAAATTCCAAATCATTTTGTATATTATATAACCCAATAAATAAACCAATATGGACCCAATATGAAAGAAACAACAACTCAATTAATTAATTTAAAGTCTAAATCTAGTTTATTATTTTAGCCCAACATCTAATTCAATAAAATCTAACAACCTATTACTTGAGCCCATTACATATTTAAAAGTGATATTAAAAAAAATAAGCCCAAACCACTTTAAATCTTAATTATAATATTCAGCCCAAATAAATTATAATTTGAGAAAAGCCCAATAAAAGAATTAAAAGAATAATAACTAATTAAAAGTCCACCCCTTTTAAAAGAATACCAAAAGAAGGAAAACCCTAATCCATACCCCCCTCTCTCTCTCGGTTCACAAGGAAAAGGAAACATCAGCCGCCGCCGCCGGCCGGAAGAAAAAGCCGCCGGCCAAGGCGGTTCCGGCACAGATCCGACCACCTCCGAACACCACGCTACACACACACCTCTCCCATTCTCCCATTCTCCCTCTCCCTCTCGGTTCACAAGTAGAAAGGAAAGGAACAAAAGAAATAGGAGACCGCCGCCGGCCAGGGAAGAGCCGCCGGTCGGCCGCCGCCGCTCACCTCCGTCCCGGCCAAACCCCACACACACACACTCACATCTACTACTCTATCTCCCTTACTCGCCCCTCTCGACGGAATCCATAAACGAGCAGAGAACAACGAAACAATCAGGCGGAGTCGCCGCCGCCGACCACGTCGCTGCCGCTGCCGTCGCTCGCCGCCGCTGCCGTCTCCGGTCGAATCGCACACTACTCACACAATCGTTATTTCTACTCCTATTTTCTGATTAGAACCATTTTATTTGTAAGTTTTCAATTCATCAACCAAAAATCCATGAAATACACATTTTATTGTTCTTGAAACTTTGAAACAAATTTATGGAAGAGTTGTTTATCATAGTTTTAAATGTTAAATTCCAGATTGTTCTATAGGCAGAAATACGTTTTTGTGATTGAAACATGTAAATATATGATTATTGTTATGGTGTGGATTGTTACCTTTAATGAGCCTCCAATGGTGATGAATGTGATGATGAACTTGATGCTAAATCCTTGAATCCAGCTCCAATTTCTTTAAGATTTTCAGTATGTGTGTGTGTGTTCTTGAGATGAAGAAAATTTGTTATTAGGGTTTTTTTTTCATGTATATAGGAATTTATACAGGAGGTTGGATGATTATGATGATGATTTTTGATGCATGTATGCATACATGCATATATTTATCTTATTATTATTATTATTATTATCATCATCATTATTATTATTATTTTTATTTCTACACACTATATTCATTTATACAACTAATAGTTTTATAAGTCAAGAATATGATAATGATTTAAATCATATTTTTCTTGAGTTAACATTTAAATTAAACGACTAAAATTAAATTAATTACCTCAAAAATAGCGGGCGTTACAGTTTTAGTGAACATGTTCAATCGGCTTCGACAATGAGTTTTAATGAACATGTTCAATCAGATGTGTCAAATAAAGGTATTTATTATTTTCATCAAACCGTTCGTGATGGTTCAATTTCATATACACGTTATTGAACATGTGCAATTAGAGTTTATTGTGTTTTTAGTAGCTTTTAACCGTTTTTGTTTTAAATCAATATTGACGGTATTGAACATGTTCAATCGTGGTTTATGGTGTGTTTTCATTGCACATGTTCAGTATAAGTGTAAGGAATGATATCAACTGAAATGAAGATTTTCATGAGATACACAGAATCTTTGATTCTAATTTAAAATTTTCAATACCATTTTTACCCCCAAAATTAATTAATGTGGGAAATAATTTTAAACAAATTTATATTATATTTTAATAATTTTAGTGATATATGATTGGCTATAAATGGTTCCCCGGTACCCCAGTCTAACATGGTACCCCATTGATCTTGAATCTATATATATATATATATATATATATATATATATATATATATATATATATATATATATATATATATATATATATATATATATATATATATATATATATAGTGTTGGGATCATTGCAGATGCTTAATTAAATCAGAACCATAGAACCAATCTAAACCATTGGATTATAATATAACACTAGAGATAATATGATAATTATGCAATTAACATTGAATTAATGGTGACCTACCAAGTTTGATTGTCCACTTTGACTTTTTTTTACTCTTTTAATATCGAATGGACATGCAGTGTATCATATATGATATATAATATCACTTCGACGTTGAATATTTGATATAAACTGTAATTCGACATTGAATGATCTCTATATAACATATTAAAATGGTCGTCTGGGTAAAATTTTTTTTACGAAAAACAAACACGTAAAATATTTTAGAAAAAATATATATCATGACTGTTGTCGTTAAATCCACCAACTTTGACTACTAACTTTGGCCATTATTTTGGCTCTGTTAATAGTGAACATATATGCAGTGTTGCATCGACGTTGAATATACGATAGCAAGTGTTTCTCCGACATTGAATAATCTCACCATGCTATATTGCATCGTGGTCTGGGTAAAAAAATTTTTACGAAAAATAAACACGTAGAATTTTTTCGAAAAAAAAATATATATCATAACCGGTTTCGTTTTAAAGAGTATAAAATTTTCGTTTTTATGGTATAATTTTTTTGATTTAAAAATTAATCATATTAATGTCATTTTAATTTAAAGAAAAAAGATATTTATTTTGCTAATGTCATTTTTTTGTTATTTCCAATCTTTTCCTTTTTTACGAATTAAAATATCACTAATACAAATTTTTTTTCACCAATTCCAAACTTGACTCTTTTAATCAAGACCATTAGATTAATCTAATCTATGGATGATATTGATTCTACAATTCTACACTAAATTTAGGTTCTGCAATGATCTCATATATATATATATATATATATATATATATATATATATATATATGTATGTATGTATGTATGTATGTATGTATGTATGTATGTATGTATGTATGTATGTATGTATGTATGTATGTATGTATGTATGTATGTATGTATATTCAAAATAAGTAAAATTCAAGAAAAAATGATAAATTAAAACTAAAAACTTATAATTATATAATATAAACTAAAAATTTTGACAAGTCGATAATATTGTTTAAACGTTAATAGGCTTACGTATAAGTCGATATGTAAGTATATGATATTGGGTAGTAGAGCGATCTATTTAAAAATTATTTGATGACCAAAAAATAAGTCGATGCGTAAGTATATGATATTTTCCTATCTATAAATACTATTAAAAGATTAATAAAACTGACATTTGTGATCTTCTCTTTTAATTTGACACTTGTTATTTTCTTATTAAATTTGCCACTTGGCATTTTCACAAATGGTCATTTCATTTACTAAATCAAACCTAATCAAATTCAATTGAATCCAATCTTTTAAAATTTAATTTAACAATTAACTAACTAAAATTTTATCAAAGTAAAATTTTAAATTATTTCTATATGTTTATAAATAATTTTTAAAATAATCTCATGTAATACATGGGAATTAATTATCAAATACGATTTTGTATTATAAAATGACAATATGTTTTATCATTATTTTGTTTAAATATTAAAAGTTTATACCAGATAGATTACTATGCTTTCATATTGAACTTTTTTTTTATATAAAATTTAAATACATTTAGTTTAATAATAAACTTTTTTGTTAATTATATTGTTTTAACACTAAAATTTTTGATGTAAAATTTTAGTACCAAGTGTTAATTTTTGATACTAAGCATACAAGTGAAATTAATTTTGAATAACAACTGATATTAAAAAGCAGATTTAAAAATCCATAAATTGATACCTTAGTAGTTAGTAACTTAGTACCTTACAATATAAACCTGATAGTTTATATTCGAACCGGGTATGGCTTGTATTATTTCGATTGGGCTAAGGCCCAAATATCTAAGAAGCCCTATTCTTTGATCTATGACATAACCCATATCACACATATATATACATCAGACACATTGATTATACTACGATGACTTGATCGTCGGAGGTGGCTCTCACGACTCAGGCATTGGGTCCGTTCTAACGATTTATATACATGTTTCAGTACGGATCTAGGCTCGGAAAGATGAAGAACAACCCAACCGACAATCAAGTTCAACCCCACAGATTTACCTACTAACAAAACCCTACCATGTAATTAAGGTTTATATCATAGAATAACTACTTACTTTTTATTTGTCATATTTTAGTCATTGAACTTCTTTTTGTATCACATAAGTTGCTATAGACTTAATTTTTATCAAAATTATGTCACTTATTAATTAGATAAATGGTTACGTAGCTCAAAACTTGATTTGATCGATATCATATGTGATATGAGACAACAAAATGTTATGTCAAGTGTGAACCTGCTTATTACAAAAAACGATATTATTTTGTCACTTTAATCGTCCTGGAAATTGGTTTTATGGTTTTATAAGCACATGTTCACAAAATGTTGTTCTTTTAACACAATTATTAGTTGACATATTATTTATTGAGACACTATGTATTATACAATGGGATTAACCAATCATCTAACTAATCACTGACTTAGCAAGCCAAAATTAAATGTCTAATAATCTATATATATGGTACTAGAAAATTTTAATATTTAAACAAGATAAATAAAAAAGGGTTAACTACACATTTAACCATCTAGTTATTAGATTTGTATGAATATGATAGTTTAGTGGCTAATTAAATTTGTATAATCTTAAAGGTTAAGTGTATAAAAAAATAAATGGCTAAATATATAAAAAGAAATATTTTAGTTGTTAAATGTGTACTAATCTGAAAGTTAAATAGTCAAATATGTATTTAACATATAAAATATAATTGATATCCTCCGATAAAAACCTTATAATCGGCCAAATTGTAGTTAGGACTTAGGAACCACTTTATAAAAGGTGATAAAATTCGTTTTTAGGGATTTTATGTATCAAACCATAATGTTGTGTTTGATAAAGAGAACTAAAGAGAAAAGAATTAAAAACATATTACTTAGGAGACTTAAATTGTATATATAATAAATTCTCTATAAATTTTCAAGTTGTATCAATATACATGTTGAAATTAAATTCTTTCATTTCTCTAACAATGATGAAGACTTAAGCAAATGCTAAAATTTGGGAAAAAAAATTACAACAAGCATATCACTATTGTATTTTCAAATTTCATGGTCTAAAAAACTATGAATTTATCGTCATTTCTTTTATATTCGATTTTACCAAACACAACCTAACTAAGTCATACACGACAAGAGTTTGTATAATTTACTTTAAAGTTTAAAAAACTAATTCTACAACATGTGATTGGAGGGACCAATATTCCAAACTTTCAATACCGACCCTGAATTTTTGGCTATAAAATTGTGAAATATTTGATCATCAATGGCTATACACTATTTCAGATTATACGAATCGTATGCACACATTATCAAAGTATATATTTCATGACTTCAAACTTGAAATTTACTTAACTACTAATATCAAAGACATTATGTATTAGTGTATAACACATATGACAAGGTTCATATTACAATATAAATTAACCTAGAATATGCAAGAAACATATTATAAAGTATCTATATCTATATCTATCTATATTATTAAAAGAGTAACTAAATGCCACATGACATGCTCTCATTTAATTTGCCACATGTCGCTCTCTCCTTTTACCACGTCATTTATTGATTTTATTTTTAAATTTTAAAGCAAATCAAATCTATGTAAATATAATATGGGTTAATTTAATAACTAACTAACTAAAATTAAGCAAACTTTATTATTCATATAATTATTATAGTATACATATATATAAATTATAAAACCTAGTATATTAATAAAAGAAAACATTTCACGCCACGTGTCACTACCTCATCTATCTAAAATTTTGATTTCGCGCCTTTTTTCCATAATTAGATTTCTAATTTAACTAATATATTGTTTAAAAAAATATGAATTCAAATATTTTCATATTTTATCCATGTAATTAAAAAAAAAAAAGAAATACATTAAACATTCTAACACTAATCTAAATTTATATTTAAGATAAAAAAAAGTTAATATTTTAATTAAATTATAATTAAAGCATATAAAATTATTATCTTACAAATATGATATCTTCTCGGTATAAAAAAATCAATTATAATCCATGAATTGTAATTTGAGAATTCATGTTTATTTATCTACAATATATTCAACGATTAAATTGTACATTAAATATTTTAATTAAAGGTTAGTGTTAATGTTATTTTTTATAAACTAGATTTAGATTACATATTTTAAGTTTTTCTTATTTAGAAACAAAATAATTGATCTTATTGTATTAATAATTAGATAATAATAGATTCTTTTGAAATTTATGTTTGGACAAGTTTAATGTTTATACGTTTAAATTTAATCAAGCACACAATTTCTTATATTTTTTATATTGAACTAATCTCACATGTGTATAAAATAAAATTAAGTTTGTGTTAAAAGTTTATGGAAATTTTTTTATGACATCCTACATTTATAGTATACAATATGGTATAGTTGAGAAATATTATAAATGTTTATGTTGAATTGAAATTTTGATAAACTAGATATATGTTTATATAACATGCATATAACAATTGTGTGTTTTTTTATAAGTTTATTCACTAAAAATAATTAGTTTTTTTAAATACTTATGTAACATCAAATGTCAAGTGTCGCCTCCACATTTCATCGGAAAATTTATTATAACATATTATTATAAAAATATAAAAGAAAATTGATACAACGTATTATTACAAAAAAAAAAAGATAAATACAATTTATCATTTTTAATTTATATAAAGATAAATACATTCTATTATTTTAATCTATGATACAAATACAATGAATGTGGACATTCCAAATTAAAATATAATATTATAATGGTTGGTCATATAATTAGTATATAAATCAAACTAATATATTCAACTTGTGTATATTTTAATGTTTAAACATGTGTTAATTATATTAATATATGCTATATTATCATATAGAATATGGTTCGAGAGAGTACCACCCAAATGCAGCGCACCAGAAGGTACCACCTTTAAAAAAACTTTTTTAAATTTTTTTTTTCATAAACATGTTTTAATTAACATTATGAAGATCGTATGTAAATTTCACATACATTCACATCTCCTAGCTCCTAAAAAATGATGTGAACACACACTTACATAATTTTGAAGACATGTGAACATGCATTTATGTGATGTGTGTTTTCATGCACTTAGAGTGTTCGGATTTGCGTGAAATTCACATATGATCTGTGTAATGTTAATTAGAACATGTTCATGAAAAAAAATTTCAAAAAAATTACTTTTAAGGATGGTACCTTCTGGTGCGCTGCATTAGAGGTGGTACTCACTTGAACCTAAATCTTATCATATAATTGTCATGTTTTTGTAATGGTAGTTTGGAGTAAGATTGGTCTCTTGAGGACGCCAGGAGTCATTCATGTATGATCGAGATGCCTCGCTTCTGGAATGACCCTACAAATCTAACATAACACTGCTTACTTTTTAACTTTAGATATTCAATTTTTTATTGACTAATTATATCATTACACAAGGTTATAGAGTATTTTTTTTTATAGGGATAATTACTAAAATATAGGCACATATCACATCCAGACCCAACCACTAAATATTCATTTTACCAAAATAGCCACACTTTACGTTACCACATTTTCGTGATAGCCACCATTTACGTGATGGGTACTTTTTATTCATATTTTAATGCATTACGTTACAAAAGGTGTTTGGTAACGTAAATGGTGGTACTTTTTATTCATATTTTAAAAGTTTGCTCATTCCCAATAAAAATGTAATCATTACTTTAAATTTTTTTTTTTTTAACTCTTTCCCTTAGTTACTTATTTACCTAATTGTTTATTTATACAATAATGTTTTATAGTTTTATTAATGTTATGCAACCAAATTGTTGTTCTTCACATAAATTATGCAATCATGTTTCTAAAGAAACCAATTTATACATGTATGTTACAACTTGTTCTACATACTTACATTTTAGCTAGCTTCTAATGAATATGTCAAAGGAAATCATTTATCATATGAGGTGTGGAAGCAAACATTTGTGACAAAGTAGAAAAGAAAGATAAAAAAGATGTCATAAAGAAAATATTATTGTATAAAGGTTTAATATTACATAAATTGATTATAAATCAAAACATAATTTAATATGACTTTGTGAATTCTCCTTATATACTAAGAGTGTTAATCTCTCTTTTGATCTCAGCTGAATTAACTCAAGTTATAACACTTACTATTTAAATTCGAAATTCTCTCGCAAGACTCCCCATAGTTTGTTCACTCACATACTTGTGATTACCCCATAACGTTCATGAGAAATGTGATTAATTCATATTTCTTAAATGATTTTAATATTCATCTCTCGTGAAACTTCGTGATTTGGCATGCTAATCAATTTCAGTTCATCATGATTACATTCATGAATTTTGGTTCATTCTGAAGTATATTTCTTTTTTAGTATACCCTCATGGTGCTTCATATTGAGTGTATTGCCTTATTTTTCAAATATGTCCGTAGTTGAAAAATATGCGAACTTTATTACATCAATATAATCTTTTAGGCATGAACATAGCTTCTAAGGTCTAACTAGAAACATAGTACTTACTAATAGATCAATCCATTTATTATTAGCTAAGTGGGTGAGGGTCTAGGTCATTTAGGTAAGAAGTGGCAGTTATAGAGGGGTGTTGATAGGATCGAACATATGTAAAATGGAAAGTGAGAGGGGTCTATAGACAGGATATAATGGTGTATCAAATCAAGCTAGTAATAAAATGTTTTATTTATTAGTTAGATATTGTTGATATTGTAACAAAGACATCTGGTATGGTCTCCGACTTCATTTATATACACATAGAGACTACTGGTAGCTAAAAATCATGTTTGGAAGGAAAAAAAAAAACCAGGGCTTTCAATGTCTAAAAAAACTCTTTTATAAAATGCTAGTAAATATAATGTTTGAAAAGTTTTGGAGAGGTAAATGACTAGAAGATCATATGGGTATGATATATATTCAACAAGACAATGCAAAGCCTCATATTGATGCTGATGTTGAGTTTCTTCCAGAAGCATGTAAAGATGGGTTCAATGTTCGACTTCGTTTTCAACCACCTAATAGTCCAGATTTAAATGTGTTAGACCCTGGTTTTCTTTCGAGCTATTCAATCATTTTAAGAACAAGAACTTTTAGTAATTATTGATGACTTGGTACATGCATTTGGAATTTCTTTTGAAAAAATGTCATCACATGAACTTAACGATGTGTTTTTAACTTAACAATTATGCAACAAAGAAATCATGAAGTTTCGTGGATGCAACGATTATCAGACGCCACATATATTGGTAAGGATAAACTAGAACGCCAACAAAATTTTCCATTACAAATTGATTGTTACGAAAATCAGATAAGTGAAGTGGTTTCATATTTGATTGAGTAAACTCACTCAAATTAGTATAATTGTTAGGCGGTATGCATGAATTGTCGATATGCAATTTGTTAGTTCATGTTAGATGTTCTCTTTTTTTTTTTTTTGTTTTTTTTTTTCAGATTTATTATTGAAAGTTAATACAACATAATCATCTATTTTTATTAATGAAGATTTAATTTGGGACAATTATAAATAGCAACGTGGACAATTAAAATGAGACGGAGTGAGTATTTTATATTCTGTATTTAAGATGGAGAGCTGATCATTATGAGAGAAAAGTTGTCTGAATGAAAAAACTACAACCAATTACTTTTCAATTTTCGAACGGAACATTATGTAATCCATTCCATTATTCCAAACGAAAATTGTTACAACTATTTATTTATGATTGAAAAATTAAATCAGAAGACATCGTCATTTTTAAAAGTTTGAAAAAAATAAAAAATAGAATGATTCGTTTTATATTATCGAAAAATTAAAAATCAAAAGCTTTCAAATAATAATCATAAATAAACAATAATATATCATATAATTGTAATACAAAAATAAAGAAATATCCAAAGTAAATATAAAAAAATAATTTTATATCTTAATAAAAAAAATCATAAATAAATATTTTTATTATAATTTAAAAATCATCAATAATAATATGAACAACAACAAAATTAGTGGATGACTTAATCAAAAATGTTTTATACTTTGATGATTTTTATAAAAATTGGTTTAAACAAATTAATAGGAGAATTTTAAAGATTTAAACATTTTGAGAACTTATAAAAAAAAATAGAAATAAGAACTTAATCGAAAAAATTTTATCCTTTGATGAATTTTTTGCATAATATTCTCAGGGGCGTTTGGTTCGCAGATTTTTTTCCTTGGGATTTGCATTTTGTCAAAGGATTTGCATTATGCAGCATTTGCATTTGTCAGGATTTTGTCAAAGAAGCTAAATTATCTTTTAGGAAAATTTTGTTAATCTGAAAAATGCAATGTAACTGAGATTTAAAATCCTAGGGGGGGGAGGCTGGATTTTTAAATAACAAAGAAGGAAGTGATTTCAGAAATCCTGGGATTTCAAATCCTTACTGAAATCTGTGAACCAAACACAGAATTTTAAATGCAAATCCTATGAAATCCCAGGAAATCGAACCAAACGCCCCCTCAGTTTAAAATCTAAATCGTGAATGAGAGTTGCCAACGGGTGTATAAAAATTTGAAGAGCACGTTTGTAGAGAAATCCGTCGATTGTAGTTTGGTTTTATAGAAAAGAGAAGGAACTCACAAACAACTAAACAAGTAAAGTAATACACCAACGAAACTACACAGATTTACAAGAATTCATATCAATAAACAAATCACAACTACCGATCTATACCCCACAAAACCCTACAAAATTCCATTGTTAAACAACACTCCAGCACAGATTTACAGTAAACAATACCAAACAAACACAGTGCCGGCATTAATTAAACAATATAACCAAAGGTTTCTTCAGAATAAACAATGGCGGAAGCAGCAGCATCTTTATCTCACATATGCTATAATATTTTCCAAGAAACCCAATCAAATTTCCCCAAATCATACAGTCGCTCTGAGTCTGAACTGTTGCTCTTTATTATCATTTAATGGGTTCAATTGGGTTCTCTTTATTTTCCCCAAAACTTCACAAAAACTCCGTCGTAGGCGGCGGTTTTACGACGGTGGCAACGATGGCCTACCCCAGCACGACAGCTGGAGCGGCAACAAGTAAATCTAATTTGGGATTTAAAACGTTGATGGAAAGTTTCACTGTGGACATTCATCGAGCAGAAGGTAGGCAATTAAACGTTCCATTGATTTCGCCTTTTACGATTGCGAATTCGAGGCTTGAAGGAGTGGAGAATGTGGCGATTCGTGTGGAGTTGAGTAATGGGTGTGTTGGGTGGGGGGAATCTCCTATTCTGCCGTTTGTGACGGCGGAGGATCAAACGACGGCGTTGAAGATGGCGGGGGAGGTTTGTAAGGTTTTGAAGAAGAGTGAAGCGATGAGTTTGGGTGATGTGTTGAGAGAAATTGGTCAACTTCTTCCTGGACATGATTTTGCTTCTGTAAGTTTTCTAATCACAAATTTTGTAGGTTTTATGTTTTGACATAGAATTTTAATCTATTTCAATCTTTATATGATAATTTAGCAGTTATTGATTGAATGTTTTGGGACATGATTTTGCTTCTGTAAGTTTTTTAATCACAAATTTTGTGGGTTTTATGTTTTGACATTGAATTTTTAATCTTTTTCAATCTTTATATGATAATTTAGCAGTTGAATTTGATTGGATGTTTCGGGAATCAAACAATAATACAATATTGAGGGTTTGGGGTGAGGAAAAAAGAGGGGGTATGCCGATTACAATCTGTTTCAGGTGTTTGGATACAACGAGAAATTGTTGGAATTCTATGAAAGGATCGCGGCATGAAATTCAATCCAGCCGCAGGTTAATTGATTATGATTATGGTCTATCTTTTTACTAAAGGTAAAAATAATTGGGATAATTTATATATAGGTACCAAAGTATTCAATAAGTTTTGCTACCAAAATATCAAAACTTCTTTACGGGCTAACTAAGTATCAATATTGTTTCATTTATGTAAATTTCTGTAAAAATATTGGAAAATTAAAAAATGACAAATATTTAAATGATAAAAACATATCCATTCTAGTAGTTATTACACTAATAAATTACTATTTGGTTTATATTTGGAATAGTGCCTACCTTTTCATTTGTTTTGTGTAGATCATTTTACTTTTTTTTTTTTTTTTTTTTTTTTTTCCTCGTACGGATTAAGATCAATTGACTTTCAAAACTCGTCCTAATTTGGGCATTATCATAAAAACTGTGTGTGTTAGTTCATTTTTTAAAAATTTTTATTTACCATAGTTACTATGAGTGTTAGTTCATTTTAAGAAAAAATTATTTACCATAGTGCCATAGTGGTAGTTTTTTCATTTCATAAATTTCAGACAAGTTGTATGGAATTTTCTTTAAATGAAACTAAATTAATACTTTGGTGGATTTTAACAATGATTTCAATTTTGGGGCTCATAATGAAACTTTTTGATATTTTGTTGGCTCGTCTATGCATAATACCCAGAAATTATTTGGTTAAACATGTAAGAAGTAGATTACTTATTAAGGTAAATGTAACATTACTTGCCTATCTTTAACTTTAGAGGGCGTTTGGATGTATGTTTCGAAATCGGTCACGTGTTGTTAAATAATCGTAATCAAACAATTTACTGTAACAAGTTTGATGCATGAGATAGTGTTTGATGTGTTTCTTTTGCTAGAAGTTGTAATAATACTTTTCGATAGTTTTGAAAGTTTAATGAATCCTGTTAATTTAAGGAAATAGTATATAAAATAAGGGTATGTTAATAATTTAACCTTACCTTTGATAATCAGTTTTGTTGTAGCTGGTACTAATTTTCAAAACTAATTATTTAGCCCCCACAATAATCATATGTTGCCTAATACCTAACATGAGAAAATGATTTTTAGAACTTCAAGTTGCAAGAATCACACATCCAGTTAATCCAATCAACTCTTTAATCAACTGGTTATTTGATTATCATTTGATTTTTCAAGTTGCAATAGATTCGAAAGACACATCTGAACACCCCGCATGACTTTTGTTTTTCTCTTTTGTCCACTTGAAAAAATTATGAAAAATGCTTAATTCACAAAGCTTTCTAGGTGTCAATATCTGTCCAAGTCAACCTTAAAGGGGTGGCTTAGCGGTTGAGGCTTGGGATTCTCCAAATGAGATGCCAAGTTCTACTCTTTCTTTCTGAAAAAAAAGTTCGTGCTCAAATTGCAAGCCTTTCAAGTCTTGAGGTTATTTGTCAATTTGTGCGTTATACATACAATTTTTTTAAAATAAATATTTGACGTTTGCTGAAACATGATGCATGGTACCAAATGTCATTTACTTCAATTTGTGTTTTCAGTTTTATCAAGTTTGTTCTCATAATGTCGTTGTATGCCTCAAAGGTCAGAGCAGGGGTTGAGATGGCTGTGATTGATGCGGTTGCTACCAGCATCGGCACACCGTTATGGAGATTCTTCGGTGGGGTTTCGAATACAATAACTACAGATATAACAGTTCGGTTCCTATCCAAGTAATTTAAATTTTATGCACTTCGTTGTTGCTTGTAAGGTTATGCGAATTTGTACAACTAATTAAAAAAAAAAAAGAGACCAAAGATAACTTAAATAAAAGTGGCAGTGTTAAATGCAGATACCTATTGTTACCCCAACTGAAGCCGGTCAATTGGCTTCGAAGTATTATAAACAAGGGTTCAAGACTTTAAAACTTAAAGTCGGGAAAGATCTGAATGCTGATATTGAAGTGCTAAGAGCTATACGAGCAGCCCATCCTGATTGTCTATTTATTTTAGATGCTAATGAAGGTTATACGGCCGCAGAAGCCATTCAAGTTCTTGAAAAGTTACATGGTAAAGTCATCTTTGGAAAATATAATTTTACATTATCGTCATGCATTTTAAGTGATTATAGCCACTTGAATTATCAGATAATAGTTACTTAAAGTAGTGTTAATTAGGTAATCTTAATTATATCAATGATTAGTTTTTATAAAGGTATAATTGCATAAAAAGATAATGTGCTCGAGCCAATTTCTATTGTAGGTAATGAACTAAAATCGCCGCAATAGAAGGTAATTAGGTTTTCAAATATTTTTAAAACGGGCTATATGGTCTCTTTATGAAAAATATCACTAAGAAAGTTAAAAGGGTCGCTAAAAGTATCGTAACTGTTACTAAAAACAAGCATCACCTTTTCTAGTAGTTTTTTTAAAAAGTATATTACCTTTCTATGAGAATAAATTTAATTGGTTACCTGTAAATTGAAATCAGCTCGAAACACGATACCTTTTTTTTCATGTATCCCTTTCTTAAAATATCTCCTTACGAAATTGTTCAGATCTGAATAGTTTGACCCTAAACACTTAGAAAATCAAATACTATGGTTTGAAAAGGAGTAATGTCTAAATGGCATGGCAGTGTACCGTACATTGGGTTTTGACTCATTTTGGGGATCGTGCTTGCAAAATGTGTATTTTTAAAGGATCGTAATTTGAAAAAATGTATGTTTAAGGATCATAGTTTCAAAATGCACATGAAACTAATCAAGTGTGACGTAAAATTGTTAACCAATTGACGCATAACTGTAACTTAACTTGTCTAGTAACATTTCTAAAACTTCACTTTCAACTGGTTTCCAGGTTTTTTAATCCCAAAAACGTGTGTTTTCCTAATTGTGATCTCTTAAATGTACATATTCAAAGCACGATCCCAAAGTAAACATTGTCTCAGAGTACATCACATTTTCATGCCATTTAACCTTAAAAAGAGTTGGTTGCATTGAAATGGAATGTATGGTTTACGTTTTCATTTGCAAAATCAATGCTTAAGGTGGGTATGTTATATGTTTATAGTCAAACCTGGTTACGTAAACTAGAATTAACTTTTGGTGATAATTTCGTTATTCAATATATGTGTCCTTTATTTGATATAAACTTAAAAGTGGAATTTGAACGTACAATGCCCGATATGGAAAAATTACTGTAAATATGTTATATTTTGGTGCACTTAACTCAAAAAACATCTATGGAAGTAATGATTATTTGTGCTTGAGCATTTGAAATCTTGATATGAGTTGGATATGTTTTGTTTCATACGATTGCAGAAATGCAGGTGACTCCTATTCTTTTTGAGCAGCCGGTTCACAGAGACGACTGGGAAGGTCTAGGTCACGTTACTCGAGTTGCCAAAACTAAATATGGTGTTTCGGTTGCTGCTGATGAAAGTTGCAGAAGTTTAGCTGATGTTAAAGAAATAGTGAAACGACATCTTGCAGATGTCATTAATATTAAACTTGCCAAAGTAGGTGTATTAGGGGCTCTCGAAATTATTGATCTCGCGAAAGTTTCTGGACTAGATTTGATGATTGGTGGTATGGTCGAGACTAGACTTGCAATGGGATTTGCAGGTCATCTTGCTGCTGGACTAGGGGGCTTTAAGTATGTGAAACTATGTTTATTATATAAGCAATGTGTTCTATATAATTGTAAAGGGTTAATTTTATTAAAGCGTATAGTACTTTCAGTCATTTTCAAAATTAGCGATGTGGGTCTATATTAAAAGTACGATACCTAAAATAGAAATTGACTGAAAGTACGTTACATTTTGGTGCAATTAACTTGAACTGTAAATTCTTGAACAAATTTGTTTTGAATTCTTGTAACAGATTTATCGACCTAGATACACCGCTTCTGCTAGCAGAAGATCCAGTTTTTGAGGGTTATGAAGGTAATTTCAGCAGTATAGTTCTTAACCTTTAGATTAAACATTAATTAACTTAATTTTGTTTGTGTAGTTTCGGGTCCTACTTACAAGTTCACAAACGCAAGAGGCCATGGTGGTTTCCTTCACTGGGACAATCTTGCCTGGTGAGTTCTATATTTTCATTGTTAGACCTTTGGTTTACTTGATGCGTTTTATGCATGCGTTATTCTGGTGCTTTAAACTGTGACAGACAATTTTTTAGATTTCAAAAAACAAACATTCTTCTCTTTGTAGACCGTAGACTTTTAGGTAATCTCTTCTGACTGCACACTTCTACAGCCAAGTCCGCATACTGTAGAGATTAACCTTTTAAAAAACAAATTAGCAGTGTACTTTTACATTTGTTATGTTTTGTGCAATGTAATTTTTTGTATATTCTTTGTCATAAAACCTAGAAAATTGAACTAGGGGTGAGCATAATAAACCAAACTGATACTGAATTAAGCGACAAAATTGACCCATAATAACAGGCTTATTGCTAAAAAAGATGGTTAGGTTTTTTATTTTGGTTAATCGATTATATCGGTTCGGTTTCGGTTTTGGTTTTTGAATAACCGTCGTATCAACAAAACAGTCCAATCTCAGTTGATTTATAGTTTAATTGTGTATTATGTATTGTTATTATTTTTTAAATTATAGTACCATTAATTAGAATTTAAATGTTATTTGGTTTTTCAAAAGTGTGATTGCAAGACATCACAATAGATTATACTATTTCTGCTAGTATATTTGAACACTTTCATGATTTGTTATGTTTGGAGACTCTAAATGTTGTTTCTTACTTGCCTCATAGATTATTTTTAATGTAAAGAAGTCACGTAGTAAGTCCATATCGTGAAATTTACTTAACCGATTCGGTTTTACGCTCAAACCGACCCACACTCACTCCTAATCGACCCCATAACATAATTAATGACCATGCTGGAACAATTTTACTAAGGGTCAATTGCTAAAAATAGCAACAACCTTTTGCTTTTCAACGTTTATAGCAATTTTATATATTACTTTGTCATTAATTACATGAACTTTTGTATTTTGTATTATTAATAGCATCAACTTTTTGTATTTTTCTTTTACCATTTATAGCATCAAGTTTTTTTTTTTTTTAAATTTTAAGCTTGGGTGGGGTGAGCATTCAAGGGTCCAAACCGGTGAAACCGGTAAACCGAACGGGGACAGGGGACCAGACTAGGTCGGTCGTATTTGGTTCGGGTTATTGGTCCACAATGTTTAGAAAAGTCGGTTCTCATTTCGGCCCATTCCGGTTTTGTATTTTTTCATTGAAGAAGTCGGGAAAAACCAGGACCGAACCGGAATGGACTGAGACGGAACTGATACACTTCGGTTTTAGACCGCTGCACACCCCTAGGTGGGATGATATTTTGAAGTTTAATGACACACTAAGGTGTGAAGAATTGTATGTAGCCTAAAATGAAGCAATAGTGAAAGTACCTTGTTAGTTTATGACATTATTATTTTTTCTAAAAAATTGTTGAATTAAGCAGAAAACTAATGATGTCCACAATCCTTGTGAACAGATATTGGAATGCACTATGGTGGTATTCTGGTAAGTAAAGGATTCTCAACAAATGGTTTTCTGTAGTCTGTACTAATGTTCTGTAAGTGCCCAAGTTTATGTCTCCTTTGACTGTTTTTTCTTGTACTCAATGTACCATCTTGTTCTCAATGATTATCCAGTTGATTTATATTTTTGAACCGATGATTTCAATGTTTTCCTTTTTTTTTTTCTGTTGTCTCGAAAGTTGAGACGTTTAGAATCAATTGGTTCGGACCAACAAGAATCCCCTTGACTGGCAATTGAGTTGGGCTCAGGTTTTTGGGTTCGTGTCGATCCCGAAAGTACCCCTCAACTTGAACACTATTGAAGGTAAGCTACACAACCTGTGATCAATCTGTTTAATGGTGACATGAGTAGGAATGAATGTAATAAATGTAACGTTTTATTAACTAAAATGATACTTTTACCGCTAATTAAAAGTCTTTGAAAAAGTTAATTATTTGAATCACATTAAGGCATAACCACCATTGTTTACAAAATCTCACCCAACCATGTTGAAGCGGGATCCATGTGTATTACCATTTTTTACCTCATCAAGCATAACTCAACGAACATCATATGAGTGTTATTCATAGCCTGGTGGTTGTAATGTTAACATCAACATTATCAATATTCGGTATAAAAATGACATACTATGACAACACATATCATATATAATGTATGTTTAAAGGATCTTATGTTGTAAAAAGTTCTAAATTACTACACATAAAATGTATGTCTTTGTTATGAAAAGATCGTAGGAAAAGAAAGAATCAAGAACACAAAATCAAGAACAAACAAGATTTACGTGGTTCGGTCGATGTGACTTACGTCCACTGGCAGAAGGGAGTAATCTTTATTAGAGTTTTATCAATAGGTGTTACAGAGACCCTAGTTCTAGGTTACAATATATAGACATAAGCAAAAACCCTAATTCAAGTGGTTTTAGTTTCCGTCCGGACGGAATGATCACAGCCCGAGGGGATTGGTCCGCTGGGACACTCTAAATTTTGCTGAAACATTCTATGCACGGGCAAAATGATCGCCTTCGGGCAGATTGATCCGCTGCACACTCCGATCAATCCGCTGCATGATGTCAGTCCCGTTTCCACTCCGAACACCAAAATCCCTTTAGGGACTTTGCACCTCATCAAGTCGGCTATAACGCTCGGGTCACCAATATTCGAGTCACAATTTAACAAATCTCCACATTGACTTGAATATTCTCCAAACTCTAAATAACTAATGAACTCCCGTTCCCCATACCGGTTGCCCCCTCCTGGGGCCTACGCCATGCGAACATTTAACAAGTCCAAGCAAAGCTTGAACTTCTCCGAATGTAAAACATTTGTCAACATATTTGATGGATTCACTTCAGTGGCTATCTTCTTTATAGAGAACTCATCATCTTCAACAATATCCTGAATGAAATTTAATCTGACATCAATATGCTTCGTCCGTTCATGATAGACCGGATTCTTTGCCAAATTTAAAGCACTCTGACTGTCACAGTAGATGATAGGTTTCTCCACCTTCAGACCAAGACTCTTAACAAGACCATGTAACCATATGTACTCCTTTATCCCTTCAGTCAAAGACATATATTCGGCAAGGCAACCGTAGGTTGTAGTGTCGCCTTCCAACTACAACACACCCGTATAAAGTGAAAGCATAACATGTTAATATCTTCTTCTTATAAGATCTCCAACATAGTCTGAATCTGTATATCCAACTAAGGACTGCTTGGAGACTGCTTCAACCCATATAAGGACTTTTTCAGCAAACACACATGGTCTTTTTTTTAGAATCTTGAAATCCCTCTGGCTGAGACATGTAGATTATCTCTTCTATATTCCCATGTAAGAACGCAGTCTTCACATCAAGTTGCTCTAACTCCATGTCAAATGCGTTTACCATAGATAGAAGAACCAGATCGTTTTGTGCTTCATAACTGGCGAAAAGACTTCATGGTAATCTATCCCCTCCTTTTGTGAAAAACCCTTAGCTACCAGCCTTGCCTTGAATCTAGCCGATTCAACTCCAAGAATCCCTTCTTTCTTCTTATAGACCCATTTGCATCCTAACGGATCAACTCCCTTTGGCAATGGTACAAGATCCCAAGTTTCATTTTTTGAAAGTGACTGCATCTCCTCATTTATTGCAATCACCCAATCTGATGCTGCTTTACTCCTTATAGCCTCGCTCCTCTGTACAAATTTCCTCACCAACTGCCAAAGCATAAGCAACCGAGTCAATATCATACTAACGCATTCTGCATACCTGACTGGCTTTTGAACATTCCTCTTTGGCTTTCTTGTTGCTATAGATTCTGAAATATTTTCTTCACCTCCAGAACCATCTTCCGTAGAAACCCCTTCACTGTCTTCCTTTGTGATAGATGGTTCAGCTACAAACTCCACCTTCTGGCTAGCACCACGATCTTTATTACTTGCAAGATTACTTCCTCAAACATAGCAGATTCATCAAAGGTAATATCTCTGCTAATAATACATTTTTGGGGCCTATCCTTTTTTGTACACCACAGTCTGTACCCTTTAACCCCAGTAGCATACCCTAGAGGCCTAGAAATATGCATTTTACAGCCCTCGGCTCTAGTTTACCATCATTCACATGAGCATAAGCAGGACAACCAAATATACGAAGACCAGAGAGTGTTTTCCAGACCATACCTCTTGAGGAGTTTTTAAATCAATTGTAGTTGATGGAGATCTATTTACCAGATAACAAGCAGTGTTAACTGCTTCAGCCCAAAAAGTCTTAGAAAGACCGGCGAATATCCGCAGGCATCTTGCACGCTGCATGAGTGTTTGATTCATCCGTTCTGCAACCCCGTTTTGCTGTGGTGTATGTCGTACAATGCGATGCCTCATTATACCTTCTTTCTTGCAGAAATCATCAAACGGCGCATTACAAAACTCTAAGCCATTGTCCGTTCTGAGTGTCTTGACTTGCTTCCCGGTCCGTTTTTCAACCATAGCCTTCCACTCGACCAAACACTTCATCTTTTGATTTCAGAAAACACAACTAAACCTTTCTTTAGTAGTCATCGATAAAACTTACAAAATAAACGCATCCACCTTGAGACTTCACCGAAGCGGGACCCCATAAATCTAAATGAACGTACTCAAGAATCTCCTTAGTGGTGTGCCTTTCAGAACTGAACTTTACCCTGCGTTGCTTCCCTTTGACACATGCTTCGCAGAATTTCAATTTCCCTGTAGAACTTCCATCTAACAATCCTTGCTTGCTCAAAATAGCCATCCATCTCTCACTCATATGCCCCAATCTACGATGCCACAATTCAGTTTTATCGCCTCACTTATCCAAAGACTGAAACCGCCACCGTTCCCGTAACTCAACTACCCTCTAGTACCCTCTAGAAAATAAATGCCATGCTGCAACTTCCCTTTCATGACAACAAGTGTACCCTTAGAAACCTTCAACCACTCGTTTCCACCAGAATACTTGAGGCCCTGTTTATCTAACGTACCCAAAGAGATGAGATTTTTCGGAGATCAGGTTCATACCAACAATCAAGAGTTCTAACAATCCCATCATGCATCTTGATCTGAAATGTATCACTACCTCTAATACAACGCATCCCATCATCTCCCAACTTTACTCTGCCATTCCATTCCTTGAAAGAAACAAATAGCTCACGTGAGTAAGTCATGTTATATGACGCACCCGTATCCAAGATCCAAGTACCCGTAGAATCCAAAGTGTTGACAATCCAAAGTGCTGACAGTTAGAACGCCATTGCCTTCTCCTTCATCCGAACTATCGTGTACCACAGCGATACTGCCGCTGCTACTTGATTCACCCCTTTTGTCGTCTCCATTATTCTTTTGCGGACAATCTCTTCTAAAGTGCCATTTTTCCTTGCAGCTGTAACATCGACCTTTACCTCGTTTCGACTTAGAACATGACTTCCCTCTTTTGCCATGATCCCTTTTCTTAGTTCTGCCTCTGCCAACAAACAAACCCGATTCTAAACTGTCTTCATTACTCCCAGAAGCCCTACGCTTCAACTCTTAAGACTTTAGAGCCTCCTTTACATCGTTGACAGTAATCGTAGCCCTACCGTACAACATCGTATCCACTAGATTATCATACGAGTTTGGCAAAGAACATAACAGAATAATGGCTTGATCTTCATCTTCAAATTTAACCCCAACCCCTTGAAGATCCAAGATGATTCGATTAAAATTATCAAGATGTTCTTTTACCTTCATACTCTCTGTCATCCGGAAGGTATACAAACGCTGCTTAAGAAACAACCGATTAGTCAAAGGAATTCTTTGATACTTCTCGGATAGTTTCTTCCATAACCCTGCAGCGGTCGTTTCGTCAATCACCTCCCGCAACACCTCATCCGTCAAACTCAATAGAATCGCACTATGTGCCTTCGCAATTCGTCTTCAAGAGCCGCCACACAACCTTGCTGAACCAGAACGGTCGTCATCTTCACCTTCCACAATGTGAAATCATTCGAACCATTAAACTTCTCAATATCGAACTTGTGAAACGACATCTTCAATCGCAGAGAAAAGAATCGCACGACTCACTTGTTATGAAAAGATCGTAGGATAAGAAAGAATCAAAGATCAAGAACACACAAGATTTACGTGGTTCAGTCGATGTGACCTACGTCCACTGGCAGGAGGGAGTAATCTTTATTAGAGTTTTATCAATAGGTGTTACAGAGACCCTTGCTTTAGTTACAATATATAGCATAAGCCAAAACCCTAATTCTAGTGGTTTAGTTTCCGTTCGGACGGAATGATCACAGCCCGAGCGGATTGGTCCGCTGGGGCACTCATAATTTTGCTGAAACATTCTGTGCACGGGCAAAATGATCGCCTTTGGGCAGATTGATCCGCTGCACACCCTGATCCATCCGCTGCATGATTTCAGCCCCGTTTCCACTTCGAACACCAAAATCCTTTTAGGGACTTTGCACCTCATCAAGTCGGGTCTATAACGCTCCGGTCACCAATAGTCGAGTCACAATTTAACAGTCTTGATACAAATGGAATATAAAACTAATTTAAATCGAAAGGATCTTCCAGAAGTTACAAGTAAATGTACGCAAGTTTCAAATTCTTGATCCTCTTTAATAATTGAAGAAGAACCTAAAATGTTTAAAAGTGAAAGATTAACTTGACTAACAACTGATCCATTAGATCTCCACGTGTTAAAAATCGACATGTTTAGAGACCAAATCATGAGGAAAACCACATCTAGGATCCATCCAAAAATGTTAATATAATTTGACTCGTATCTGCATTGAGCAAGCAAGTTGAGGGGTCAGTGATACTTGTTGAGAGAAGAGAAATGAAAGATCAACTTCCTACTTCGAGTTGATCGATGGCCCATACTCTACCATGAGGTAAGGTGAGGACTCTCTGATGGGTGGTATCAATGAGAGGCGAGAAGGTGACAAATGCGAAACAATGCGAATATGAATATGGTAGTGGTTAGAGAAGTAAATCTGAAAATAATTTCAATCATTTTTAGGTTAAATTCAAGGTTAGTTTGGTAATATAGTATAATTTATCATGATCACATTTTCACCTATTGCTTGTCCTCCTGTCGGTGCAAATAAGTGATTTTTAACATATGCAATCCAAACATTCATATTACCTTATTTTGTGTCAATGAAACACTATAATCTAACAGTCTCATCTCAAAGACGCAATCGAACACCCCCTTAAACTTGTTTCTTTCAGATAAATATCAAATTACTTCAATAATCAAAACAAAAATAAAAAAACAGTAGATCATGGATCGCACTTGAACATTAATAAGAATGAGTTAAGGCTGATTAATGATAGTCGGTAAGCCCTTTTGAGGGCTTGATTGGCGTTTGAACTATCACGAACATAACTAAAATAATCGTAATCCCCAATCCTTCGCTTACATTTCCAATATGTAAATATAAATTGTGTAATATAATTTCATCTCTAATTGCTAATCCATCAATAAAATTATGCAAAAAACCATATAAATATAAAAAAGATTTTGATTGTGTCCTCATTTCGTATTTTTTCTGATAAGTCTATAAACCAATTAAAACTCATAGAATCGGTACAAAAATAACTTGTAACCTGCTAAGTAGGTTATCATACTTAATCTATTTTATAAAAAATCATAAAAGTATAAAATTATTTTTTTGATCAAGTAAATTTGATAATATAGAAAGTTATAGATGAGATTCGAGATCAATCTAGTTTTTGGTCAAATGATTAGAGGTCGGTCATTTTTGAAATAATAAAAAGAAAGTTAAGTTGAGCATGCCTAGGCATATCATGATGTTAATACCATAAGACTTTGTTATAATTATAAGATAAGTGGAATATATTTTCAACCCAATGGGACCCAAATTCACCATCTTTTATCATTATATTCTTTATGTATGTCCAATAGTTTGACTACATACTTACTTAGTTATCATTACAACAACTCACGGATTTCTCATTTGGGAAGTGCCAAATATTATTCTTTTAGCAACTAAAGTTTTTAAATATGTAGTGGATCAGTCAAGAATCACTATACATCGAAGAACCGATCAATTTCACTGCAAATCATAACTAGCAACAATTAAAAAAAATCAGATCAAGAATTGATCAAGTATGAATCACAACTAGAAAAAAATTAGCATCAATCAAGAAGAAATCGATTAAGAAACCAAGAAGGTCAATAGATCATAGCCGACTGCAAAGCTCTGATACCATGTTACGGTTAAGAAATTAAGTATCCTTTCGCATTACAATTCTAATAAGGGTTTATTATTAAAAAACCAACATGTTTTCACGGTTTTTGTGTTTTCGTCTCCCAATGTGAATTTTTTACTTCAAAATAGTTCCAAAGTTAATTTTTGTTGTTCTAGTTTTGTGAAAATTGATTATTAGAGTCCGGTTATAATTGGTAAACTGGGTCTTTTAATGACTAAAAAACCAAGTTCCAATTGCCAAATTTCACCATACCAAAATAAAAAAAATTAACTTGAAGACTTTTCTAGCAAATATAACATGAAGAGACGAAAATGCAGAAAACGTGAAAACATATTGGTTTTTTTTTCATAATAAACTCTTCTAATAATACAATAACACACATAAATACACACACACACACACACACACACACACACACACACACACACACACACACACACACACACACACACATATATATATATATATATATATATATATATATATATATATATATAGACACACACTCAAGACCGTTTGTTTTTAAGAGTTTAGACGTCTAAACACTTTTTATCGTCTGTTTGATAAGATGTTAAAAAAGGTCTAGAATCTGTTTAGATAAGATAGTTTGTTTTTTAATTAATAAAATGTCTTATTACATACAACTTATCAAATTTATAATTTTTAGCATTACAATGTTAAATTTTTTTAATTAAAATAAATTAATTTTACCTAATAAATTATTAATCTATTGACATATTTAAATTATAAAATGAAAATTTAGTTTTAATAGAAAATGCATCATGATTAATTAATTCTATTCAAAACAACTTCTTACAAATATCAACTGACTGAAACACACCAAAACACTCCAAAATTCAAAAGAAATATTTAACCCAAACAAAATTTCTTTTATTTACTTCTCGGTGAAGCCCAAGGAAAAGAGTAGCCAACCAATCCAGTTAACCAAACACCTAAACCTAACCAAAGTACCAAACACAAAATAAAAGAAATAAAAATAACCCTTCTCTCCTCTCTTTCTGGGCTGAACAAACAGAAAAAAGGAAAAGAGATGGCAGCGCCGGTGGCCACCAAAACAGGGGCGGCGGGTTGCCGGCTTCCGGCGCCGACCAGACCACCACCCAACACATACTGTTACTCTCTCATCTCTCTCTCTCTCTCTCTCTCTCTCTCTCTCTGCAAACTCGGAACAAAAGAAAGCAAGGAAACAGACAGACAGACAGAGGGCATCGTTGGTGGCTGCCTGCCGTCGAGCGGTCGCCGACCATGGCGTTGCTGGCGCCATTCACACCTCCACACAACACACCATACCCTACTCTCTTCTCTCCCTCTCGATGGAACCCAGAAAAAATAAGGCAGACAGAGGCATCGATGGGCAAAACAGGGGGAAAGCCTGTCGCCGCCGCCGACGTCGCCACCGAACAACATCCAAACTGGAGGGGAGTAATCAGGGGATATGGAGTTTTGATGGGTCACCTTGATGGA
Organism: Centrapalus pauciflorus; assembly: GCA_020465985.1. Lineage (NCBI taxonomy): Eukaryota > Viridiplantae > Streptophyta > Magnoliopsida > Asterales > Asteraceae > Centrapalus > Centrapalus pauciflorus. The sequence goes on from JAANYP010008203.1 coordinate 190,620, forward strand.
CTTTAGGTTATGAGAAGACATCAGAGTTTAGATAAAAGCTAATTTTCAGATCTGTTTTAAACAGATGACGGTAAGACTTTTTTAGACGTCCGATTTCGAAAAAAACAAACAACGTTCGACCACTTTTGTCAGAGGGTAGAGGAAAAATAGAGAAAAGATGATAAATCAAACGGGCCCTAAACTACCCCTGCTGCTATACATTCTAATATTAACAGACTAACCTTTTTGTTTGGTTTATTATCATGTTTTAACGGTTTTTGTGTTTTCGTCACTCCATGTTATTTTATTTTCAAAAAAATCATCAAGTTAATTTTTTATGCTTTTGTCAAATTTCACTATTAGAACCCGATTATAATTGGTAAATCGAGTTTTTTAAAAGCTGAACAAAATCGGTTTCTAATAGCCAAATTTCATCAAACAAAAAATTGTTTTTTAACTTGATATTTTTCTGTGAAAAAAATATGAAAGAAAACGTAAAAACCATGTTGGTTTTTATCGTAATAATCCTTTTTTTCTTATAATAATGTACAAATTAACCTTTCTAGATGTTATTATACAAAATTATAAAAAAATGTGATACCACTCACTACAAGAAAATGGGGTTTTAGCGGCGACATAAGTCGCTGCTAATGCCTCAAGATGTCGCTGCTAAAAAGTCGCTGCTATTACTTTAACACTAAAAGTCAAATGTCGCTGCTAAAGGCTGTCGCCGCTATTGCTTAAAGTCGCTGCTAATAGTGTCGTTACTAATACATATTATTTTTTTAAATATTTTTTAATAATTAATAATAAACCTGCTAATAATTAATAATATATATTTACATATATCTGTAACCTACTATTTTATATAAATATATACAATACGCACTACAAAATTCATTATATATATATATACACATACATACAAATATACATACAAATATATATACATATTTATATATATATATATATGTATATATATATAAATATATATACATATCTATATATATATATATATTTGTATGTATATATATATACACAAATATATATATATATATATATATATATATATATATATATATATATATATATATATATATATATATATATATATATATATATATATATATATAGGGTTGGGATCATTGCAGAACCTTAATTTAGTGCAGAACCATAGAACCAATCTAAACCATTATATTATAATATAACACTAGGGATAAGATGGTAATTATACAATTAACATTGAATTAATAGCAGCCTACTAAGTTTGACTGTCCACTTCGACTTTTTTTTTTTACTCTTTTAATATATAATGGACATGCAGTGTTGCATCGATATTAAATATACGATATCAAAGTGTTCATCGACATCGAATGGTCGTATGGGTAAAAAAATTTTACGAAAAATAAACACGTAAAATTGTTTTCAAAAAAATATATATCATGACCGTTCTCGTTAAATCCACCAACTTTGACTACTAATTTTGACTATTATTTATCTCTGTTAATAATGAACGTATATGCAGTGTTGCATCGGCGTTAAATATACGGTATCAAAGTGTTCATTCGATATCGAATGATCTCATGATCTCATGATCTCACCATGATATATTGCATCGTGGTCTGGGTAGAATTTTTTTTTCGAAAAATATAAAAATATATATCATAATCGTTCTCGTTAAATCCACCAACTTTGACTACCAATTGTGACTATTATTTTGGCTCTGTCAATAATGAACGTATATGCAATGTTGCATTGACGTTAAATATACGATATCAAAGTGTTCATTCGATATCGAATGATCTCATGATCTCACCATGATATATTGCATCGTGGTCCGGGTAAAATTTTTTTTACGAAAAAGAAAAAATATATATCATAACCGTTCTCGTTAAATCCACCAACTTTGACTACTAATTGTGACTATTATTTTAGCTCTGTTAATAATGAATGTATATGCAGTGTTGCATTGACGTTAAATATACGATATCAAAGTGTTCATTCTATATCGAATAATCTCATGATCTCACCATGATATATTGCATCGTGGTCTGGGTACATTTTTTTTAACGAAAAATAAACACGTAAAATTTTTTCAAAAAAAATATATCATGATCGGTCTCGTTTTAAAGAGTATAAAATTCTCGTTTTTATGGTATAATTTTTTTGATTTAAAAATTAATAATATTAATGTTATTTTAATTGAAAGGAAAAAGATATTTATTTTGCTAATGTCAATCTTTTTGTTATTTCCAATATTTTCCTTTTTTACCCTTCCAAGAATTAAAATATCACTATTACCAATCTTTTTTTTACTAATTCCAAACTTAACTCTTTTAATCAAGACCATTAGATTATTTTAATCTATGGACGATATTGGTTCTACAGTTCTACACTAAATTTAGGTTCTGCATTGATACCAACTCTAGAGTTGGGATCATTGCAGAACCTAAATTTAGAGTAGAACCCTAGAACCAATATCGTCCATAGATTAGATTAATCTAATGGTCTTGATTAAAACCATAAAGTTTGGAATTAGTGAAAAAAAGATTGACATTAGTGATTTTTTAATTATTTCAGGGGTAAAAAAAGGAATAGATTGGAAATAGCAAAAAGATTGCCATTAGTAAAATAAATATCATTTTTCTTTAAATTAAAATAACATTAATATGATTAATTGTTAAATAAAAAAAATATACCGTAAAAACGAGAATTTTATACTCTTTAAAACGAGACCGGTTATGATATATTTTTTTCGAAAAAATTTTACGTGTTTATTTTTCGTAAAAAAAATTACTCAGACCACCATGCAATGTAGCATGGCCGGTATCAATGTCGAATGACCAGTTGATATCGTATATTAAACGTCGATGCAACACTGCATGTACATTCAAAATTAACAGATTCAAAATAATGGTCAAAATTAGTAGTCAAAAGTTGGTTGATTTAATGAGAACAGTAATGACATATTTTTTTCGAAAAATTTTACGTGTTTATTTTTCGTAAAAAAAAATTACCCAGACCACCCTGCAATGTAGCATGACCGATATAATTCAATGTCGAATGAACACTTGATATCGTATATCCAACGTCGATGCAACACTGCATGTACATTCAAAATTAACAGAACCAAAATAATGATCAAAATTAGTAGTCAAAAGTTGGTTGATTTAATGAGAATAGTAATGATATATTTTTTTCGAAAAAATTTTACGTGTTTATTTTGCGTAAATTTTTTTTTACCTAGATCTCCATTCAATATATTATATAGAGATCATTCAATGTCGAATTACAGTTTATATCACACATTCAACACTGCATGTACCTTCGATATTAAAAGAGTCAAAAATGGTCAAAGTGAGCAGTCAAACTTGGTAGGCTACTATTAATTCAATGTTAATTGCATGATTACCATCTTATCCCTAGTGTTATATAATAATCCAACGGTTTAGATTGGTTCTATAGTTCTGCACTAAATTAAGGTTCTGCAGTGATCCCAACCCTATATATATATATATATATATATATATATATATATATATATATATATATATATATATATATATATATATATATATATATATATATATATATATATATATATATACAAACAACGTACGTTACAAAAACGTTTGTTACATAATTCGCTAAAACACTAATAATCTAATCATCTTCTTCGTTGCCGTCGTTGTCTTCATCATTCTCGTCGTTATCGTTTTGAGTACTGAACTTTCGGTAGAGTTCCATCATCGCATCTTTAAATTGAGGGTTGTTATAGACAGCATCGAAATTTTCCGGCTACAAAAAATATATATATACATTTGCTCTCATCGAAATTGGCGTATAAGAACTAGATATAACTAATACCAACCCATCATCATCAATTACAAGTATATATGTCTCATACTAGCCATGGTGGCAGATTGTATGTGGTGAGTACAACCGGGCACATGCTGTAAGCCGAACTCATGTTACCAAATGGATTAAAACCATCAGCTGCTAGTCCTAGACGTACATATCGAGGTTCTCTCGCAAAGTCAGGGTAATTTATGTCAAATTCTTTCCATGAAGATCCATCAACGGGATGACGCATCATACCTTCTTCTAATCGTCCGGTACTGTGCCAAATCATATTTTTTGCCGTGTATCTTGAACAGTACAAACGTTGTAGTCTGGGGGTCAAAGGAAAGTATCGTAACACTTTATGAGGTACCAGCTTACCCTTTGTGTCTTTATCAACCCAACGACTCTCATTACAAACAGGACAAGACTGTAACGATTTATCTTCTTTCCAGAAAAGAAAACATTCATTTTTGCACACGTGTATCGACTCATAACCCAAACCAATCTCTTGTAATTTCTTTTTAGCTACATAATGTGTTGTGGGAACCCTATTTTCTTTCGGAAATGCAGATTGCAACAATGCAAGGAGCTGATCAAACGAACTATTAGTCCATTTGTTGTTCAGCTTGACATGCATCAGTTTTGCTGAAAAGTCGAGGGAAGAAAACCAAGTACATCCAGGATATAATTCGGCATTGACTTCTTTTAACAACTTAAGAAATCCTTCATCAACACTCATGTCATCTGTATCTGAGACTCTGAGTTCCCTTCTTCGTGGTTAGTATCGTTCCCCCTGGACTCGCCCATAATGTCGTCGATAACACTAGCCATCTCGTTCGTTGGAGGTACGTCATCTACAACCGGAGGCGAAATTCTACTTTCACCATGATAGACCATGTAATATAAGATCGAAAGAAACCATTTATATGTATATGAGATCTCATTATCGAAATTCTTGTGAACTTATTGTTCCCACATTTTCTACACGGGCATCTAATTTGACATCTATCGTCGACGTGTGCTTTGGATCTCTCAACAAAAGATTCGAGTCCTTGTTGGAACTCAGGAGAATTGCGGTTTTCAATAGTAGTCCAGGTTTTATCGATAGACATTATGCAACTGAAACATAAGTTAAAGTTTAAGGTTTACTCTACGAGAATTAAAATTCGACGATTCGAAAAGCAACCTCGAAATGAGTTTAAAAATCAAACACGGATAAAGTATTTACACAGGTAGGCTTCTAAACCCACTTTTCGAATACCTTACCTCATATGTGAATGCACATTACACGATTGCTTGTTTAAGAAAAATTCGGCAGCATTTCCCGTTAGCTCTCAAGTATATATAAAAGTATATATACCCGAGAAGCAAAGAGAAAATGACAACTGAATCATTCTTAAACAACAGTCATGTAATACACATTCACATCCTAAATGAGATAAGGTATTCAAAAAGCAGTACCAAAACGGGGACAGTCCGAAATTAATTACTAAATCAATTTCGGACGGGCATGTATTCTAAGCTCAAACACACACACCTAACACATTTCACTATTTTAAGAGTATATATTCTTTAATTACTAAATCAATTTCGGACGGGCATGTGTGGACACTTATGCAATAAAATCTTTAAATAATTTATAAACAATTGACAAATTTATAAATATTTAATTACACAACAAAATCTACAAATATGTTTACAAAATACAAATAATTTAACCTAATTTTAATCTACAACTTTTATCTTAAAATTATTTAAATCAACAAACACAACTAAATTAATAAATTTATGATTACACAACAACTCTACAAACTTTTATACAAATAATTACACAATAAATCTACAAACATATAATTGCATCTTAAAATAAATAACGATAATATAAATATATAAAACATATATAAATACACACACTAATACACAAAATACATATAAATACACACACAATAATATACTAAATACATATAAAACGTTTATAAATACTTAAAAAAACACAATAATTCTAAAAATATTTTAACAAATACTTAAAAAACCTTATTTTGATAAATCTAAAACTTTTATCCAATAAAATAAGTTAAACAAACTACAAATAAGTTTTACAAATCCATAAAAATAAAAACCTAATTTTGATCAATCTAAAACTTTTATCCAAAAACAAATACACACACCAACACACAAATACATACATTAATATACTAAATACACAAAAGACAAACAAATACACATTTTAACACTCAAAATACATAAAAATACAAACACTAACACTAATACACAAAATACATACAAATTAAATACACACACTAATACTCAACATACATACAAATACACACACTAACCTTAATACATTACAAAATACGTACCTTGCACAGAGAGAGAGAGGCGGCGGCGAGAGAGACAGCCGACGGCGGGAGAGAGAGCAACGGCGGCAGAGAGCGAGAGAGATGAGATCTGAGACACCTAACACATCAATACACACACATTACATATATTTACTCAAAAAATACACAAAATACAAAGAAAGCATAAAAAATCGTTACCTGAGGAAGAAAAATCGCAATGGAGAAGAAGAGTTCTTGGTAGGTGAAAAGTGAAGGAGAGGGAGGTGGAAAGGGGTGAAAAGGGGCGGCAGATGTGGCGCGATTTTTTTCGGATATTAGCGGCGACAACGTGTCGCTGCTAAAGCCTCTAGCGGCGACATCGAGTCTGCTTTTTTGGTTGTCGTTGCTAAAGGATGTCGCCGCTGAAGGGTATAATTCTTGTAGTGACTTGTGCATAAAAGTGGGTTTGCACATGATTTTGTTTGTGTGAAGTACATGTGTGAATCAATGATAAAAAGACTTTCTCTGTCAAAACATTGAATCATACGAACCACAAAATACAACACTTTTTCCTTGATTAATTTATATTAAATCATTAAAACGGCATCTAAAAATTCAAAATTTAGTTAAAAATATATAAGAAACTCATAGTTTTTTTTTTTTTTTTGAGTAAAGGACATTTTTGGTCCTTGTGGTTTGATGGTTTACCTGGATTCAGTTCCTTAATCATAATAAGGTCAAATTTCATCCTTATTTTGCTAATTTTGTGCCCTTTTAGTCCCTCGTCCGTTAAACTTAACGACACAACCGTTAAATTTGTAAGAATGACATTTTTACCCTTTTCATTGAGACGTTTTTAGTCCCTATGGTTTTATTATTTACCCATTTATAGTCCAACATTTATTTTATTTTATTTTATCTTTATAATACTCTTGTATTATTTATAGATGAACTTAATTCATTATAAACACACTTATTTTATTTATAAATATAGTTATGTTTTAATATTTTATTTACATTTACTATTGTTCGTATTTTATTTAAAATTTAACTTTTATTTTAATTTAAATATATATTTCTTTACTAATTTATTTAAAGTTCATCTTCTTTATTAATTTTAATTTTTATAATATTATTGTTGACATTTATATATGTAATTTTGTTAGTTGTGTTTAAGTAAATATAATATCGTTGATATTTTTCCTCTCCAAAGTCACTATTACTTCAAGTATCTTCCAACCTAATCAATTATCGACACATAAATTATATTATATGTGTTGGATATATATATATATATATATATATATATATATATATATATATATATATATATATATATAATTTATGTGTATATAATTTAATACACATAAATTTATGTGTATATAATTTAATACACATAAATTTATGTGTATATAATTTAATTCACATAATTTTTATGTGTATATTATATAATTTATGTCTTGTATTTAATAATAAATTATATAATATACACATGAGGAGAGGGGGAGCTCGCGCTCTCGGAGAGCGCGCTCGGCGCCGCGAGATAGCTCGCTCTCTCTAGCGCTCGCGCGAGCTCGACTATCGCTCTCTCTCTTCTCTCTCGCTTCTCGCGCTCGCCTCGTCGCTCTCGCTCTCTCTCGTCGTCTCCTCGCTCGCTCGAGTATATATATATTGTCGCTATTATATATATATATCTATATATATAGTTATGGTATCATCACCAAAATCGTGATGCATTTCGGCCATATTCATCCTCGTCTTTGTTCCATCCTTATGCATCACCAAAATCGTGATGCATTTCGGCCATATTCATCCTCGTCTTTGTTCCATCATTATGCATCACCAAAATCGTGATGTGTTTCGACATTTAAACGTGTTAATTTCGTGATGCATCTCTGAAATTTAAACGTGTTCATCAACGTCTTCAATGTGTTCATCATTGTCGTGATGCATTGCTGTTGTGCATCATGTTTGAAACAACCAATACCATATGCTCCAACTATTTCTTGGAAGCAATAACCACCAACATTAATAAAGAATCTTAGAATTCTTTGACTAGCCATAAACATGATACAGATTCGTAGAATAAATTGTTTGTAAAAAAACTGATACTCAAAAACCATGGTCAACAGACGCAAGCAAATTCTCGTCAACATCGATGCACAGGTATGGTGCAAAGTTGCATACCGACGGTGGACAGCGATGGTGGTGCTGGGTCTGGCGGTAGTAGTAGTGGTTGTCTTGTGAAAACTGGTTGATAGAAAGAGATATGGAGAGAGGCTAGCCATGAAAGAGAAAGAGAAAGAGAGAGAAAAGGGGATGGATTTATGGAAAGGTGGTTGATCATTTTATTTAGTTTCCTAAATAAATGATAAAATTAAATTAAATATTATATTTTAACAATATATAATTAAGCATTCCCAAAATGCCCTTAATGCACCCTTTGTAAACAAGCAATGCATTTTTGGTTCCCATTTGGTTCCCGATGCATATGGTGCCCCATAAAACCTCAATATATATTTCAGACCCTCCGTTTGTGAGAAAGAATACCTAAGAATTGAAAAGGGTAGATTGATCATTTTTTTTAATAATGAATGTTTATTATGAGTTTTTTTAAAGTAATAAAAAAGAATAAATAAATAATCCGGATATATTTGATATATTTAAAAGTTTTAAAGGGTATATATGATATAAAGGTTTTAAATTGGGTAAATATAATATTATGAAGTTTTAGAATGATATATTTTCAGTCGGGTATATATGATACTAGATTTGTATTGTTTTATATTTGTATTTATCTTTATTTTATATGTTTATCTATATTTTGTATTTGTATTATTTTTTCATATTCGTAGTTATCTTTTATTTTTATAGTTGTAGTTATATTTTATTTTATTTATATATTTATCTTTTTAGATGAAATGTGGAGGCGACACGTGGAAAATTGTGTTCTCCTTCATTATATATATATATATATATATATATATATATATATATATATATATATATATATATATATATATATATATATATAGGGGGGTTCAATGGAAAACCAACATGCATCGGAAAACTTTGGAAAACCTCAATGCACCACCACAAATGCACCACAATTCCCGCGTGATGCATCAAATTTCCCGCGTGATGCACCAAATTCTCGCGTGATGAATCAAATTTCCGCGTGATGCATCGACTTTCTGCGTGATGCATCACCTGATCCAATGGCTATAAAGTGGTTCCCGGGTTTTCCGATGCATATAGGTTTTCCATTGAACCCACCCCTATATATATATATATATATAACACAAAAGAAATGAAGAAGCCATGTACACCCAAGAGTGAAGTTACCAACTAAGAATCTTTGCATGTAATAAAATACGACGACATTAACTTTTACAAGTCGATCTTACTGATACAATATAAATAACATCTTTTTATGTGACAAAATAATGCTTTGACTTTGGCTTAAAAAATAGCATTATATTCCTATCATTTTTTTGAAACTACGAAAGAGATTTAGAAAAAGACCTCTAAAAATAGTTTTAAAAAGTTTACAAATTGTATATTTTTTGAGAGTGTATTAATATTTTCATTCTTTTCCTCTTTCTCTTTTTTTGACTTTTAGATAAATTTTTTTAGATAACATTCTATTGTATAAAGAGTAAAGATTGCAATCAAACAACTAGTATTTGATTCGGGTGCCAATAGATCGTTTGTTTCTACTATGTTTGCACAAATACTTGCCATGCCACTATCTAGATTATCAAATGATCCTGGAGAAACCCGAGCAACATAGACAACTTCTTGTACGTCTGCAATAACCATTCAAATCCTGCTCTCACAAACTGAAAACATTGATGGGATTCCTTCGCCCATAGCCTTTGACAAAACGCCTCAACGTACTTCATCAAATCTTAATTAATGGTTGTAAAAACTTACTCTCAGACTTCCACATTTTCGAATTAGTGAATCAAATTATCAAGATAAATATATAAAACACAATTAAACTAGGAGTTATAAAAAATCAAATAGAGAGAAATACCTTAGAGTGAGATTGGGACTCCACACACTAGAGTTGAAACAATTCATGAAAATCAAAAGCAAAATTAGGGCAAATGGTCTCTTTCGAACTGTAGTAATGTCGCGTATTGCGGTTCGATCTTGAATGTTTATACAATTGTACATTGAGGTGCTTGAGAAAAAAGAATCGATTTCGACATTTTGATATTTCTATAATTCGTATCGTGTTTCAATGGTGTCATGTAAGACTCTTGTGCATGAAATCCGTAAGACTCTATAATTCGTATCGTGTTTCAATGATATTTCTATAATTCGTATCGTGTTTCGGCGGTGTCGGCTGTGTTGGGTTGGTGGAAGCAGCAGTAGACCCAATCGAATAACCCGACATGATCAAAATCTGCTCTACATTTCTGGCAGCCTCAAGTAAGCCAGCAAATGTAGGGTAGCGGACGTTGCTCATAACCCTCCTTATTTCAATATCCAGACCAGCCTCAAATCTGGTCACCTTCCTTTCCTCCGTATCCACCTGATGAGGCGCAAACAGGCTCAGCCTCGTGAATTCTACAGCATATTGGGACACCGTCTTAGTCCCCTGTACCAGTGCCATAAACTTTGCTTCTAACCTCCGGCGCTCATCAACCGGACTGTACTGCTGAGTGAATAGGTCCTTGAACTCAGCCCAATTCATATCAGAAACCTTCTCCAATGTCAACGCATTCACCATTGCGTTCCACCACATGATTGCATCATTCGTAAACATAGCAGTCGCATAACGAACCATGTCCTTCTCAGCACAGTCGCTGATTCGGAATGTTCGTTCAGTTGCTGTTATCCATTCCAGTGCGGCAACAGCATCTCCCAGTCCATTAAACTCCACGGCCCCATTTCCTTTGAAGTCCTTGAAACGACAACCTTTGGGCTTGTTAGACGACCCAATGTTGTCATCTCGTTCCTCGTTGTTACCCCATTCCTTCTCCTTGTTCTTTCTCTTATCCTCCCTTCTCTTAGCTTCGGCCTCATCTCGAGCCCGAAACTGATCTTGTATCATCTTGTTCTGCTCAGCCATGATGGCTAGCATCATCTCTCTGGTTTCTTCTGGTGTCATTCCTCCAGACATGTTCTGAAATTATAAACATATAATTTGTTTAGTAACATGTCATTAATTTAAAGACACCACTTATTTGTCCCGTATGATAGTCAATCACTTATAATTACTAGATCATAACCTATCTTAGTTCAGATCATTACCTAAACCACTACATATCATTACCTAATGTTTGAGATCAAGACCTCACGGACACTTGAATCTCAAACAATCGCTCTGATACCATCTCGTGTGGCACCCTTGCCACAACAACCACCAATTACAAAACACACAGGATTAATCATCAACATGCTATAACATAATGATCAATTTTAGGCATTAAACTCGAATTTAATGGGTTAGATTCGAACCTATGCATCAGATTCGAAACTATGCATTAGATTCGAACCCTTATGGTCAGATTCGAACTAAGCTTCGAATCTTCGAATCTATGGTTAGATTCGACCCCCCCCCCCCCCACCCCCCCCCTTAGAATCTGATGGTACACATTCGAATCTAGTACCAAACTCGAGTTTGTTGTTACATTTCGACTCTGTTCTTGGCATATTCGAGTATGTTCATCCTTATGACTTAAATCCTTCATTCTAAGGCCTAAAATCACTGATTTATCATGTATGATACCTATATTCGATTCTATTATGCATATACTATCATAATCTTGCAATATTTTAAGCAAAACAAGCTCCAATTTACATAAAATGACAGATTCGAAATTCTAGTTCTTCAAAACCGAAACAATAAACTTAAAAGGGTCGATTCTTACCTTAATTCGTACGAAATCAGAAATCCGTTTGTAGATTGTTGTTGTACTCCTCGATACCTTTCCGTTGACGTATAATTCTCGATAATCTGACGGTCGGTTTGTGAGATAACTTAGAGAGATGTAGAGAGGAAATTTTAGAGAGAGAAAGTAGTGAGAGAGTCAAAATGGTGAAAATGAAGCCTTTTGCCCTTTTTATTCAACTTTAATCATTTTTGCACATTTCACCACTCGACCTAACCGGTTCCATAAAATACTGATTTTATCTTAAAATTATCATAAATAACTTTTAATTCCTTAATATTCCATAACAATGATTATGAGTTCAATTTTCTTAAAAATAGCAACAAACTTGCTAAATATCCAAAATACATAATAATCGCGTAAATTCCAACTTAAATATATAATTTTTCCACTTAATTAACGAAATTACAATAAAATAAATCCGGGGATGTTACAACTTTAATCCCCGAACCCGACCCCGGTTATAAAATATGTTTTAATATAAATTATTACATATATTTAACTTTACAATATAAATTATTTATTACATTCTATATTATATATTAAATATAATCGTATATGACTTTTTTATAGTTTAAAATACTATTTTTATTTTTCATTTTATTGGTTTTATAAATGTTTTGCATCTATTCTTTGTTTTAGTTTTATTATAAATTATACATTATATATGTAAACACCTCAATATATGTTTGAATTAATTTTTTTAAAGTTTATTTACATATATTTTTCTACTAAATTACTATTTATAGTTTAAACTTGAATAATCTTTATAAAATTGAAAAACCCGATTCCCCGACGGGGATCCCCGATCCCCGATTGGGACGGGGATGGGAATAGAAACTCATTCCCCGACGGGGATGGGGCCGGGGACGGGGAAGAGGATTATGAAGCGGGGATGGGGATGGGAACTAAGATCCTCGCCCCGCCCTGCCCCATTGCCATCCCTTAACAAGACTAATTTCTTAACGAACAAACAAGAACGGAGAATCTCATGTTCGTGTTCGTTTATTTGATCAGCTAAAATTAAACGAACGAACATGAACATATGATCGTTCGTGTTGGTTATAGTCCTACATGTAGCATGATAATATGATATTATGATCTGATTTAAATAGGAAACCGTAAAATAAATATAATAATATTTAATTCAACATAACATCAACACACACCCACATATATAAAGGGGTTCAAAGGAGAATCATGTGTTTATCGAAAAATCTTGGGGAACCATAATACATGTGTTGCACAATCCCTCATGTGACTTTATTGAACATATATGATCATACAAGGGATTATGCATCAAATGAGGAAATCGTTATGCACAAATTTATATCGTATAATGCACAACCACTACATGTGATGCATAACTCTCTCATATAATACAAAATTCCTTCATGAGATCAGTGGCAAACCTAACCACTGAATGGACTGATTGCATAAATTTTTGTCGCATTCACGGTTCAAAAACTAAATGATTATTTTGGTCAAGGTCGGATGAATATATAACACCTTGCCTTTTATTTGCATTTTTATTTTTAAGTATTTTGAGCAATTTGCGTAAAATGATGTAATTTCGAGATTTGGTATAAATAGGGGCTGAGAGCTCATTTTCTCATTTTTTTTTTGCAAGCCAAATTCCTTTCCAGAGCTCCTCTCTCTAGAATTGAACTTCTCTCTAACTTTTCTCTCAAACCGACCGGCCAAATCTCGAGTTCTATACGTCATCGGAAAGGTCTCGAAGTGTACTACGCGGATCTACCATTGCATGTGAGATTTGATACGAATTCGAGGTAAGAATTGCCATTTCGTATTCTGCATTATTTGGGTTTTTGAAGGAAGCTTCATATTTCATTTTTTATTCGATTTTTAGCCATTTAGATTGAGTTTTAGCCTGATTATGGTAGATTATGTATAATATAACTAAACCGAGGCTTATTACTTAGCTTATTTGTGGATTTGAGGCTTGAAAATGCATGTGTAAAGCTGTAGCTTATGAACAAACTCGAGAATATGTAGAACAGACTCGAAAATAGATAGAACAGGCTCGAATAGGGCTAGATTCGAATCATAGATTCGAATCTAATCACCAGATTCGAGATTGCCTTCGAATCTAACTTCAGATTCGAATGAGGCTTCGAATCTAATCCCCTGTTCGAGTCTGGCTTCGAGTTTGATACTCAGATTCGAATCTGACTTCGAGTCTGATGCTCAGATTCGAATCTAGCCCCTAAATTTCGAATTTAATTGATAAAATTTACGAACAACGCATAAATTAGCAAAATAATTAGCAAAATATTTAGCTAGAAGTTATGGCTTAGAGATGTTGGAATATTGAGCTAGCAATATTAATTTAGCACATGTTCTGTAATATTGAACTTCAGATATTATACATAAGCCGTTTAGCCCAGTTGCGAGTCAAAGCCAGTGCCAGACTATATTGAGTCTAGATAAGCAAGTGCAAGCATTATAAAGCAATTTAAAGCGTAAATAAGCCCGAGCAAGTATTTCAGAGCGTTTCAAAGCATTTTCAGTACTGTGAGTAACAGTTATTCTTGTTTACATGTTTTATATGAAATTGAGACATAAATTGTTTCTATATGATTTATTTGGAATTCAATAGACTTTTGTGAGTGAAGGCGAACACTGTGGTACAGGTGATGCCCAGCTTAGCCGGATCTTACATTTGATCTATTAATATGCATATTTATCTGCTATCTGTTTATTGTTCTGCATACTATACAGCAAACTTTGTGTTAGCGTTTCTTTGTGCATCTCATAAGCATTATATTTAGCGAGCAAGCAATTCTGATGTTCACCACTATCCCTTGAGCATTATGCGGGTAGCTAGCCCCGCATCACAGATTGATCATCTGTCAGCGGTAAACCCCTAGTGGTGGCATCTCCGTTCTGCGTGAAATGTCTCAATTGTGCAGCATTCTTTCTGGGTATTAAGCAAGCAAGCAAGCAAGCATAACAACCTTTATAGGCACTTTCGCCTCATATTTTACATGCATTCATGAATATCTGTTTACTCACTAAGCATTAGCTTACAGTTGCTACTTACAAATTTTACAGGAAAAGGTAAAGAACAAGCTGGACATTCTGCTTAGGTCTATTATCTGATCAACCCAGAGGACTTAGCTCATTTTCAGCTTGTGGTATAGCTTTATGATGCCTTGGGTTTTGGGTAGCTGCTTTAATTAAATTGTGATGTTTTTAGCAACTTAGTACTGTAACCTTGTAGCACGTGTAGTGCAAGACTTATTGTAATATTTTATTTAGCTTTATGCATTTACTATTATTCCTGGGATAAGCAAGCGTGTTTTAAAGCAAGGATGTGACAGAATACATGAATATTTATAATTCAAAATTAAAATATAATCTTAAAATAAAAAATAGAATAATAAATAATGCATTAAAATACATTTTATTAAGAAATATAAGTTATTAAGTTAAGAAGGTACCTCTCAGAGAGTCATAGTTGCTCTCTTCGACTTTTCATTTTTTTGGAATCGATTAATAACAACTTCATTTGTTATCATGGAAAGTACTTCATGTCCAACCGCACAAATCAAAGTAACGTTCAAAACTTCGTCACTCATCCGAATTCTTAAATCTGACATTACCAACCATTTAAGATTACCAATAATTTGAATGTATGAATAACTATGTTAATAAATGACACATTCACATACTTTTTTCATGTTCACGTTACTTTTCACGATGGTTTTTCATGTTCGCATTACTTTTAGTTAAGTAGCTACAATGTGTAAATATGTGTAATATTTTACAAAGAATATTTAAAGAAAATTACAAAAAAGTTCACAACGTATTCATACTGGACATTTAAAGATACGTACAGTACTCTGTGTTTGTACAAGTACGTACATGAACTATATTGTGTGTGTGTAAAATAAGTAATAAAAAAATAAATAATGATTAAATAATATAAAAGCATGTCCAACAAAAGGTTTGATAAAAGATTTTTAGTTAAGTGAATGTTTATATAATACAAATATGTTTATAAATATATGTATACCTCCTTTTATTTCTCTTATTTTTTACAAATTATAATTAAATATAAAAACCGTTTAAGGATTGTTTATGGGTGTTACTTCATGCACCATATCTACATCCTATATTTGACCTAAAATATGTTTTTTTTCCATAACTCATCATTATAGTTTATTTGTTTACACACTTTTGTCCAATCATGAGACAAATATTTATAGGTCAAATGCATAGAGGTGATGTATGAGAAATTAGAGGTGGTGCATGAAGAAATAGTCGTTGTTTACGTGGATCGTTGGACATTGAAAGAAGGTGAGTGGATGGATGGTTTGAAATTAGGAATCTTGACATCTTGTGTAATAGAGAAGATTTGACACAAAGAGGGTACGATGAACCCAAATTTCCCATTCTGAAAATGTCATCATGGTTGTTGGAGTTGACCACCACCCGCTAGGGCCCACACCATTACCCTTATTTTTGGCCACCACAATTCACAAGTGTGTTTGGTCAGTAATTTCTGTCTGTGTTCCATATAGCTTTTTTATTATGCATCACGTAAATTAATTTTAATATATAAACTTTAAATTAAAATATATAAACATGAATATTTACAAACACTTAAAAGAACAATATACTTATTTGTTGTATTATTATTTCTTTTAGTTTTATAAATATATATAATAATAATAATTAACATCATGACATAAAATTTTTTTAATGAGCATTTAATATAATATTTAAAATGAATAGTAATCATTGATATTTGATTAATATTTAAAATAAGATCCTACTAATTTGAGTTTATAATTATAATTTAAAGTAAAATATTACTAGAGTGAGCTTCTTGATATTAATTATTGTATTATAGATTTAGGTTTAAGCGAGTATCACCCATTATGCAGCACACCAAAAGGTACCACCCTTAAAATAATTTTTTTTGAAATTTTTTTTCATGAACATGTTTTAATTAACATTACAAAGATCATATGTGAATTTCACGCAAATCCGAACACTCTAAGTGCATGAAAACACACATCACATTAATGCATGTTCACATACATTCAAAATTATGTAACTGTGTGTTCACATCACTTTTTAGGAGCTAGAAAATGTGAATACATGTGAAATTTACATATGATCTTGATAATGTCTATTAAAACATGTTTATGAAAAAAAACATTTTAAAAAAGTTTTTTTAAATGTGATACCTTCTGGTGCGCTGCATAGTGGTGGTACTCTCTCGAACCATATTCTTAATATATATATAATAATAATAATAATAATAATAATAATAATATATTTCATCTTTTTAGTAACTTGTTTTATTTAAGTTTGTTTAAATATAATAAATGAAAATGATATGAGTTTATAAAATTTAATATTGTAATAATTGTGTAGGGTTTAACCATGTGTTTAAACATATTGTGATAAATTAAGTTATATTTCAACAAACTTTTTAATATATGAGTGAATATTATAATCTCACCTATTCTCTTGCAAGTTCGCAACGCATGAGCATTAAAACTTTGTTAATCCCATTTACTATGAAAATTTAATTTGTAGAATGTATTGATTAATACTGTTAACTACTAATAAGTATCATGTGTAGAACGTTAATTTATACATGGTTATAAAAAAATTTAAAAAAAGATTTTGAAAGTTGGTATCTTCGGGTGTATTGATTTCGAAAGATTCTTTCTTGAACATGACTCTATGCATATATGCTTACATACATACATCAGGGGCAGACCTATTACATACATCGGGGCATACATGCATGTATGTATTAATTAATACTGTCAACTACTAAATGTGTGTATTTCGACAACTATGTCATTGCTAAAGTATATATGTCTTTGTTAAAGCTTTTTACATAATAAAAAGCGAAAAGGGTGTCTATTAGTGCCCTCTGGACGACTCGATGTTAACATACACCAACACCAACAGATGTTCAAATATATATCACATCCTAGTTAACGAAGGTTAATTGCTAAGTTGAAGAAGCATTGATCAACTATAAAAAATGTAATATTTAATGAATGCGATTTTTATTTAACCGTAAGTATATATAAAAAGTTATTTAAAAAAAACTATATAGATGTACACAATATATGGTTGAAGAGAACAAAGTCAACAAACTCGTAGCAAAAGAATATTAACAGAAATACCTACCTCCTTATGGATAAGACCCTGAGTTTCATGATCAAATCCCATTGTCTTTAACATTTATGGTTGCGTTTGGTACGATAATTTACAAAAGAAAGAGAATTAGAATTTGTTGTTTTTTTATTTCATATAAAAATTAAGCAAGAATGAAAATACAATAATTTACAGGAGAATATCATACACATCATTAAAAAAAACTTCATTGTTATACATACATCGTTGTTAACTTTTTTATTACGCATATATCACTATAAATCTTTAATTAATATGACAATTGATTATTGAGATATTTCATACACGTCCTTAAAAAAGATAATGTTTTGTATTTAGTAAATGATTAATTAAATAGTTGGACATATATGAGAGTTTTCAGGGTTTAGAAGTAAAATAAGAAATTTTATAATAATATGTGTGTAATAATAAAGTTTTATAAGGACGTGCAATGCATTTTGAAATTCTTCCGCAATTAATTAACCACCACTGTACTTACATATATATATACATTCGATCTATAGTTCAATTTGAAAGTTGAGATCTTTTACGAAAACTATAAATAACACATTATTATAATTGATGTTATATACACTAATACACACACATCAAGAAAAATGTCTATAGTGACACACGCTTTTAGTGACATAAAATAAGTGTCATTATATCTTACTTTTAGTGACACTTACGAAAAAGAGTAGGTATAGAGCAATCTTTAATCTACACTTTTTTTTAAATTAGTAACACAAAATACTTGAGGCCTATACCCACAAACATTTTAGTCACTATATATCTATACCCACTTCACTTTTACAGTTTTACTCCTTTTTTTGTTGTGTATAAAAAATTTTGATACATATAGTGACACTTTTTTGACAACAAAATGTGTGGGTAAAAGTAGAGTTGGAATAAATATACAGTGACTAAAACTGTATGTACTATGCCTCAAGTATTTTGTGACAAAATTTTTGTGTCACTATTTTAGAAAAATTATGGGTAAAAGATTGCTCTATACCTATTCTTTTTCGTAAGTGTCACTAAAAGTAAAATATAGTGACATTTTTTGTGTCACTAAAAACATGTGTTACTAAATGACACTTTTCTTGTAGCGACAACTCCTTAAAAGTTAATCGCACATCTTTTTTTTAAGAACGGGTAAAAATAGATTGAAGCTGAGGTGTAAATAGATCTGCCCTTTATAATCTTTCATAAAAACTTAGTGGCTCTCGAATCATAAAGAGATAATAAATGTGTATTAGTGTGGGAAAGGTTTGTACGTAATTAACAAAAAGAATAGGAAGGGATGGACATTTAACACATCCCATCATGATAATGTAGAAATTATATCATATCTTAGGTTGAAATTTAAGTTTAAAAGTTTGTCGACGCACGTACAGAGTTACATAGGTTGTATAAATTATAAAACAATAAACAACCCATTCTGTGGCCCTCCACTCTCTCGATCGATCCCTCTCGATCTCTCGCACTCGCACACAAAATTTGTTGCAAACACCTTAATCCATACACAATCCTTGATTCTCTCTCTCCGAATGAATCACCGACCACCGACAACCGTTCATGCATATGTTTAAGTAATCAAAAAAAATTAACAAGATCGGCTGAATATAATATGAACTGATCGAAGAAGAAGATCAGTCGTCACTGATCGATATTCGAAGAAGATCATATATATCAACCGAAGAAGATCGAAGAAGAGGTTAGCTAGCTAATAGCTAGGATGAAGTTAGGAAGGTGTTCGATTGGTTTGAAAGCGGTGGCGGTGATGTTAGTGCTTACGGTGTTACTGCTAGTGCTGCCGTTGGTCTTGCCGCCTCTTCCGCCGCCGCCACACCTGCTTCTCATGATTCCGGTGTTAATCATGTTTCTTCTTCTTTTCTTGGCTTTTACACCACCCAAGGTCCCACCATAGACCGACGTCGTTTTGTGTCTGCTTCAAACCATGCAATGAATCTGGCTCTGGCTGCCTACCTGACACTCGTCCACTCAAAAATTAAAGACTTTGAATCTTTTGCTTCATTTCACTATTGTTCTTCGTATCATTTGTAGATATGTAGAAACGATATCAATTAAGCAAAAAAAATTAGATATTTTTTAAAATGCATTCAATCTCTTGTTATTTTATCATTTAATAGTAAGTGTTTGAATTAAAAACAAATTAGTATTTGATTCATTAGAATAATAAAAGGATGGTAGAATATTTAAGTACGTGACCATAATTCATTCTTAATTATATATCTTATACATATTTAATTTCTCAAATTATCTATATCAATATATAAAATTTTATTAAAAAAGTAACTAATTTGTCATTTGTCATCCTCTCGTAATGCAAGTGACATTTTCTACTATTAATATCTGTTAATTAATATTTTCTAGATTTATTTTAGATTTAAAATCAATTTTCTTTAAAGATAAACTTACGTTGTATCCACTAAAATCTCAACAAACAATATTTAAATGATATTTTATTAATAATAATAAACTTACAAATTATTAGTATCATCTTTACCGTTTTAATAATTTATATTTATAATTAATTTAATAAAAGATATTAAATATCATTAGTATTAAAAGTTTAAATACATCTAAGTTTAATATTTAGTTTTTTAAACTTAATTTTATAGAATTTAGAAAAAATATTTATTAAAGTTATTTGTGTAATACACCAGTTAATAAACTAGTTTATTAATACAACACAATAATTTGTGTCACATGATAATCTCTCCTTACGCCAAAAAAAAAAAATTTCCTCCTCTTTTTTCCTTAAATAATTCTACTACTTATATAATTTAATTAATGTTTTAAAAACATAGATGAAAAAATTTAAATATGCAATTATTGTATTTAACTTTTATATCTATGCTTAAACAACGAATAATATTAGAATCTTAAATGTTTTTCTAAAAATATATTGAAATGAATTTTTTTAATATCTTAATTAAATATATTTACTATAACAATAAAGAATATTTATATCAACAGAGAAACCTTTTGATTTACTATAAATTTTTGTTATCTAGTTTTATTAGTTACACAAATTAATTTAATTGAGTAAATAAATTTTAATATAGACATTAACTATCAATAAATGTGATCCTTATAATACTACATATGAAAAAATTAAAAAAAAAATTATTCAAAAAATGTTTTCTTTCTTATAATTGTATATTATCATTGATATTTTAAAGTACATACTATGTGTTTCAATATGATATTAAATACTTTTAAAATTATAAATATTTTTTTAAAAATTTAACATTAATAGAGAATGTATGATTAACCAACCAACTGATTTTTCATATATTTTATTATTTGGCTTTATTAATTATATAAACTTACTGATTGACATAATTGAATTGAAAATATTTATACATTATATATCTATAACAATTTTAAAATTACACTTAATAAATAACACTCTTGTTTTTAAATATCAAAGGCGCATATTATAATTTAATTTTTAATTTATTAAGTGATTTATGTTTTAAACATATTTTACTGTGAATATTTATTTGTTATAATTACAACTAGGTTATGAACTCCACGAATTAACTGGATAAATTTTAATAAATAATTAGTTAAATAAATTGTATTTAAATTTAAGATTAACCCATACATATATTAATTATTATAAAAAAATACAAAAAAATATGATTATTAGTCATAGATATTATTCATCTATCATTTTAAAATATATGAGAATAGTAGTACATTTCAAAATTTTTATTTTAAAATTGTATATATACTCGATCGATATAATTTGAAATTTTAATTTTACATAAAATATAATGTTTATATATTTTATACAAAAATAGATAAATTTTTATGAAATATGATTTTGTTAACACATGTTTAATTTTTAAAGACATAGTTTGGATATAGATTTGAATTTTATACCGATTAGATTGATTTTAAAATATATTTTAGTTAGATATATAAGTAAATATTGATAGTATAATATTCAGATTTAATTTTATATAAACTTAATTAGATTAAAAGGATAAAATAATTGTATTTATCTTTTATTTTATTTTATATTAAAAGTAATAATGTTGTATTTGCCTTTTATTAGAAAAAAATTATTGTATTTATCTTTTATTTTATTTTATATTAAAATAATAGTGTTATATTTATTTATTTTTTGGTGAAATCTGGTAACGTCATGTGGCAAATTGTGCTCTCCTTTATATATATGTGTGTGTATTAATAATTTTAATTTTTATTAAACATATTTGATAAATACAAATAATTAAAAAACTAATAGTTTTATTTTTAATATTCGTAAAAAAATTGTATAATTTTTAAATATGTTTTCTTTTCTGGATTTTTACTTAGTTAGTGATATAAATTAAGTTTTAAACTAAATATTATGATTTTTTTAAATAATATTAAATATTTTTAATTTTTATATTTTAAATTTAATTTTATTCTTAACATCTAGCATTAATATTGATATCTATTTAATATTCTTTTTTTTTATCAATTTAGAATATGAGTAAAAAAATAGTTTAACCTATTAATTACTGAATATACATCTATAATATAGATTAAAATGATCTCTAATATATATCTATAATATGGATTACAGTTATCTAGTCTTCTTATATATGATAAATACCAATTTTCATATTAACATGTCTATTTCAGACAATTTTTTATCTCAATATTTATTTGTTCTAATTAGTATCTTATGAATTTAATAATATTTTTCATTAAATTTTGTATTTAAATATAAAATTCTGTAATTTTTAAAAATGTTTGTTCATTATAATGGAAAATGTTATTGAATATCAAATATACTTTCAGTTGTAAAATTTTATATTATTATTATTATTTTCCAAAAAGTTTATACAAACTGTTGCAGTTTCATACAATTATAATTCTAAAACGGTTTTTAAAATAATTTATTTATTTAAAGTCAATTTAAATTATATATGTATTAAATATTTAATTTTTGATAAAGATATTTCTAAAAAGTATATTTATATGGATTTATTTATGACTGTCTAATACCAATCGATGTTTTATAACTTTTATATATTTAATAATATAAAGTTATTGACACATCAAAATTTTAAATTTATTGAATTCAAACGAGATCGATGATAATAGCCAACAACAAATATTATAAAACGGGCCGGGATATAAATATGCTTATTAAAATTTTGTGTTAACTTTCTTTATCTAAATATCTTGACTTTTAAATTAATATTTTATAAGATCTCAAAAAAGATTATCTATACCATTTTAACATGAATGTTTTATTATTATTGTAATAATATTTTATTATTATATATAGATTTTAAAATACTTATTTATTAAAAATACCATTGTAAATGGTAATGCATGGGTAAATAGTCTAGTATATTTATATATATACATATAGGATTAAGATCATTGCATGCAAAACCTCATTTTGGTGGAATGAAACACGAATAAACATTAACAAAACGACAACCAACAAACAAGCTAGATCATAAACATCATAAGGATCACAACAACGAAGAATAGTAGATAAAAGCTGCACGAGATGAATCAACAATCCTTCAAGGCACCGCGGCAACCAAAAGTAATGGCTAGAAATATATTGAAGACCCTCGATGGACAATATAAACACATCGAACAAAGAATAAATTAACCAAAGCATAGCAGCAACAATTATAAGCAATGAAAGCATTCTATTAATTGACTATTGTAGTTTGACGTACACCAGTCACCACCATGAAATTGTAGACGAACAAGCGAGAAGTGCAGCAATATTCAAAAAATTGATTTATGGACCAACGAACAGTAGCCAGCAATGTGACAAAACCGTAGGGCCTTGAGCTAAATTTGATTTTGTTAAGGCTCACATCAAAATACTTTTTAAATTTCTGTATCTAATTTAATTATAAGCAAAACTATAATACCAAATTAAGTCAAAAAGTAAATGATAATAATAATCCAAGCTAGTGATATCATCTTCAAATTACATTCCTAAATTGCCTATATTAATATTTTATATAAGAAAATGAATACATTCCTATGTATTTTGTATTTTGCTAATTTTCTTTTGTAAAAATCACTTTTAAATGAGAAATTGTGCGAGAAATAAATAGCTGATCTTTTTTTTTTTTTTTTTTTTGAACTTTTGGAATAATATATTCCTGGTCAATCTATTTAAACGAGGAAAAGAATGAAATAATACAAACCACCTCTCTCTCTCTCTCTCTCTCTCTCTAAACACACAAAACCCACAATACATATGAACATGTATGTTCTTTTTTGATGCTTCAAATTCATTGATTAAAGATATATATATTAGATGAAATTACAAATCAGTTGAAGCAACAAAGAAAATGATGGTGTTGAGTACATTCGACCAACAGCGCCGCTTCTTCGATGAGGGATCTGATGAAACGATTGCTGCCCAGTACTTATCAACGGCCGCAAGAAATACATACAAGAAGACGACTTTCACGAAGACGCTGGCGTGGAGTTTCGGTTTGAAAGCATTTGCGGTGATGATGTTGTTCACTGTCTCGTTGATGATTCTACCGCTGATATTGCCGCCACTTCCGCCACCTCCGCCGTTGCTCCTCCTTGTCCCGGTGTTGATCATGTCTGTTCTTCTTTTTTTGGCATTTGCACCATCGAAATTCCCGTCGGACGCCGTTGTTAATTCGGCTTGAATATTTGAAATCATGCAATGAATCAGGCTGGCAAGTTGTCTTCAAAAGCAAATTAAGTTTGACAATTTTCGGTTCTTTTTGTTGGTTTTCTAAGCATATACATTCTATGTATCTATCCATCTTTATTCATTTTCATTTTTGTTTTAAATTATGGATGAAATTATATATATTTATTAGTTAATGTAGTAGCGATCGGTTTCAGTTTTCAAATCAACTTGAATGTGTGTACGTGTCTACTTCCAATTCAGAGTTTCAAGAATTTTAATCTCATCCGCTACTTAAATTCAAGGGACAATTAGTGAGTCTAATAAATAGTACTTTAATTATCTTTATAATTTCTAGAAATTTGTTAATCTGATAGTTGTAAAATGAGGAAAAAAAAATTAAAAGCGTAAGTTTCACAAATTACATTTATATATTTGGGTTTAACAATGAGAAAAATTTATATCAAACACATCTAGGTTTTACAAAATTCGAATAATTAGAACAAGAAGACCAAAAAATTATATAACTAAGGTATGTACTGACCGGTAGTATTGATCAACGATTTATAAATTTTAAGCAGATAACACACATGTATGATGTACGTATATGTGTGTTATATAGGTATAGATGAAGAATATATGTTAAAAAAAAACTCGAAAATCTCATTAAAATGTTGTGAATCTCGTTTCGTATTGTGAGTCGTGTGTTTTTGTGAACCTTGCGTTGTTTTCCTGATTTGGTAAAAAATATCAATTTTTTTCATGTAATGAAATAATACATGCAAATATGTGTGAATCATGTGTTCCAAATTTATAATTATTGATTATTGCCGGTGGTTTTTAGAAGGACGGTGCTCGTGTGTAATATATAGTTAGACGGTGTTTGGTTTTACGTTTGGAAAAGTATTACAGTTTTTTGATACCTAATAATCAGATTATTGTTGTAACAAAAAATGCTGCTGAAAGTTTAGTGTTTGGATTTGCTTATGTTGTTGGTTATCACAATTATCAAATAATCAGTTTAATTGTTTGGATTTGCGTTTAAAATTTGTAAAATTACCAAAAAGGACATTTGTATATCATTATGAATTTTCTTAATTTAATAAGTATTTTAGCTTATAATATAATATTTTTATTTATAATTATTTATCAATAACCTATTTTTAATAAGTTTTTCACCAAATTTTTTTTTAATATAATAATTTATAAATTGAATTCTAAGTTAATAAAAGTACAATTTAAAAAACAAAAAATTATAAGAAAAATATAATAACATAACAAAGAGTAAAAAATACTCAAATTTCAAATATAAACAAGTAATTGAAACGAGAAAAAACACCATTTTGTTCCTTAAATATATATTTCATTTATCTCCCTACACTAACCACCACTCACTGCCTTTTGTTTTAAGAGTGTGTGCATACATACAAAATTAATGCAGTACTCAAATGAGCTTTTCCACCTACCCAGTACCCATACCTTAGAAAAATATGAAAATACTCACAAATGTAATAATATTATATGTTCAAATTACTGCAGAGTTGTATTAGAAAATGGAGACTTTTTTTTGCTGCAGAGTAGTATTAGAAACAGGGAGCAGGAGGCGTGAGTGAAAAAAAAAAACAATAAAAGGGTATTAGGTTTAGGTTAAACATGAGGGTACACAAAAACTTGCTGTAGAAAAATAGTGGTAAGATTACCACCTACCGCAAATAAGCACTTATTAAGAATTGCTATCCAAACACTTCAAACTACTTATTTGCGGTATTGTAACGTAATAATCAAATAAGCAGTCTTAATAAGCAAAACCAAACCCCCTCGTAGTAAATAGGCATTTTTTAATTTAATGTCTAATATCTTAATTGATTTTAATCTCTAATTTGGTCAATAGAAATTTAACATCATATCTATATTAAGCAGATGTAAAAAGACAATAGACGTATGATCACTTAAAAAATAAACGAGTCCTTAATTACCAATATATAGAACAACAACGAATGCATTTTAAAACAGATATATGCGTTGGAAACTATAAAATTTTATTGCTTAGTTGTTTATTTACCACATTTTATTTAAAAGAAAATTATGTAAAAAACACCCTTCAACTTGTTAACCTTTTTGATTTAAATCTTTATTAATTTTTTTTGTCTTAAAAACCGACTAAATCTAATCAAACTGATTTTCCAGAAAAGGTGACTTGCTTGTTGACATTGATTTATTATTATTATTATTATTATTATTATTATTATTATTATTATTATTATTATTATTATTATTATTATTATTATTATTATTATTATTATTATTATTATTATTGATCACTTCAACTCTGGCTAGCACTCATTACCGGTTGAGCAACCATCTCCGGCCAAACCTCATCTCCAGTCACCGTTCCTAAATAGCGAATCTGAAACAAAACCGAAGAACACCAAAATAGAACAAATACATATCAAAGAACAAATCAAATCCTTTCCAAAATCAAATAACAAATCTGAAACAAAACCTGGAATTGTTGTTGAAGAACATCAAAATAGAAGAACACCAAGCCAAACGAAAAACAATCATTGGATTTGTTCTTGAACAAAACCATGTTTTCCAAAACAGAAGAACATTAAACATGGATTTGTTCTTGATGATCTAAAATGAAACACAAACCTCGATTTGTTCTTGGATGTGAAGAAGCAAAACCCAAAAACCCTTTGAAGCAAGGACCAAAGTAAACCCAAAAACCCTTTCAAACATGGAGAACTTTTTGGATAAACCCAAGATCTCAAAATAGAAAGGATGGAACCAGAAAATGATGCAAACCTAAACGCTAAATCGTAATGGGTAACCAAAAAGGGCAAACCAAATTCGTGAGATTTTGTCATGTC
Source organism: Centrapalus pauciflorus (assembly GCA_020465985.1). Classification (NCBI taxonomy): domain Eukaryota; kingdom Viridiplantae; phylum Streptophyta; class Magnoliopsida; order Asterales; family Asteraceae; genus Centrapalus; species Centrapalus pauciflorus. The sequence continues at coordinate 218,383 of JAANYP010008203.1, forward strand.
TAGTTAATAAAGCTAGAGGTATTTCTGGATTTCGTTTTCAATGAAAACAATTATTTTATGAAAACATATTCATTTGCTTATTTTTTATAAAAAAAATTCATTTTCATAACATTTTCATTTCCAAAATGTATAACTAGCTAAAATGTGAAAAAATACATTAACTTATTTTCAACAATTTTCAAATTAAATTGAAAACAAAGAGTTTTCAAATTTCCAAACTCATGTTTAGAAGGCTTGTTTTCAAAATTTTCAATTGTTCTAGGAGAAGTAAATTTGAAAATATTTTCTTGAAATTGAAATTAAAAGCTCTTAAAAAAATTTCGTCAACATGGTCGTTGGTTTAGGGTTTTTTGATACAAAAAAATAGTTGGGGTTTTTCTCGAAGAAAGTTAACAAGTTGAAGCTTTTTTGCACAAAATTTCCTTTAATTAACAACTAGGGGGCGTTTGGTTCGAGGATTTCCTGGGATTCATTGGGATTTGCATTTAAAATCCTGTGTTTGGTTCGCAGATTTCAGTAAGGATTTGAAATCCCAGGATTTCTGAAATCCCTTCCTTATTTGTTATTTAAAAACTCAACCTCCCCCCTAGGATTTTTAATCCCAGTTACCTTGCATTTTAAGATTAACAAATTTTTCCTAAAAGATAATGTAGATTCTTTGACAAAATCCTGACAAATGCAAATGCTGCATAATGCAAATCATTTGACAAAATGCAAATCCCAAGGAAAAAAATCTGTGAACCAAACGCCCCCTAGGTTTCTTACCTATGTATCACATGGGTATATTGATTTAATAACTATTTATTTTTTAAAGACTTTTTGTATAAAACTAAGAGTTAGTTAAGGGAAAAAGGTAACATATTGTTATCTTTTTTTTATTTTAGGTAACATCAATTTTTCTTCAATTAAGATAAAATGTATAGATGAAAACACATCAATTTAAGTAATATTACTGTTAAATTGTGCTGAAAAGACAGTTTTTCATCCAGCCAGCAAAACTTTTTGACGCGTCATTTGACTATGCAACTTAGGGGTGAGTGACGGGTACCATTTCCCGAACCCGAACCGGTACCGAACCGGTAATTAATATATTCGGTTCGGTATTCGGTTTTTAAATTAGCTAAAATTCGGTATTCGGGACCGAACCGACACCGTATAAAATTATACGGTTCGGTATTCGGTTCTTTCAAAACTAATAATTCGGTTTCGGTATTTTCGGGATCGGTACCGGTTCGGTTCGGTCCGGTACCGAGCTCACCCCTAATGCAACTTGATGTGACACTTTTTAAAGATTATCAGTTACCTGATCAAGTTATTTGTTTCCTTATTGATGTGTTTATATTAATATATTTTCCTAATTGAAAAGAAAATTATGTTATCAAAATTAGAAAAATTATGACAGTATATTACATATTTTTTTTTAATTAACCCAAAAACTAAATACAAACTTATCCATATATAAATTTTTGTACTAAAATTAATTTTAAATCTATCACATGATAGTTTTTTTTTTTCGTAATAAACGCTTTTTGTTACTAACAGTTTTTAGTTAAACTTTACTTTAATACGGATAATTAGAACTGCACTTCGACCGCGCGGAAAACAAGTAGGAAACTAAAAAGTGCTTATTTTTATATGTGTTGACTGCCAATCAGGGGAAACTGAGAAAACAAGGGCAATCAGGGGAAACTGAGAAAACAAGGGCAAAGAAGAAAGCACATGGATTTTAACGGTCGTGGTTTTTGTTAATTTAATATTTCTTTAGGATAAAATTTAAATTGTACTTGGCCAAATAATTCGTAAATTATATATATAATGTCATTTGAATCAAATGCTAATATATAAATTATATGTACATCCAAATGTAGGATGTGTTTGTTTGGACTTAATTACATTTTAAAAACCTTTGAAGTCTTATTTTCAGATCTAAACTGAAAATAAACTGTTTGTTAAATTTTAGAGTTAAGTGAATTTCAGATCTTAATTCAAAACTGATTGTTTGTTACATTTTAGACTTAAGAGGTTGAAAACCACGTCTAAAATTAAGTTGTGGACTTCCGTCTGAAGTCTTAGTTTAAAATGTTGATGTAAGTTGATATTTTATTTAACTAAAATATTAAAAACCAATTTTAATAAAAGTAAACATTTAAGGTCAGCTCTTAATTTCAGACTTGTCATATCTTTATTTCAAATGTGGTTTTCAGACTTCAGATCTTAAGTCTACCTCTTAATTTCAGACGTGGTTTTCAGACTTCAGACATTTATCTCTTAAAATAACAAACACAACCATAATGAATATTGCGTTGTTTATTTCAAAACAAAATACATGCAATGAATTGTGAAGAACATTAAGTGATTAAGATACCCCTCACAAATCAAATTTCTTTGAGCTAGAAGATGATTATGAAAAGCTCTCCAATAACAAATATAACTTCTTATTTAGATATGCATGTGTTCCATATAAATTGAACATCCTATACCGTTTCTGCAAAAGTTAGCTATTGAGTTAAAAAAAATCTTAGTTTAGAAACTGAGAAGCATCTCTAGCCATCTTTCTTCTTTAACTCCAACTGTAGTTGTTCAATCAGATCCAAAAATTCATAGGAATTCAAATTTCGACATCTTAAAGTCTTAATTCCAACTATAGTTATATAACCCATTGTGGTTTAACATTTTAGGGTTGTATGTCTTGATAGTGAGTTATACCACATTCAAATAATAAATGTTTTATAATTAACTTGCTAACTTATAAAATTTTAATTAAAGGTTAATTGTCAATAATAATAATATTTTTGTATTTTTACCGTCAATAGTCATTATTTAATTTTATCATTAATAACATTAACTTTAGTAATTTTTATCATTAATATCAACAACTTTTTTATTTTTTCTATCGATAGAATTGACATCTATTATAATAGGTCACCTAAATTTTTTTATTACAAATATAGCAACATCTTTTTATATCTTTATCAATAACAACAACAAATTAAAATTTTGACCAAAACATACAAGTCTCTTCAATTGTAGCTAAGAACACTAAGAATAAGTCAAAAAAAAAAAATATTTTGAAACATTTGTTCTTGAAACCCACTAATAAGTAAAACCAAAAGGAAAGGGTTGAGACTAATCTAAATATAAGAAATCACCTCCAACGTCATCGACAGATTTACATGATCAAGCTACCCGGTCACTGTTGAAACGAATAAAGAATCAAACCTGTCATCTCCTCATCCATCAAACCCCACCCCCTTCCCGTCCTACACCTATGAGAATGTTACTATTATCGTTGCTATGATATGATCATCCGTTATGTACGCATCTTTCGATTTTGAAGACTAGTGTTTGAATCTCTCAAACTACTCTCACCGATGTTGATGCTCATGGGTTTCGAGCAGATTATTCGTGTACATATAGTGATTTTTACAAATCTGTGTCATAAATGCCCTTTTTATTTTATAAAATTTTTCGAGCAAAGTTATTCTTACAGATATATAGTGTTGTTATGAGGTTTCGAGCAGAGTTTTTCTGGATCTACCAAAGGTTTGATTTCGATTTCAATACTGGTTCCTATTCCCTCTTTCTGGTTTTATGAATTGTGTTTTTAGGATTTTTAGCTTTTCGAATACTTAAAATGGGTTCTTAGTTTTTATATGAATAGATTACTCAGATTTGGTCTGTTTTGATTTCTATATGTTTCAATTTCTCTTGGAGCTTGATGTATTTTGATTTTGATATGAACAATAAGGAGTGTTAGGCGGCGTGGTGGGGTTGGAAGATGTAACAGAGTTTATTATGAAAAAATCAAAGTGTTTTTATATTTTTTGCTTTTTAGTTCCTTCATGTTGTTTTTCCCAAAAATATCTTCAAGTTAATTTTTTTTATTCGGTAAAATTTGGCTATTAGATACTGGTTTTCAGTTTTTAAAAAACCAATTATAACCGGTTTCTAATAGAGAAATTTCACAAAACTAGGGAAAAAATTATTTTGAGAATGCTTATGGGGAAAAAATATCATTGAGGGACGAAAAAACAAAAAACCGTGAAAGTATATTGGTTTTGTTCACTATAAAAAATTAAAACGTCAATATGTTTCACGGTTTTTGCATTTTCGTCTCTCAGTTTTTTCCCCAAAAAAGTCATCAAGTTATTGTGAAATTTCACTATTAGAGTCCGGTTATAGTTGGTAAATCAAATTTTTAAAAAAATGAAAAACATGGTTCTAATAGTTAAATTTCATTAAACTGAAAACAAAAAAAAAATCAACATGGAAAAAATAACATGAAAAAACAAAAAGTAAAAAAACTTAGAGGGCGTTTGGTATCTAGATTGGTTTAGGAATGAATATGAGTTTGGGTATAGGTTTGAAAGAAGAAGAAATGGAATCATGAAGAAAATGAAAACCCACGAGAATATATGAGTTTTTCACTATTTAGGAATGATTTCCATATATTTGGTTTCAAAGAATGAACCAAACAAAAAATTTTAAACTCATACACATTCCTTTTTCCAAACCCATCAAACAAACACACCGTTAAAAATATATTGGTTTTTTTGGTAATATATTATTTAACAAAAAATGTCCAACCCTATTACAAATCGACTTATACCCATAGCCATAGGGCCGTAAGTAGCTAATATAATTATTCCAAAAACAATTACACCAAAAGCACCTATTTTCCATCTTAGAATATACTTCGATATTTTCTAATCCTTCAATTTTGGTGAAACTAAATTATTAACTTAACATTAAAAAAAAATTGTAAATAGTGAAAAAAATACACAATATCACGAACCGGTTAATGGAATAAAGTTATGCGGTTATACAAACAATCACTGCAAAAAAAAAAAAATAATAATAATAATAATAGTTAAACGAACATTTTTATAGTTTGATATAGGGGTGAGCGACGGGTACCATTTCCCGAACCCGAACCGGTACCGAATTAATATATTCGGTTCGGTATTCAGTTTTTAAATTAGCTAAAATTCGGTATTCGGGATCGAACCGGGACCATATAAAATTATTCGGTTCGGTATTCGGTTCTTTCAAAACTAATAATTCGGTTTCGGTATTTTCGGGATCGGTACCGGTTCGGTTCGGTCCGGTACCGAGCTCACCCCCAGTTTGATACTTAAATATTACAATCTAGTCACCACAAAAATATCAGTCGTCAAAAATTCATTCACCGTTGTTTCGTAATTGACTCAAACCACACTATATGGTATGGAGAAGAATAAACCCCAATTTGAACATTTTCCCTATGTAAAATAAAGGGAAAATTATTAAAAAAAAAACCAACGCCATATTTTTTGATTAATTCTCTAAATAAATAACGTTCCAATAAAAGTCCTTCAACTTGAAATTTTTCACGAATTGTGTTGTTTTATGAGATTTTTTAACGATTTTTCAGATGTTTTTCATAAAATTTCGTTAAAGTTAAAAGACTTTTATGTAAACATTTTATGTGCAGTGATTTTTACGAAAACGTTTTTAAGTTGAGTAACTTTTTTGGAAACATTTTTTATGCAATAACTTATTCGAAAAATACTGAAAGTACACTAGTTTCTTACATGATTTTCCTAAAATAAATTACGCACGTATTAAATATTACGTATTTACATACAATAAACCATGTTGGCCTATTATCATTTAATCAACTAGATCAATACACTCATCTATAAATTACTTAACCCAATGAATTATATTTATACCTTGCTAATTATATGAATCCAATTGGTCTTATTCTACTACTATTTGTAATTAAGGTACCAAACCCACACGTATATCGCTAGTTGTTAATGTTAATTAATTAATGAACCACGTACTATTAATCTAAAGAAGATACATTGCATCTAGCAAGTGTCTTTTGATACATTGGTGTCGCTACATCTTCACAATGTTTTGAATAATAATTTGTAAACATCAATTGATAATTATTAACTTTTAAATTACAGAAATGGTTTATGTGGTTTGTTCAAAATTATAAAAACGATCCCTCAACTTGCAAAGTTGCAGTGGTGATCCCTCAAACCACTTTTTAATTGCAAAAACGGTCCTTCTGTTTTTAAACTTTTTAAAAATGATGATTTTGTCATTCTCTCAATTACAAGGTTGGTCTCTCCACTATTTAATTTAATTTCAGTTTTGATCCTTTTCTTAATTTTTTTTAATTTTAGTTTTAAATTTGAAAAATTAAATTAATAAATTATGATTTGATTCATTATTATTAATTATACCTATTTATTTTGTAAAATAGCTCTATATTTATTTATTAAAAAGTTATTTATATTTATATACTTAATTAGTTAATTTATGTCACTTTTATGTTTTCAACTTATTTATTTAAAATTTATTTATTTTGTATTTCATTGGTTAAACTATTTGTACATTTTTATCATTTATAGTTTTATAATCTAACTATTTCATTACGTTAATAAATTTTGACTTTATGTAAATTTCGATTTAAATTTACTAATTCATTACGTTAATAAATTTTAATTTTAATTTAAATTTACTATTTATTATATTTGATTATGTTTTGTTACACTAATAGGTTTTAATTTAAATTTATTTATTTATTTAAATATCTTGTTATGCCAGTACATTTTGATTTCAATTTAAATTTCATTCGTTTTGATTTAAAATTTTACAATGTTAATAATTAAGTAAATTAAAAAAATGTTTAAGTGAAAACGAATAAAACACATTAGTGTAAAAAATTGTAAATCAAAACCATCATAATATTATATTTAAATCAAAACGTTTTAGCCTAACAAAATAATTAAATTTAAATAAATAAAATATTAAATTTAAATCAAAACGTAATAGTGTCACAAATATTTAAATCAATAATCATAAAGTATTGAATTTAAATTGAAACGTATTAACCAAACAAAATATTTAATTCAAAACGAACAAAAACCTAAATTTATATATTTTTCATAAAAATCATAACTAAATCAAAATATATTAAGGTAATAAAACATAAAAATGGAAAAGTATAAATAATAAAAATATACAAATAAGTTAACAAATAAAATATAAAGTATATAAATTGAATACATAAAAGAGACGTAAAAAGTTAAGAAAAAATACCAACTTGAAAATAAATTAAATAATGGAGGAACTTGTAATTGAGAAAACGCAAAATCGTCATTTTAAAAACGTTTAAAAGCAGAATGACCGTTTCTGTAAGTAAAAAATGGTTTGAGAAACAACCACTGCAACTTTGAAAGTGAAGAGACTGTTTTCATGATTGTGAACAAACCAGATGGACCATTTTTGTTTTTTTTTTTTTATTACAGATTTTAAAAAGATAAAAGTAATATTATATGCAATGCATCTAAGCATGGGACCGACCACCCATTGGCCTCTTCCAAGCACCCGTTGGCTTTGGCTCAAAGGATGGATGGATGGATGATCAGCCTGGTTTGTAGTTGCACCACTTGTTTTAGAACTCATTGCAACCCATACGACATTTATTTTTCCTTTTTTGATTCCCTGTTTCGTAATCATCCAACTACCTAACTTAATTATGCTTCTAATATGAACCGATGCAATGTACTTTATCATTTTCATTCAAATCGTAATTAATAATTTACCTTTTTAGATGATCATAATAATGGTTAAATTCCACCTTTATTAATAAAATATTGTAACTAATGTATTATTCAAAATTAATGTATGTTATTAGTGAAACTGAAAAGTTTGATAGCAGTTGTCATTGAAGTAAACCATTATTTGTCAAATATTGTAACTAATGTATTATTCAAAATTAATTTTTTTGTATAGTTTATCATATCATTCTAATCAAAACTGAATTTTATAAATTAAATTTAAATATTATATTATCAATACTTATGTATAAATATAATTAAAAGATATTTTATATAATCTAATCTAACCTAAATCTATATTCAAATATTGTATTGTCTATATTTATCTATATATCCGATTAAAAAATAATTTCATGTGTTTATAAGTTTGTTAAGATTTACTAAAAACAAATGCTTTTATACAAACAATATTTAATATAATATTAATAAAAAAATTATTTGATAACATTTTGTTTAAGTATTGCAATAAAATAGTAATTATGCTCCATTTAACATTAAATTATTAAATTATATCGATTAAATATAAAAAGTAACTACTGTTCATTTATTTCTATATATCTTTTTTATTAAAAATATTTACATAATATAAAATAGTATTAACATAAAATTGGTTTATAAAAATAGTATTAACATAAAATTGGTCGACTCAAAGAGAGACAAAAACACTTGATGAATTGATAATTACATATTACGATTATTATAATATATAGTTATAACATATGTAAAACACATTTCAATTTAGTGATTATCATGATCCAGATTCTATGTGTGTATGATGAGATTTAAATTAAATTTATGATTCATATTAATAAACAAAAAAATATAACAGATAAATTAATACATAAAATAGTTTTCTAAAAAAGTACTACGAATTATGTTTTTTTTACTAATTACTGGTTATTTTTAAACTTTTTTTTTTTTTTTGCATAATGTATATTTATTTTTTATGTATTTTAATAAATTTATAAATACATAAAATAGTTTTTTAGTTACATATGTAGATAAAATATAGATAAGATAATATTTAGATTAATTTTTTTTTATGATTTAGGTTCATAAACATATAATTTATTTTTTTAATTAGACAAATACATAAAATTTGATGTGTGAAGATAGTGTCACGTAACAAATATGATTCTTTTTTATTATATAAGAATAATAATGATTTTAAACTTGGACGATTAAATCTTAAAGAAAAGCTTGATTAACCTGAGGAAAACATATATAAAAATTGATTACTTTCCTATTTAATAGTAATAAGATGTAGATAAATTTTAGGCAAAGTCATTGTACGTACGGACGGGGATGGTGTTTCTGACTGGCCGGGTCATCCGATGTGGTTCCTCTCCCCACCCAACGGAAGGTACTCCGTTTACACTTGACATTAAAATCAGTTTTCGATAAATTGAATAAAAAAATTAAAATAGTGTAGTTTAGGATATGATGAAGTGGACATATGAGAAAGAGCAGTGGGATTTATGAAGAAAATTATGTGCAGTTGTACGGTCCATGTCTCCAGGTGTCATTCCCCAAATCCGTACGCAACTTACCTCCAGTCATCCATCCATTTTCTGTGTTTCCTTCCGGGCCACAGATGCAGGATCCAACTCCAACCCTCAAAACCATTGTTTTGATTTTTTTTTTTTTTTTTTAATTTTTGGTATTGATTTCATTTTTGCATACATCTATTTATATCCTTATGTGTTATATATATATAGATTGAGGTTCTATGGGGCACCATATGCATCGGGAACCAAATAGGAACCAAAAATGCATTGCTTGTTTACAAATGATGCAATAAGGGTAATATTGGAATACTTTATTTGAAAAAATTAATTATTCTTTTATTTAATAGATTAGGATTAAAATAGGAAACTAAATCAATCTCATTAACCATTCTCCATATATTATTCTCTCTCTCTCTCTCTCACACACACACAATCGACCGACGAGTTTGAGAAGACGATGATGAGAAGAAGATGAAAATGATGCATCACGTTGAAATCATGAACCTATGAGCGTATACGATGTGAACATCTAATATGTAAATCGTGAACCATCCATATATTATTCTGCTCTCTCTCTCTCTCTCTCTCTCTCACACACACACACAATCGACCGACGAGTTTGAGAAGACGATGATGAGTTGAAAATGAAAATGATGCATCACGTTGAACTCGTGAACCTATGAACGTATACGATGTGAAGAAGACGAATACGAAGATGCACAGTATGAACACGATGATGCATAACCTGGTGCTCCATATGAACACGATGATGCATAACCCGGGAAAGATAAATACGAAGATGCACAGTCAATGAAGATGATGAAGCATCATGTTGGATTTTTGTTCAATTGGAATTTTTTTAATTTTAGAAGTGCATTTTATAAATTTATTAGCATTTAATACTTGATTATTGAATTAAATATTCAATCAATATAAATTTAATTTTGAGTTGACTTGATATATTATTTTTTCCGAAAATATCCTTATGCACATCTAATATGTAAATCGTGCATCATATTGCGTTCACAAATTTCATCTTTATTACCCTTTTGTCATTGTAATATTAGCCATTCATTTTCTAGATCTAACGGTGTATATGGGTTCCTAAGTTGCACGATGCACACAGGTGCCCCATAGAACCTAACACTATATATATATATATATATATATATATATATATATATATATTAGATGTGAACGCATTATGATGCACGATTTACATATTAGATGTGCATAAGGGTATTTTCGGAAAAAATAATATATCAAGTCAACTCAAAATTCAATTTATATTGATTGAATATTTAATTCAATAATCAAGTATTAAATGCTAATAAATTTATAAAATGCACTTCTAAATTTAAAAAATTCTAATTGAACAAAAATATGGAGCACCAGGTTATGCATCATCGTGTTCATACTATGCATCTCGTATTCGTCTTGTTCACATCGTATACGGTCATAGGTTCATGATTTCAACGTGATGCATCATTTTCATCTTCATCTGATCATCGTCTTCTCAAACTCGTCGGTCGATTGTGTGTGTGTGTGTGTGAGAGAGAGGGAATAATATATGGAGAATGGTTAATGAGATTGATTTAGTTTCCTATTTTAATCCTAATCTATTAATTAAAAGAATAATTAATTTTTTCAAATAAAGTATTCCAATATTACCCTTATTGCATTATTTGTAAACAAGCAATGCATTTTTGGTTCCTATTTGGTTCCCGATGCATATGGTGCCCCATAGAACCTCAATATATATATATATATATATATATATATATATAGAGAGAGAGAGAGAGAGAGAGAGAGGTTCAATGGAAAACGAACATTCATCCGAAAACTTCAATGTCTTTATGTGTTATATATATAAATATAGAGAGAGTTCAATGGAAAACCAACATTCATCGGAAAACCTCCATGCACCACCACATATGCAATTATGCATCACAATTCCCGCTAGGGATGGCAAAAAAAACGAACCCGACGGGGAAAACCGAAAACCGATATAAACGGAGCGGGTTCCCCCGAACCCTTTTAAGTTAAACGGGGGACGAAGCGGGTATGGTATTGCTCATACCCGCCCCGTATACCCGATTACATAACATGTTTAAATCCCCGAATACCCCGATTACTTTTAATAGCAACATGCTATTTATTTTGTATATATATTATATATAAAAGATGAATATTTTATCTATTTTATATATTATACATAAAAATTATTATGTATAATTTAAAAAACTTATTTATTTACGTATAATTTATTGAAATAATGTTTTTTTCGTTATCATTTGATAGATATACAAATTTAATTTAATATTAGTATTGTAATTTTAAGATACATGAGCGTTTTAAGCTTAAATTATGAACCATGTGATTAAATTTCATATCATTGATTTATAAATGGGTTACCCGATTCCCCGCGGGTTTCCCGGCGTACCCGATGGGGATCCATGTTTAGTACCGGCGGTTTTTTTAAACGGGGACAGTCCCGAACCCGCCCCGTTGTCATCCCTAATTCTCGCGTGATGCATCGACTTTCTGCGTGATGTATCACCTGATCCAATGACTATAAAGTGGTTCCCGTGTTTTCTGATACATATAGGTTTTCCATTGAACCCACCCGATATATATATACTCAAATTAAATGAAAATTCAAATTAGATTGAAGAACTAGAGATACAAGACTAATTGAATTATATGTAAATATATGCATATTATACAAATATATTACCGACAAAACCAAAGGAAAATCTGCACACCTAACAACATATATAGCGTTAGATTAACCTTATATTTGATCTCAGCCGTTTAAAATGAATTAGTTCAACAATTTAGGGATGAGATTGATGATAATAAACATGTGCTAAATTCATTTACAACTTATCCCCATTCGAAAATACTTAAATCTATCTATCTATTCTATTAAAAGAGTAACTAGATGCCACTTGGCACCTAACTATTATGCCACTTGGCATAACGTGGATACGACACGTGTATAATCTGTAATTTCCATATTAAAATAATAATTGCATTAATTAAATTAATTTAGAAATAAAACATCCTCCTATTATTTTGGATTTCAAATTTAAATTTGAGTATATAACTTATTATTTTGGATTTCAAATTTAAATTGGAGTCTATAACTCCTATTATTTTGGATTTCAAATTTAAATTTGAATCTATAACTCACATCTTTTGTTGGTTTCTTATCCAAATTTCTTAGCTTCTATAATATTTTTTTTTCCTTTTTTGGTTACTATTTAATTTTTAGTTATGTATTTTACATTTAACCCATTCTATATATTTTCTATAATCACTTTAACAGTATAATGTTACTATTTTATTTGTAGTTTCTGTAATAAATTTTCAGATATATATATATAGTTTTGAAAAAAATAAGTTATCTACTATTCCGTGTAATACACGGGTAATATACTAGTTTATTTATTAAACTTTAGGCAAATTCATTGCACTTTAATCTATTTTAATACAGTTGATTTTTTTTGTTAACAATTTTTATTGCCTTAAATATTTAAAAAAAAAACTCATATAATTTTCATGTATTCTATTATGGTCGGCAATTAAATTCAATAAAAAATTAATTATTTAGCTCACATTTTTATCGTGGAAAAGTTAGCTTTGGAAAATACAGCAGTATTAGTTTTGTTTTAAATTGGAACACAGTTATTAATTTCGTTATGTATGATAATAACTATCAGCTAATAAACTAACTACTTGTCATAATGAATTAATGACATGGCAGTTCGGAAGTAAAAATATTGATGCGTAGTTTCCTTTGTTCCGAAGGTATGAAGCTTCCTGCTTTCTAGAGACATTCTTTGCGGATTTAAGCAGTTCGTGTTAAGACCTTATGTTCGGAATTAACCATCAAATTGACCAAAATAATCTTTATCATTAATTTCTTTGGTACATCAGTTTGCAATGCATCATCTTGAAATTGTATAAATATTTGTTGAATTGATACCTACTTGAGCTCCACAAATATCTATCACTTGTTTTGACATTTGAGCACCAATTAAATAATTAGATTAATTACTTGGATATGATGATAACATTATATATCATATGTTCTAACACTACATATTAGATGAGATTATTATTGTTTTTCATATCTATCATATATTCAACATTGCATATATATTTAACATTACATATCTAAAGAATGTGATTACTGTTACAATTCTTTATTCAAGATTTGATATAAATAATAAATGTTTATATTTATATAGATCGATTGGACCGATCATGATATTTTTTTTAAAAAAAATTACGCTTTATATTTTTTGAAAAAAAAAATCATTCTGGCGTAAATTCAATATACAAGAGCAAAATATTGAATGTCGAACTAACACTGTAAACCGTGTATTCAACACTGCATATATATTCAATGTTGCGAAAAAATCAAATTTGATGGTCAAATTTGGTAGGTTAAAAATTAAAAATAATGCTAGTTGCATATTTATCATTTTATCCTTAGGGGCTGTTTGGTAGAGAGATTTGAGGGGAGAGAATTGTGTTTTCTCTTGTTTGGGAGAAATGCTCTCAATTTTTGGACGGAGAATTGAATTCTCTGAGAATTGCTTGAAGGCTAAACATGAAAAATTGCAATTCTCTCTATTTGGTAGAGAAATGGTGAGAATTGACTATTTTGTTTCTTTACTCCACCTGAGTCACCAATTCTCCTCTTTATTTTTCTGTTGATACCAAACAAAATACACATTTTCAATTCTCCACCCATTTTCATTTCTCACCAATTCCATTTCTACTCCATTTCTATTTCTCCTCATTTCCTTTCTCTCTACCAAACTCACCCTTAAAGTCTACATTAGTTATATAAATCTATACTAAATTAAGATTTTGCAACAATGATCTCAGACCGTAGGTGTGCATGGTAGGGCAAATTAAGGTGTTTGGTAATTGGTATGGTTGAAAGGAAAGTAACAAGGATTGGTGGTGATGTTTAAAAGTTGGGGGCATAAGAATGAGAAAAAGACATGAATTATAAGAGCATCTTTTCAAGAATGGGAACGTACATCAAATCCAAATCCAAATGCATGCATTTTACTTTGTCAAACTCCATTCACACCATTTATAGTCGTTGCCTTTTCTTTTGTGTCTCTTACAATTAAAATGCATGAATCTTTTATCTTTAAAGTGACGTTTTTTTTTTTTTTTTTTCAATTTTGTAGGAGTTGTTGGTGGTTGAAACACATCAATGATTTATACGATACATCATAGATAAAATTAAGATATATTCCTTTTCATGTGATCTTGCTAGCTGCTGTCAAATTTGGATGATGAAATTTGGTCCATCAAAGAAAATTAATTAAACACTCATTCAATTTCTATCGTTATCATTATTATACACATTGTTGGTGATTTATCACCAATATAGTTTAAGTGTAATGGGATAAACTTCTTTGACCAAAATAATTTTATTAATTATATATTGAACGAGTTGGGATGGTGCGTAATGCACACTTGTTCAAGACTGTTTAAGATTAATTTCCGGGGGTTTGGGGGCAGCGCCCTGATAGCGGGGTTCCAAGGGGCGGCAGCCCCTGATGGCGAGGTCCCAAGGGGCAGAGCCCCTGATTTTCTATTTCGACTAATATTGCTTATGAAATTTGATACGAAATTCTAAAAATCCATTTTAGACCTGGTTTTTGACCCATTTATAATTCCGTTAATTTTTGGCGGTTAAAATGATGGTTGGTCATTTTGGCGGTTCCCGCCAAACCCATTTAAAATTTGGTTATCTTTTTACGGTTAAAATGGCGGTTGGCCATTTTGGCGGTTCCCGCCAAATATATGCGCGGTTATGCACGATTTTGTCATTTGGTGTGGTACAAGAAATCAGAAACATATTCAATATTCTCTGTTCGAATTCCTTTTCATGTGATCTTGCTAGCTGCGTCAATTTTGGATGATGAAATTTGCTCCATCAAAGAAAATTAATTAAACACTCATTCAATTCAGGGGCGAAGCCACATAAAGAGTCGCGGGGAAAAGACCCCCAACAATTTGTGTAACTTGACGAATTTTAGCTTGTGTGTTCCAGAAAATTAACACAACGAATTGAAAAACTTATCCAACCTCATTCCCCCAATGAAAAAAATTTCTGGATCCGCCACTGATTCAATTTATATCATTATCATTATTATACACATGAAACATGATTCACTTTCGATATTAAAATCTTGATTTTAAGCATGTATATGCATGCATTTGATGCACTTCTAAAATTAAACCTCATTGTTCGACGATGTACATGCTCGATATATCTGTGCACAATGTAGCTACGATGCGCACAACATACCATCTATTTTGCATTATTTTATAAATGCTGAAAATTACCTAAAAAGTTTGTGCATTTTTACCGAAAGATGTTACAATTTGCTAGTACGTAGATTTTAACTCTTTCATTACCCGTTTTTAGTTTAAAAGATTTGGTTGGTATAGGGATGACCTAGTGGTTAACCATTAAGATTTTTCAAATGAGGTCGTGAGTTTGACTCTCATAAAATGTAATTCCTTAAGTTACTTACTTTTAAAAAAAAAATCTTAAACTTCATGTAATACATACGTACACAACATGTATAGGGGTGGGTTCAATGGAGAACCTCTATGCATCCAAGAACTTTGGAAAACCACAATGCATCGCTAGAAAATCTTAATGCATCATGCGAGAATTTGATGCATCACGTGGAAATAATGATGCATCGCGCGAGAATTGTGATGTCTCTCATGGACGCCTATTGACTGTGTTCTCTCTCTAACAAAATTTGAACAAAAAATGGATTATAAACTTATTTAAACATGTTCTGATTTTTATATATTTATTTTTTCTAAAAAATAAATATGTTAAAGATAAAAAGGGTTTTAATTTGATATGTTGCTATTAGAGTATTATCGGTAAAAAAAAAATTGTTACTATTATCGATAAAAATAGTGTGGTACCTTGTTATAACAGGTTTTCTGGTAAAAAATGACAATAATTAGTAAAAAAATATAAAAATTCTTTCTATTAATGATAAAAATAAATAAATAATATGTCTATAAACGGTAAAAATATAAAATTTTTTTTGTTATTTTTGGCATATAACCCTGTGTGTTTATAAACATAATAAAATAATCACTTATACATCATATTTGATCAGATGGTTTTATTGCTTAGAAGAATTAACGTCGTGTTTGGTTTGTAAAATGAAATTTAAAAAAATTATATTTAAAACTAATTTTATAATACATATATTTAATTAGTTGGAGTATGAAATGGTATTTAAAGTTAAGTGTATAGGTTGTCACTTGTGAAATGTTAAAAGTTAAAATTCTATTACAAATAGTCATGGATGATGGTCTTTTACAACAATTAATTTTAACAGAAATCAAACAATTTATTTATTATTTTTAGTAGTATAATTTTAAAATTACACTATTAATAAATTTTAATTTATTCAAAATTCATAAGGAAGACAATTGAAAATTGAACTATAATATATATTATTATTAGCATGATTTTCATATTCAAAAGAGCCAAAAATAAAAGGGCTAAAGCCGTACAATAGTAGTGTACTTTTTAAGGTGTATCGATATAGTACGTGTACTTTTTATATTGTCAATATGATACCTTTACTTTTTATGAGTGATTATTTCGTCTAGCTTTGCGTAGTTGCGGGAGAATCGTCCATACGAACTTTTTCACCGTTGGATATGCATGAAATTTGAGGAGAAGCTTCGCAACACATAGTTCTTCGATCTGGACGGTGAAGATCGTCATAGGATATTTCTATAGAGGTCTGTAGGTGTTTGAAGTTGGCTGTGTTGTGTGATTTCTCCTACCAGGTTATCACAAGGACGAGAAAGTGTATTTGATGCTTCAATTATGGAAATTTGAACATTAATAAAAAGAGAAATTTCACTCTTAACAGGTATAGCCAGTAACCGGTTACCAAAGGTATCATATTGGTATGAAAAAATGTAGTACACGTATCAAATTTGAACAATTCAGAAACTACACGTGTAATATGAATAATTAAAATAGTACACGTACCATATCGATACATTTTAAAAAGTACACAACTATTCTACGACTTTAACCCAAAATAAAAAATAAAAAATAAAACTCTTCAAACACAGCATTTGTCCTGGAAGCCGTTGGAAACATGTAACGTGGACCTATTTATAAACAAGCATTTGGTCAACAAAAGATCGTATTAGACTTTAAACGTGGATAAATATGGATATCCATGAATATTTTTAGGATATGTTTGGTTTGATAGATCGATAAGACTTAAGGAATAAAAATGTGAACATTTATTTTTAATTGCTAAATATTAATAACGAAAATATATTAACAAGAAATTGAATGTCAATACTTTTTTAATTTATAACGTTTACCTAGTTATCATATTTTGATAGAAAAACAAGATAAATAAAAAAAATAAATATCAAAATGTATAATGGATGTCATATTTTTTATTCATATTTATCATTATATTCTTATGATTTATCCTATCAAAAGCATCCATAATTAAGAAAAGTATTATACATCGAAGGAATTACAACTATCTATCAACTCAATTCTTATGTTTCGTTTGACTCACAAAAATGAAATTTTAAATAATTAAAGAAACTTAGTTTATTCAAAATTTTGGCTTATAAAAGATTAAGGAGTTAAATGTTATGTTCATTCCATCGATATTCTTGATTAAAGAAAATTTTCATTCCTAGTTATTAATAGGTAAATTTGGATTCTAACATTTCACAACTTTAAATCTTTAGCCAACCCTAAAGATTATCTTCTATCCATACACACCAAGCACACTAATAAGTCGTACTAACTGTTATTTAAATTCAAATTCTTTGAAATTTCACGCCATGAGCCAAATACATATTTATTGTGTTTGGTATTTTGGACTCACTACAAGAAAAGTGTCATTTAGTGACACACGCTTCTAGTGACACAAAAAAAATGTCACTATATCTTACTTTTAGTGACACTTATGAAAAAGTGTAGATATAAAGTAATTTTTTACCCACACTTTTTCTAAATTAGTGACACAAAACTTTTGTCACAAAATATTTAAGGTCTATACCCACATACAATTTTAGTCACTATATGTCTATACCCACTCCACTTTTACCCACTCTTTTTGTTGTGTAGGTAAAAAATTTTGATACCTATAGTGACACTTTTTTTACAACAAAAAGAGTGGGTAAAAGTGGAGTGGGTATAGACATATAGTGACTAAAAATGTATGTTTTTGTGTCACTAATTTAGAAAGAGTGTGGGTAAAAGATTGCTCTATACCTACACTTTTCATACGTGTCACTAAAAGTAAAATATATTGACACTTTTTTTTGTGTCACTAAAAGTGTGTGTCACTAAATGACACTTTTCTTGTAGTGACTACAAAAAATAATGTGTTAAAGATTTCTTATAAAATTCTATCAAAATCTTAGTTGAAAAAAGTTCACCATTCATAACTATTGTAATAGAATCTAAATTCCTAACATTTTACAACTTATATCATTAGCCGACCTTAAAAACCATTTAATACATCGACCAATAAATATATAGTATAGTGTCTTTTAAATTTCAACTCTTTCATTTTTAAAATCGCGAGCCAAATAGCCTTAGTGTCCTCATATGTTGTTTTCCACTCCTCTAACTTCTCTCTCACACCTTTCATGTCTCTCATCAAATAATAAGAATGGATATGCTCAATCTATCCACGTTCTTGTGCTTTAACTCACATCGAACTATATGTACTGAACACTCAATTGCTTAGGTGGTGTTTGGTGGATAGAATGTTTTCTGGGAGAATGCCAGAATGGAATCCATTAAAGGATTGAAATACTGAAATATGATTGGAATCGATAATGGGTGTCGTTCGCAATGAATTTGCAAATTTGAAATGAAAATTTTTCAGAACTGGTGCGGAGAGTGGGTCCAAAATTTCAGAGCTAGTGTAGAGCTGATCAACAACCGCACACAAGCTAAAACTCTAGAATGGGAGGAGAGCTACCTAGCGCTGGCTCCACGTCCAGCGCAATTTTTTTCTTTGGCTCATATTTTTCTAGGAACAAACTTTCTTTTCAACACTGGAATGTTCCTCCTTTGCATTTTTTCCTTTTCCAACCCCTTTGAGTCTTTGACAGCCCAACATATTTGAATGGAATTTTCATTCCTTTTCTTTCAGATTCTGGTGAACCAAATGTTACCTTAGTAATCTACTCAACACTCGTAGAGATGTTAGTGCATGTACGTTTGGTGTAAACAATTCGAGATAAGAAATCATGTGGATTTACAAGCTTTCTTTTATCACATGATGATAGCATTAATTCTTTATGGAATGAAAATTTGATTTTAATATAAATGTCATTTTTATACTTTTCTTATCAATAAAGATAACCAAAATTTAATATGAAAAAATGAATTTTAAAACAATAGATACATAAATATTTTGACAAATAACTATTTTTTTATTTGTATTTTTTATAATAATTAATATTTATATGGTTTAGTTTTGAATTTACATATTATATAATCAATTATTCTTTGAAAATTATCCACGTAACATGTTGGTTCATAAACTAGTTAATACATAAAGTATAATTATTTGATTGCGTTTAACAATATATTTTTATACATTAACAATAATGTAAATGTTTTCATGCAAATGATCTTGAGTTGCTGGGGTTAATAATGTGTACCATATCGATCTGAAGTAGAAAAATTAGTAAAAAGAAAATCGTAACATGTATCTGACTACCAGATGATGTTTGTATTTAATAATAAAAACTAATATCCGTTTGTCTTGGAAAATAAATGTCGGAGGACCAAATCGATAAAATGAAAGTAATTTTTATTGTTTAGATATTGTTGAAAAAATGATCATACTTTTATTTTATTTTCTTATCAATTTGTTTCATCGTCTCACGTAAAGAAATCAAGTGAGTACAACAAAAAAATTTAGAGACTAAAATAAGTAAATAACAGAAAGATCAAATTATATAAAATGTAGAAGAAAGTTGTTTTTTTCAATATAAACTTTTTATTAAATATGAAATAAATATTATTTAATTATTATATATAATAAAATAAAAACTAAATCATAAAAGAGTTTAAATATAAATCTGTTAAAATAAAATAGAAAAAATAATAAAATAATGGAAAACATGTGACATCCTAGCTTTAAATCACGCTTCCTTATCCCAGGAATAACAATAAATGCATAAAGCTAAATAAAATATTACAATAAGTCTTGCACTACACGTGCTACAAGGTTACAGTATTAAGTTGCTAAAAACATCACAATTTAAATAAAAGCAGCTACCCAGAACCCAAGGCATCATAAAGCTATACCACAAGCTGAAAATGAGCTAAGTCCTCTGGGTTGATCAGATAATAGACCTAAGCAGAAGGTCCGGCTTGTTCTTTACCTTTTCCTGTAAAAATTGTGAGTAGCAACTGTAAGCTAATGCTTAGTGAGTAAACAGATATTCATGAATGCATGTAAAATATGAGGCGAAAGTGCCTATAAAGGCTGTTATGCTTGCTTGCTTGCTTGCTTGCTTGCTTGTTTGCTTAATACCCAGAAAGAATGATGCACAATTGAGACATTTCACGCAGAAAGGAGATGCCACCACTAGGGGTTTACCGCTGACAGATGATCAATCTGTGATGCGGGGCTAGCTACCCGCATAATGCTCAAGGGATAGTGGTGAACATCAGAATTGCTTGCTCGCTAAATATAATGCTTATGAGATGCACAAAGAAACGCTAACACAAAGTTTGCTGTATAGTATGCAGAACAATAAACAGATAGCAGATAAATATGCATATTATTATGTAAGATCCGGCTAAGCTGGGCATCACCTGTACCACAGTGTTCGCCTTCACTCACAAAAGTCTATTGAATTCCAAAGAAATCATATAGAAGCAATTTATGTCTCAATTTCATATAAAACATGTAAACAAGAATAACTGTTACTCACAGTACTGAAAATGCTTGAAATATTCTGAAATGCTTGCTCGGGCTTATTTACGCTTTAAATTGCTTTATAATGCTTGCACTTGCTTATCTAGGCTTTATATATATTCTGACACTGGCTTTGACTCGCAACTGGGCTAAACAGCTTATGTATAATATCTGAAGTTTAATATTACAGAACATGTGCTAACTTAATACGGCTAGTTCAATATTCCTATATCTATAAGCCATAACTTCTAGCTAAATATTTTGCTATTTATTTTGCTAATTTATGCGTTGTTCGTAAATTTTATCAATTACGAATTTAGGGGACAGATTCGAAGACAGATTCGAATTATGGGGTTAGATTCGAAGACAGATTCGAATTATGGGGTTAGATTCGAACCTCATTCGAATCTGCATATAGATTCGAACCAATGTCTCGAATTTAGCTCTATTCGAGCTTGTTCTTGGCATTTCGAGTCTGTTCTATGCATACTCGAGTTTGTTCATAAACTACAGCTTTAAACATGCATTTTCAAGCCTCAAATCCACAAATAAGCTAAGTAATAAGCCTCGGTTTAGTTATATGATACATATTCTACCATATTTTAGCTAAAACTCATACGAAATCAGCTTTAATCGCCTAAAATGATAAACTCGAATTTTTCCTCAAAACCGAAAAATGCAGAAAACGAAAAGAGCGATTCTTACCTCAAAACCGTATGAAATCACGCATGTAATGGTAGATTCGAGTAGTACACTTCGAGACCTTTCCAATGACGTATAGAACTCGAGATTTGGCCGGTCGGTTTGGGAGAAAAGTTAGAGAGAAGATCGGGTTCTAGAGAGAGGAACTCTGAAAATGCTAGACGGGTTTTGCAAAAGTGTGAAAATGGAGCACCCAACTCCTATTTATACTAAATCTTGAAATTACATCTTTTTACGCAAATTGCTCAAAATTACTTAAAATAAAAATGCAAATAAAAGCAAATAAAACATTACTAAAAGAAGGTTCGGAAAAGAGGGGAAAACATGGAGAGAGGAAAAAAAGAAGATGATGAGAACAAAATATCATGTATATATTGATGATATATGAAACAACTTGATTGTGTTTAATATATATTTTTATATATTCTAAGGTTAGAATATATTATTATATCTATTCATGGCATCATTTAAAAAATTTAATACTTATTATTATTGTCACATTAAAAGTTTTTAAACTAGCTTCCTTCGTTATTTTATCTATTGGTCTACCCACAAACTTTAATTCATATTCTATAAATTCAACTCATATTTCATTCTTGGAGGATCGAGCTCTTGTGTCCGTGTACGTTCGTTCAACCATGCATGCTTATCATCATCGATCTTGAAAGAGTCAAAAACCTTTCAATGAGCTCAACACCAGTTTCACTAATTACGACTGCCAATATATTAGTCCTCATGTTACATACGAGATATATATGCATTTAATATAAGTCTATTGTGTAGGTGTTTGGAATCCATTTATAGATATAAAAATTTTCTAGAAAAACACATCAAGATATGTACATGCACATGCATCAATGATAAAAGTCACAATCGTATTCGTCATTTTTAAGCATGTTAGAGTTATCGCTTAACTGAGACTACACATGTTCACGTACGTGTGCATCTCATATTGTGGAATCATGCGTAGATATGTCCCTTTTTATAACGGTATTTGAGTCGTAAATGTACAATCAATTTTTCTTACATGTATATTTAACTTTATCATTTTATGTTTATAATCTTTGAATCAATATGGTCATGTCTATGGATCCATGTTTTTTGTTTATATTTTTAGAAATAATAATTTTTAAATATACGCATTTTTAATACTGATACGCTTAATTGTCGAAGATCGAATCAAATTTAGCTAAAAGTTTGGTTAAAATTTATCTATATATGAAATTGAATTTATAATTTTATGGATGATCAATATATGAATTATTAGATAACATCCAAAGTTATTTATTAAGTTATATTTTTAAACTTTTATAAATAGATATCATTTTTATTTAATTTTCTATTACGTACAATAGTCTAAATAAATATCTAGAGAATATATTGTTTTAGTAACTCCAAATTAATATTAATGCATAGTTGATAAAGTAGTTTTTTGTAAGTAATTATTATATATAAATGGCAGGATTGAATAGAAACATTCAATCGATCAAATAAATGGTCTTGCATATATAATTGCATAATAATATTATACATGATCTATACAATAAAAAATTACACCCCCTTTACGTTTCATCTGAAAAAAAAAATACAAATATAAAATAAAAGATAAATACATGTAATTTATTATTTTTAAAACCTTAAACATTAATAAATCATAAAATTTATTCAACACTTGCCTTTTATTCAATATTATTACATTTCTTATGATCTAATATTTATTGTTATCATTTTGAATATAATACAGATACATCCAAATTACATCTTATATATACTTATCTATATATCTGATTAAAAAAATATTATGTGTTTATAAATTTATAAAAATATATAATTAACATAAATAAAGATTATACAAGCAATATTAAATAAGTAAAACGTAAATATAATACAATATTGATAAACTTATATTTCATAACATATTTTTATTGTAATAAAAATTATATATATAAACATTATGGTTTATGTAAAATTAAAGTTTTAAATTATATCGATTAAATACATTTAAAATTAGAAATAAAATATGTTAAAATTGTTAAAAAGTAACTACTATTATAAATAACTATGGCAAATAACAATACTATTATTTTTATTTCTTTTAATACTATTTAATATTTATATGTTTTAATTTTATATTTACATAAATTTTATATAACCAAATATTTACTAAAATTTATCACTCTATCTAACATATATCATTCTTCAATATTTATTACATTTCTTATATATGTATCTACATGTCTAATTAAAAAAATATTATGTGTTTATAAATTTATTAAAAATAATAAAGATTGTACAAACAATATTAAACAAGTAAAAAGTATACATAATACAATATTGATAAAATCATATTTTATAACATTTTGTTTATTGTAATAAAATATATATAAACATTATGTTTTATGTAAAATTAAAACTTTAAGTTATATCTATTAATTAATACATATAAATTTAGAAATTATATATTTTAAAATTTATCAGAAAAGTAACTATGTATTATTAAATAGACAAATAACAATACTATTATTGTATTTTGCACGAAAAATGTTTTAAATTAAATTATTTGTGTGATTAAAATTATCAATCATTTTTTATTGTATTAAAATTTCCAACCGAATAAAACTTATCTAATATTTTTAACACAAATAATATGGTTACAAAAGAATTGGAAAATTGTCAATTTCACGTAGAAACACGTTGGATCTGTTCGTCCTAAATGAACTATTTTGTTTATAATAAAAGCCCAATTAAAAAGATTTGAACCAAGCTTGGTTAAGGATCAAGCCCAGTACTAGACCAACTCTAATATTTCGAAGAATCTTAGCCCAAAACTTTTAATAAATTGTATGATTTGTACTTATTTTTAATATATATTAATAAGTTCGTAAATAAATAACATATTTATTTAGTTAGATATATACATAGGTTTGGATCTAGAATTAAATTAAAAATTATTTTTAAAAGCTATATATATTAATAAATCATTAACTATATCCAATAATTATCATTAATTAATATTTATTTTATTTTTCATTATCTAATATTTATTGTTATTATTATGAATATAATACAAATTTATACAAATTACATCTTATATATACTTATCTATATGTCAAATTAAAAAATATTATGTTCTTATAAATTTACTAAAATATATTAAACATAAATAAAGGTTATACAAGCAACATTAAATACGTAAAAAGTAAACATAATATAATATTAATAAAACCATATTTCGTAACATATTTTTTTGGTAATAAAATACATATAAACATTATGTTTTTGAAAAATTCAAAATTTAAATTATATCGATTAAATGCATATAAATTCAGAAATAAAATAATTTAAAATTTGTTAAAAGAAGTAACTACTATTATATAATAACTATGACAAATAGCAATATTATTATTGTATTTTTGTAATACCATTTAATATTTATATGTTTTAAATTTATCTTTATATAAATTTTATATAACCAATTATTTACTAAAATTTATCCACGTAATACGTGGATTCATAAACTAGTCTATATAATAAATGGGAGCACAAATTGACACATGACATCATTACGTTCCACCTAAAAAGATAACTACACTTTATTATTTCTAAAATAAATTAAAATAAAAGATTTATTAATTTTATTAATTTTAATATCTATAATCATTAATAAATAAATATAAAAGATAAAGACAATTTATTAAAGGAGAAACTGACATGTGAAAATTTATTTATTTATATTATAGATATGGACACTTAAAATGTGGATTAATATATATGACTTTGATATACATTCACACTTTCAAAATTAAAGAAGAAACTGACATGTGTCGATTTTTTTTATAACCATATTTAAATTAACTTATACACATGATACATGAATTTGACATACATTCACACTTTTTGTGTTTTTAAAAATTATGTAATGTTGATGCACATTTATGAGAATGGTCATCTAAGTGAATGATCATTCACATTATTTTTTTTACCATTCACAATATTTATTTTTTGAGTTTTGATGTTGTTTTTTTTTTTTAATAAAAAGTCTTATAATATTGTTTTTATACATGTTTATGCAAAAAAATATATGTGAATGATCATTCACAACATGTTACGTTGAGTACGCTGATAACCTGATTTTATATACATATGTATGTATATATGTATGATCAAAATCATAAAAATAACACTTGCACACGATGTCCATGAGTACAACAGTATGATGTGCCAAATGCATCATCAATTGAGATAAACAATAAATATATTTATCACGAAAACACTATAAAATTTATGGTTTATGTGTTACATCACAAGTGAAATGTTGAAAAAGCGGTTTAAAATTTTCCGACAACTCGTCCAATTAAATGATAAAAAAAACTTGAACACAATAATATATAAGAAAACTCCAACACCAAAGAAAACTCATGGGCTTCCGGAAATAAAACTCCATTATATGACAAATCTATAGAATCATATAGACTAATTTTTCAAGCTACACGACCACAATTACACCCATACTTTTCAAAGATCTAACTCAAATCCTTTACACTCTAGAGTAAGAAAAAAAATCGAATACTTAAAGTATATTTGATTGAGACACTTTAAAATCAAAACTTTCGACTCCTTTTATAGACATAAAGACCACTTTATCTTTTATTTTTCTACCAAAGTGGGACAAAAAACAATCTTTTATTTTACTTAAAAAAACTCAATACAAAGTCGACCATGCTTCACATCATGTTTAAATAACATGTGTTTTTTAAAGACTAACACGAAAAAGCTATTTTATTTCATAAAGTATTAAAAAACTTAAATATAGTTATCGATTACATATCATTTTTAATGTTAGTATTACTTTACAATATGATATGAAACTAGGAATCAGTAACAGTACGAAGTCTAAACTACATATTATGCAAACCTAAACTACGAATTTTGAAAACCTACAATACAAATCAATCTAGTAATCAGAATATTATTTGAAACAGATACACAAGCCTTACATTGATACAATTTACAAATCAAGATATGATGTTCGTCGATCTAGCAAACCCTAAAATATCTACCAAGAACAAACCTTAAATCGTTCCACAAACAGATCTAAAATTTATGGTAAATGAGATAGAGGCGAACAAATCTACCTTAAATGAGAACAAATCCTTCGAACAGATGGAGACGAAATTCTACATAAAAATCTACCTGAAATCGATGATAAAATTGACAAGAAGAGAATTGAAGAGAAGAACAAATCTCGAATGGTCGATGATGAATGTGATGAAGCGAGAATCAACGACCTCAAATGAGATGATAATAGATGATTTATACTCTGATATCTTTTCAGATTTCATGAAACAAGAACTACAACAACGTTTTATTATCGCTCTTTCATATGTGATTTCCCGTCCCATGTCTGTTTCTCTTTGAGTCCTCAAACCTCCATTCCCTCCTATCTTTCTCTTTTTACCTATTTCATTCTACTTGATGATCACAAATTCTTAATGAATCAACGTTATAAGTTCATTAACAAAATATAATATAATATCAATAATAATAAAAAACAACATTAAAGGACCAAATCAATAAAACGATGAACATATTTTGATATCTTTTTAACATAAATCTTATTTATTAATTTTATATTTAAATCATAATTGAATTGAGGAGTTGGAATGAAACTCAAGCATGAACAAGTTAATAAATACTCAACTTGTAGGTTTGTTAAACAAAAAGCCAGATAGAATAAGGAGTGATGATGGCCTTTGGTGTAAGCATATGGTCAGATTACACGTGTCCATCCCAGCTGCATCCATTTTTCACATCCATGGAGTAAACATCACCAAGAACAAGTTTTTATTTTGTAAAAGTCTAAAAAAAGAGGGATAGAGGCGCGGGTGGCTCCCAACTTCCCTTCCATTTTATCTTCAAATCTCTCCATTCTCCACACGATCTTCCACCCTTTATTATTTTTATTTTTCCTCTTCTGTGTGTGTCTAGTTTCACCTTTTGCTTACAATTACAACTACATGTGGTGAGTGGCGACCAATTGTTGTTGCGTCTGTTTTTAGTATGTCTCTTCAGTCTGTAGCTCATATCAATGGCTACTATGCAAATCCCACCTCTGTTTTTGTCTCCAAAAGGGACTTTTTGTTTCTAGATTTTGTGGGTTTCGGCGCTAAACGAAGTAATCGGAGATTGCTGGGTGGTAGTGCTAGTGTTCTTAAGAGCGTTGGACGTTTCCACCACAAAAGGAACTGGTCGTCTTCGATCAAATCGGTTCTTGATTTTGATCATGTCGAAGCCCGACAATCTTTTGAGTCAACACGGAAGGTGTGATATGTTTACATTGATTGTTTCATTTGATAATTCGATCTTTTCCCTTTCTTTTAGTTGCTTCAATCCAGATCAAACCCTTTTAGTTTGGATTCGATGAACAAGATACCATTCCTTCTAATATAAATAGAATCTTATGTTTTTTTTTTTTTCCAAAATTGAGAGAGTTGACTAAACTGAGCATCCGAAAGGTTGTTTCTAAGCTTATTTTAACATGTATACATGGATAGATGGCTTAAATCAATATTTGTACCCTAGTGTTTGAAGAAATGCCACAGTGAGAATCATTATGATTTGTTTGTTAATCGTTTTGGAATAAAAGTCAAACTTCTAGATGAGGGGCCCAATTAATTTACTCACTAATGCCTAAATAAGTAAAGTTAGACTCATGTCATTAGGCCATAGACCACTAGGTACGAGCTTGGACTTTTATAAGGGTTGGTAAGTTAAGAGATTGATTGAAATTTAAAGCGTGTGTAAGTAGGAACTGATCTAATTGATAATAATATGTGGTTTAAGTAACTCTTTATAATTGGCATATGGCTCTTAGCTAATATGTTAGTTTTTTGGCTGAAACTACTACTGCACACCATAGAGGGTGAAACCGTCAAACGGGGTTATGATATACTGCTAGATTATTAAGGTTGCTTGTGGTTGGTAGTCAACTTACTCCTGTAAGTTATATCATTTGATGCAAACTTATATTCAAACTTTTTTCCTTTCGGTCGGATAACATGACATATTCAAATCTGCAGCAATAAGAACCAAGTCCATCATTGCCTCCTCAGAATGTAAGAAGCCTTGACTTCCAAATGCTTATGATGAAAGTGGTCTTTGGTCCAGTGGTATCGCTAGATCTTCACAACTCTTAGGTTATGGGTTCAAGTCTCCTTAGGGACATCAATTTAAACTCTTGCCTGCATTTATAGACCATAGACTTGTTCCATCAAAAAATTTGTTCTAGAAGGGAAGCATCTTTTGATTGGGATTAGTGAGGTGGACTAATATCAATTTGACAGTTACCACATGATCAGTAGCATAAGACTTGGTTACTGAGGTTTATCCTGAAATAGACACTCACATTTATTCGAGCATGTATTGATAAGTTCAATGCTTATTGTTTAAGGGGTCAGGTGAAGGATAGATTGAAGTTTGAGACCAGGTCTATTATACTATTAATATGCTGTTTAGGATGGATGCTAGCAGTAGTTTACGAATTTGTACTACTGGTGTTATACCTTGTGCACTTAGAATGATGTGTTAACTGATATGACTCAATATGTTTTGTAGGTTGCGAATTTGGAAGACATATTAGCAGAAAGAGGGGCATGTGGAGTTGGTTTTATTGCCAATTTGGACAACAAGGGTTCTCATCAGATAGTTGAGGATGCACTGACGGCTCTTGGCTGCATGGAACATCGAGGCGGCTGTGGGGCAGATAACGATTCTGGTGATGGGTCAGGGTTGATGACTTCAATTCCATGGGAATTTTTTAATGATTGGGCTGATAAACAGGGGATTGCTCCCTTCGATCAATTGCATACAGGGGTTGGAATGGTGTTCCTTCCAAAAGACGAAAACCTTATGGAACAAGCCAAATCTGGTTAGTTGTGGACTAGTTTTTGATACCTGTTTGTCTTTAAAAAAAAAAAAATTTTACCCGATTAAGTATCATTATTTTTGTCCAAAAGTTTACTTTATTCGGTTTTTTTTTGTATGAAATTGACCGCCCCTGCAAAGTCTAGGTTATTGTAATACAGGAAATGGATCCTGCATGTACCATCTATTGTAATTTTTATTGGATAACACAGCATATCTCAAAAAGTAAGTGAATTATGATGTCCCTTATAGGGTGTGTTTCTTAGATCTATCATGTAGAAAACAAATGGTGTATGATCATAGTTGGAAAGGCTGTGCCTTTGATGTTATTATCTGTGGAGCGATTCATATATGTACATGTGTGTAATGAATTCAGAAAGACAATCCTAATAAACTTTGAGTTAAAGTAACATATAGATAAAAAGAGAGTAAGTATAAATATATACCTCCCTCATAATACTAGATCTCCTAAAGAGCTACCAACTCAGAATACTATTATCCTAAATCCATGATTAATCTTACTGAATAATTAACCTTTTTCTCACATTTTTGTTATGATTTCTGTGATGCCATTATGTAAGTAGTTGATTTGTCACAACAAGTAACTGACTTCTTTTGTGATATTTGTCTAGTTATTGTCGATATCTTCAAACAAGAGGGTCTTGAGGTACTCGCATGGAGGTCTGTTCCCGTAAATACTCCTATAGTTGGTTACTATGCCCGAGAAACCATGCCGAACATACAGCAAGTTTTTGTTAGAATCGTCAAGGAAGACGACATTGATGATATTGAGAGAGAATTATATATATGTCGTAAACTGATTGAAAGAGCAGCTAGTTCGGAGACTTGGGCAAATGAGCTTTATTTCTGTTCGTTGTCAAATCGAACGATAGTTTATAAAGGAATGCTTCGTTCTGAGGTTCTTGGAAAATTTTACTATGATCTCCAGAATGATATCTACAAATCATCTTTCGCTATTTACCACAGGAGGTATAGCACAAATACAAGTCCTAGGTGGCCGCTTGCTCAACCAATGAGGCTTTTGGGTCACAACGGAGAGATCAACACCATACAGGTTAAAATGCATAGAAATTTTCTTTATTCCAAGATGACAATTGCTCTACATTCTTTTCATGGGATCTGAATACTGATTGCAGGGAAACTTAAACTGGATGCAATCTCGAGAGAAATCAATTAAGTCACCTGTTTGGCGTGGTCGTGAAAATGAAATTCGTCCTTTTGGGAATCCCAAAGCCTCTGACTCTGCAAATCTTGACAGTACAGCAGAAGTAAGCGTATCAGGCCTTATAAATGCTTACACTTATTCTTATTAATGTTTAACTAGATTATTATTATTATTATTATTATTATTGCATATTTGTAGTTGTTTATACGAAGTGGCCGTACTCCTGAGGAAGCTATGATGATTCTTGTCCCTGAGGCATACAAGAATCATCCAACTTTGTCAATCAAATATCCTGAGGTATGTATGTTGAACATGCAGTTTGAGAATTGATGTTCTGAACAAAGATGCTCTTTTTACTTTGACTATTACGTCTGTAGGACTGTTATGAGCTGGAGCTTATTCGGTGACTAAAAGTGGGGAATAATATTACTTCATCTCTCTTTTAGGTTGTTGATTTCTACAACTATTACAAGGGTCAAATGGAGGCATGGGATGGGCCTGCTTTACTCCTATTCAGGTAAAATTCCTATATATGGTTCACCACCAACTTTTCTATTAACGATTTAGCATCGTTTTATCATTTGAATATCCAACCTTATATAGTGTGTTACAACAGGTGGATTGTATGGATACCTAGTTGCAAGAACCTTTCAGGATTTATTTATAACTTGTTTGATAATATTTTCTCAATTGTCTACTTTAATCCATTATTTAGACAGACTATTTCTATTAGACATATGATGCCAAGATATAAATCAAACAATAACTTGTCTTGTAATGTAGTGATGGTAAGACAGTTGGAGCTTGTCTTGATCGTAATGGGCTTCGACCTGCTAGATATTGGCGAACTGTTGACAACGTTGTCTATGTCGCATCAGAGGTGAATGTCTATTTGGAGTCTCTGCTTTATAATAATTATTTTGAATTCTGATGATGAGATGCTATTAATAATTTAGTTGAGTTTTAGATATTGAAGTAATCTATAAGTGATTTGAATTGCTTATTGTAATTGAATGTGAACGAGGCAAACATTAATAATAAGAGCTTCTTTTCTCAATGTAGGTCGGAGTTTTGCCAATTGACGATTCAAAAGTTACAATGAAAGGACGTTTAGGTCCAGGAATGATGATAACTGTTGATCTAGTCAATGGTCAGGTTCGTACAAAGATTGTGTGAATTGTTTCTCAGTTGTAGTGACAGTGGGCTTTCTTTCTTCAGTGTTAAATAGAGGAAAGCCTGTGTGAATTGAGTTTATCAATGCAAACATTTTAGTTTTAAATGATATATTAAGTGAATATTTGCTGATATTGAAACAGGTTTATGAGAATACTGAGGTTAAGAAAAGAGTTGCTTTATCGAGTCCTTATGGAAAATGGATAGCTGAAAACATGCGAACATTACCACCTGGAAACTACCTCTCAGCTCCAACTATGGAGAACGAAACAACATTACGGCGCCAACAGTAAGACCTTCGTTTCTGAAGTTTTTTCCTGCATGATTCATGCATTCAATTTGAAAATTGTGATCCTACATAATTGTTTAAGGTTTACCGATTATGTGGTGTTGTGTTATTGCATTTGTTTGGATTGCTGACTATTGAATTTGACATGAACAGGGCCTTTGGTTACTCCAGTGAGGATGTACAAATGATTATTGAAACCATGGCTTCAGAAGGGAAGGAACCTACATTTTGCATGGGAGATGATATTCCTTTGGCTGTATTATCTCAGAGGTCACACATGCTTTACGATTATTTCAAGCAACGGTTTGCTCAGGTTCTTAACAGCAACATTTCTCATCTATCTTGTTTGTTTCCTTTCTATTGTAGTTTGAATGCATGTGGTTTCATTTTGAGTTATTTCCAGGTGACAAATCCTGCAATTGACCCACTTAGGGAAGGATTAGTGATGTCTCTTGAAGTCAATCTTGGTAAGCGTGGGAACATATTAGAGCTTGGACCTGAGAATGCATCTCAGGTAAGTTGTCCATTTGATTGATTCCGTAAATACAAATTCATTAAAAATTATAAATCCTATCGTTCTTTCTCTTACATATGTTATGCATATCCTTTGACCAGGTGACTTTGTCCAATCCAGTACTTAATGAAAGCGAGCTCGAATCATTATTTGAGGATCCATATTTGAAAGCTCAAGTTATACCAACATTCTTTGACATACGAAAGGGGCTTGATGGTTCCTTGGAGAAGACACTGAATAAGCTCTGTGAAGCGGCTGATGAAGCCGTTAGAAATGGTTGCCAGCTACTTGTTCTCTCTGACAGATCCGATGAACTGGTAACCGCAGTCTCTCTGGCCTATGTGTATTTTATATGATTTAATAGTTTTTGTTATAGTCGGTAACTAATATGACGTGTGTGTATTGGCAGGATGCCACTCGTCCTGCTATTCCGATACTTCTTGCTGTAGGTGCTGTTCACCAGCATTTGATACAGAATGGACTGCGAATGTCCGCTTCTATTGTTGCTGACACTGCTCAATGCTTTAGTACGCATCACTTTGCTTGTTTGATCGGATATGGTGCAAGGTATAATTCTGTCTGTGTTTTTAGCATTTCGTTGCAGTTCACATGATTAATTCACTTATTATCGAATCATTGTTTGTAGTGCTGTCTGTCCTTACTTGGCTTTAGAGACATGCCGACAGTGGCGATTGAGCAAGAAAACTTTAAATCTTATGCGAAATGGGAAGATGCAAATGGTTACAATTGAAAAAGCTCAAAATAACTTCCGCAAGGTTTGCATCTAATAAGAATGTATTACTAAATAAATCAGTCAACCATGGCTATAGATATATTTTCCTCAGATAATCCCTTATACGGTTCTTTTGTTGTTTTGCCTTGTATGGTAACAAAACTTATGATTATTTGCTTATATTCAGGCAGTTAATGCTGGTCTGATGAAAATTTTGTCCAAAATGGGAATATCATTGCTGTCAAGGTATTTACTTACTTTGCAGGCCATTTTATTTGGTCAAACTCTATCGATATGTTTGTTTTTCATGATCTGACAAGCCCTTGGACATAGTTATTGTGGCGCACAGATATTTGAGGTTTATGGATTGGGAAAAGGGGTCGTTGATCTTGCATTTACTGGGAGTGTCTCATACATTGGTGGATTGACTTTTGACGAGGTATATGATGAATACCCAAAAGCAGACCTCTATCAGGGTGTGCATCAGGCCAAAACGGAACTGAAACTGAAATTTTATAAATAATGGAACTGAAACCAAACTGACATAAACCAGTTGAGTTTGGATTTTGAACTGGTTTGGTCCTGAACCGTATACATAATTGGGTTTGTTTTAGTTTGAAAATACAAACATAAAATAATGTCATCTTAAGTTTGAAAAACAAAATTGGTAGGGTCACAGTTTTGTCTAACCAGCCCGAGTTTTGCATACCTATAGATTTCTATTATGTATTCACCTAATTGAAATTTGTGTAATAAAATATTCCTTAAATGAGCACCCAATAACTTCAATAAGTTTTTATGCTGGGAATTTTGCCCTTGAAAAGTTCGAATTGACGTTATTTGCACTTTGCAAGTTTGCAGCATAATTACAATTGGTCATTCATACTTTATTATGACATTTGATAATTTATATGGAAATTATTATACTAAAGTTTGATCTGTTTCGTGCAGCTTGCAAGGGAGACTTTGTCGTTTTGGGTCAAGGCATTTGCCGAGGATACAGCTAAAAGACTTGAGAATTTTGGATTTATACAAATGAGACCAGGAGGTATTTAGACATGTCGACATGCTTATTGTATATTTAGTAAATACATAATTTAAGCTTGGTTAATAATTTTGAACTAGTGTAGAAGTTTCTAAATCTTGTGTTTAACATTTGTTCCTGTGTCTATTTAAAAGGTGAATATCATGGTAACAACCCTGAGATGTCGAAATTGCTTCATAAAGCTGTTCGTGAAAAGCGTGAGAGTGCATATGCAATTTACCAGCAGCATTTGGCTAACAGACCCGTCAATGTAAGTATGAATGAAAATATATTTGTTCAAACATTATTTAAGCCTACAGTGAACCATATTGATCTCAGCTGTTGCATCAAATCTGCATCACAGGTTCTTCGGGATCTTTTCGAATTTAAGAGTGAGCGTTCCCCGATTCCAGTGGGAAAGGTGGAATCTGCTGCATCTATCGTTGAGCGTTTCTGTACTGGTGGTATGTCTCTTGGGGCTATTTCCAGGGAAACCCATGAAGCAATTGCAATTGCAATGAATAGAATAGGCGGGAAATCAAATTCTGGAGAAGGTGGTGAGGTAATTCTTCGATGAATTATCTATACATACATGGATATCATTGATCTTTACAACTTAATCATACAAAGGACCATTTGATACTGTGTTGAAGTTATGATGTATATGGTAACTTCATTCATTCAGGACCCAATTCGCTGGACCCCGCTTTCTGATGTTGTTGATGGATACTCTCCCACACTGCCACATCTTAAAGGTCTTCAAAATGGAGATACTGCGACAAGTGCCATCAAGCAGGTAAGAAGTTTATTGGGTCTTCTTTCAACTTCACACGTTTTCACGGTTACGCGTATGGTATTTTGCTTGCTTTTCGTACAGATAGGAATAATCATGGTTT
Source organism: Centrapalus pauciflorus (assembly GCA_020465985.1). NCBI lineage: Eukaryota > Viridiplantae > Streptophyta > Magnoliopsida > Asterales > Asteraceae > Centrapalus > Centrapalus pauciflorus. Next base: position 253,964 of record JAANYP010008203.1, read on the forward strand.
TAAAGGGTGTTGGATGTGTGTTTTTAAAATGATCATCTGATTGTGTTCTGGTAAAATATCGTTGCTTTTAATTATCTGATTATTTAGGGGTTAAATGATCAATTTTGAAGAATCACTTTTGATACTAGCTGAGTAGCTGCAACAAAACGATTATCTAAGGGACAAGCAGAATTACTTGTCTATCCTTCACATTGTTGTTGTCCAGAGTCCTGTGTCGTCTTCTTCACACAAAAATGTTCTAGTAATTAGAAAAGGGGAAGACAAATAAGTCAAAATAAGGCCATTTCATGTATTACAACCTTAAATGATAAAAAATTTACAAATAGGCAACAACTATCAAAATAGATTTTTTACAATTTCAAGCATATTTGCAACATGTTTTTACAGTTGATTATCTGATTCTCATTCTTTAAAATTTACATAATCAATTTTAAAGCACACATATCCAAACAAACTTTATTGTAAAAATGAGATTACACACTATGCTCATGTATTTTTTTATGCATGTTAGCATCAATGTTTGGGTTGTTGTAGTACTATCCAAATCCATTAGAAAATCCATTTTCTGTTATTTTCATAAACATAAAAACACTTACTCAATATCTGTATCTTTCAGGTTGCATCAGGGCGTTTTGGTGTCACTCCAACGTTTTTGGTGAATGCTGATCAGATAGAAATCAAAATCGCTCAAGGTGCAAAACCAGGTGAAGGTGGTCAATTGCCCGGGAAGAAAGTCAGTGCTTATATTGCGAGATTGAGAAATTCGAAACCTGGAGTCCCTCTTATTTCTCCGCCTCCACACCACGACATTTACTCTATTGAGGATCTTGCTCAATTAATTTTTGACCTTCATCAGGTTAATATGCAAAACAGTACTTGAATTGATGTGAATAAATTAATTAAATTGTAAGAGATAAGAATAATGAGTTCTGAGAGATTTTGTGTTGAGCAGATCAATCCTAAGGCAAAGGTATCTGTCAAGCTTGTGGCGGAAGCTGGAATCGGTACCGTGGCTTCTGGAGTTGCAAAGGGTAATGCTGACATCATACAGGTACTCAACTACTCAAGTTTATATTCTATAACTGCATTTGGGATTCTTTGGGTATTATTTTACATGTATCAATAGTAAATTGTTATTATATTTGTGTACCAAATGCGGCATCTTTTCTTCTAATCTATCAGGATGATCTTTGTTGATATGGACACTTTAGATCAACCTGCTATTTTGCTTATGGAAACAGAGAAACACCTGAATTAACGCTGCTGTAATCCTAACCTGTTTTGCAGATATCAGGGCATGATGGTGGAACTGGAGCCAGTCCCATAAGTTCTATTAAGCATGCTGGTGGTCCTTGGGAACTTGGACTCACCGAAACACACCAGGTTTTTTAAAAAAATTATTTTCCAAAGTTAGTCATTTGTTATGCCGCTTAACTTTAATTTCTTTGAATCATCTTTCACAGACGCTCATTTCAAATGGTCTTAGAGAAAGGGTGATTCTTAGGGTCGATGGTGGTTTCAAGAGTGGATTTGATGTTCTTATGGCTGCTGCCATGGGTGCTGATGAGTATGGATTTGGTTCGGTTGCAATGATTGCTACTGGATGTATCATGGCTCGTATCTGCCACACAAATAACTGTCCAGTTGGTGTTGCCAGTCAGGTAATGCGACAACGTTCAATGTCTCATTTCACACTAAAAAATTTGTAGATGCAACATACTTTTAATAATCAAACTTAAACTCTCAGCGAGAAGAACTACGAGCTCGTTTTCCTGGAGTTCCCGGTGACCTCGTGAACTACTTTTTGTATGTTGCTGAGGAGGTAATGTCTGTTCAAGTAATGAAGTTTGATGTTATCTTATCCGTACAATGCTACCATCGTTAAAGTTCAATGTACAGGTTAGAAGCACGTTGGCACAACTGGGGTATGAAAAGCTTGATGACATTATTGGACACACTGAGCTATTAAGACCTCGAGATATCTCACTAGTGAAAACTCAGCATCTTGATCTTAGCTATCTTCTTGCTGTACGTATGCTGCCTATGGATATACTTTATGATCCCAAACTAAGTTTTCATCTGCAGATAAATGCTAACACTTCATTTTTTGTTTTCAGAATGTCGGATTCCCAAAATGGACCAGCAGTACTATCAGGAAGCAGGAAGTTCATAGTAATGGTCCTGTTCTGGATGACATTTTGCTCTCTGACGTAGATGTAAGTCGTTAGAACAGATTCCATTTGACGAAATACTTCTAATGGAGTCCTGAATCTTGATTGTGGAAGTTTCCGTTTGTCTACAGATATCAGATGCAATTGAAAACGAAAAGGTGGTAAATAAAACATTCAAGATCTACAATGTGGATCGTGCTGTTTGTGGCCGTTTAGCGGGTGTTGTTGCAAAGAAGTACGGAGATACTGGTTTTGCTGGGCAGTTAAACATAACGTAAGACTTTGCTTCTAATAGAAAGTATTAATAAGGTTAATATAAGAAGTTCTATAATATGGAATACAAACTGTTTATTGTTGGTTATAAAATTTCATTTTTCCATTTGTTTAGATTTGAAGGGAGTGCTGGACAATCATTCTCTTGTTTCCTTACACCTGGAATGAACATACGACTGGTAGGAGAAGCCAATGACTACGTCGGAAAGGTCTGATTACTGATTCGCATGCGTGCATTAGAACTTAAGTCTAAATTTCAATTTCATTTGTCGTTTTCCTGAATTTTGTAGAGCTTCTTACGCTGCTAGTTATCTTGTTAGGGTATGGCTGGCGGTGAATTGGTCGTGGTGCCGGTTGAAAAGACTGGATTTACCCCTGAGGAAGCTACCATTGTCGGGAACACCTGCTTATATGGAGCGACAGGAGGTCAACTTTTCGTTAGAGGCAAAACCGGGGAGCGGTTTGCTGTCAGAAACTCGCTTGCTCAAGCAGTGGTGGAAGGCACCGGAGATCATTGTTGCGAGTACATGACTGGAGGTTGTGTGGTTGTTCTTGGAAAGTAAGCCCCCCGTTTCTCCCAAAGCTCACATGTTCGAGTTGAATAAACAAGTTCTTTACATACTGTATTGTTAGAAATCCTGAATCTGCCATTGCTCGTTGTTAAACTATTGTGAAGAGATAAAACTAGTTTTTGAGTTGTAGAGTTTTTCTTCTTTGTAGAGTTGGTCGAAATGTGGCGGCTGGTATGACAGGAGGTTTGGCATATATTCTTGATGACGACGATACTCTCATTCCCAAGGTTCGTATTACCACACTGATCATTGGTTATCTCTTGCATACCCGCGCTAGAAAAGTAACATTTTGCATTAGTTTTGTAAAATGTAAACCACCTTAATAATGATTTGTTGTATAACCATATGACAGATAAATAAAGAGATTGTGAAGATCCAGAGAGTGGTTGCACCCGTAGGGCAGATGCAACTGAAGAACCTCATCGAAGCACATGTTGTGAGTACAAAATGTGATTCTCTTTAAAGTTTATAGAATCAACCTCTTCATCTTATAGCTAAGAGTTCATTACTCCATCTAGGAAAAAACCGGGAGCACCAAAGGCGCTGCCATCTTGAAGGAATGGGACAAGTATCTGCCTCTGTTTTGGCAGTTGGTTCCACCTAGTGAGGAAGACACACCCGAGGCTTGTGCCGAGTACGAGGAAACAACTGCTGGGCAGGTGACCGTGCAGTCTGCATAAGATGCCAACTTCTGTACTCCCTTATAGCCATTGTTATGAAAAGAAAAACGATTGTTTCTACTCGTTGGCAATTAAATTCAATCAACTTTGACTCGAGCCCACAAGTTTTAGAGCTTCTCTTGCGAAGATCACTTTGAAAACGTCATGGAGGTCTGGTCTGGTTCGGTTCGGTCCGGTTGGAAAAAACATACCCATTGGAGGTGTGAGAATGTATAGACCATAGAGGTGGTGCAGGAATTTGTAAATTCTTAGGGTACAAAAATTTGAATAAAATGTACTTTTGTGCAAGAATAGGAACAATACCATTCTCCTTGTATTTGCTTATGATATTGGTGGGCAACAACATGCCTCCTCTTAATCATATTCCAATACTATTTGGGTTAATTTCTTATTCTTGTACTCAACTTTAGTAAAAAACAAACACACCAATATGATTTTTTAGTCTTCTTTTCAATTCAAAAAAAAAAAAAAAAAAACTCTGCATACGATCTTGTCATATGTATATTTATTTATATCACACAAGAATCAAGTTGTCTCTTGTGATGGTATGACGAGTATCAACTACGAAACTCTAAAATTAATGATACTATGATAGGCATACAAAGGTTCATTTTTTAGTACGAAGCTAGAATAGGCAATCTTTGAATACGAATGAGTAGTCATATAAATGAACTAATGGAAAAACACGAGAATGAATAGACTAAGAACACTGGAAAAACAAAGTTCAGGATAGATTAATAACCGAGAATAACAAGAAGGACAAACTTGATGATGAACATCACCAATCAATTACCCAAACAAAGTGGTTTGACAAGATCATGGTCTCTTGTTTTTCTATCACGCTATCCACACAATCCTTCAGCCCCCGATTTGTGTATGACAATGACAAGTTGGCAACATGACATCAAGCCTATATTCTTGTCGGACTGTCTGTAATTTATTTCCGTTTCTAGGCAAAATCAATATCATTTATGGATCATTTTTTGATAAGATCTAGTAGTTTCCAATAGTGGATCAATTTTTTTAAATAAAAACTAATAGTTTAAAAGAAAGACGACCTTAATTAAAATGGAAACAAGTTTTAATGCTTCGTTTGGACTTAGGACATGATCTTTCATTTTTTGTGACGTAAAAGCTTGAGCAACACAATAGTGTGCATGCGACTCCTAATGCAACCGTCATAGAACATTTTCATTATATGTTTGTTAGAGAATACATTGTCTTTCAAGATAGGATAGGTAATAGTTATCTTATTTGCTGTCAAATATTTGAATTAGAAAAAGAGATTCAAATTTTAGTTGTGTTGTTTTTTTTAACGGTTTAAAACTAGATTCAAAATTTAGTTGTCAAATATCTAAGTAGTTTATATAAATGTTCCAATCATATTAATGTCAACTTAAGTATTTTTTTTGTTTCTTAAATTTAAAAATAATATTATATTGTTAAAGTATTTATAGAAATATAAAGTGAGACCGATTAAATTAATTTTAAATTGTAATTTATAGCATTGTAATAGTATATGACATGACATTTTTAAGAACTGCATAATGATTTAAATACTACATATTTTAACATATTATAAACTTTTAATTTAGTTCTTCTTCTTTTACATAAGTGATAAATAGTTGAAAGTTGATCGCAGTGCTGATTGATAAGTGATGCTAATTACTGAATAATGAATCAATAAGTCTGTTTCTTTTGTATGCCGAATTTAATTAAACAAAAAATGATTTATAAAATACTATATCTGAAAATGATTAATTAAAAATTAAGTTAAATTGTTTATATATTATATCTAATTAGTTTATACAAAAAAAAAAAAAAAACCTTATCATTCTCATACTTTCAATAAGTGACAATAAGTGGTTTTACCTTGCTAAACGGATAAGTGATTATAAGTGGGAATTTATCACTTATTAATTATTTAAAAGAAATACATTTATTGTTTAATATTACTTACAGAATAAGTGAAACAGAGTTACAAATGTTTATTAATCTTAAACAAATGTTTATTAATCTTAAACAGTAAACACGATCTTATTTCATTTTTCATGAACACAATCTATTCATCAATTATCATGGATTTTAAAATAAAACATTAAAAATGTAAAAAATAATAATGAAAAAATCTGATCCGATGGCCAAATTTCTTTGAAAAATCGGGAGATTTTTGGGAAAAGAGAAATTAGATAAAAACAAGGGAGTGTATAAATAAATAATAAAAAAGTCGATAAAATCGAGTCATGGCCGACTAGACCGAAACGCAACCAAGAAACGACCATATCAACCAACCAACCAACCACCGATATGATAATTCTCCTCCTATTTGCCTTTTCCTCTCCCTCCTCCTCCGCCGTTAACATTCAAACATCATCGAATCAATTCAAAGCTTTGCTGATTCACAAGCCTCATTACCTCTGGTTTAAGGCGATTTGTTGAAGATTGCATCGCGATTTTCTTTGGTCAAGATTGTTGCGATTCCTCCAGATCTGATTCCGAGTAGGTATATTTTTAAAAACCTTTTTAATGATCGCTCCGATATATGAATCGGTGAGTCGTGTATTTAGGTTTTTGAAAGCTTATATGTAGTGGTTTGATTTGATTTGATTGGAATTTCGTTTGAGTTTTTGCTAAATTAGGGTTTTATTTTTTCTTAAATTTTGGTTGAGAAATACTCTTGGATGTTTGTGTTTTAACCTGATGATTGGAGAAATATCATGTTAGTGAATGTTTTTCTGTTTGCTTGTTGGTCACTTGGTTGTGTATCTGTGTGTGTGGATTTGTTTGGATTCTACGCGTCTTCCGAATGCGTCGTTATCTATGCATGTTGACGGATATTTCATCTTAGTTTTAAAATATGACTTCTTTGGAGATCAGCCATGTCTAGGGCATTTTGGAAAGTTCGGCATATTTTTAGGGGTTGCCGTTATCTTGATGGTGGCGGTGTAACGTGAAATTGAGCTTTAGTTCTTGTGTAATTTGATTCTCTAAGTAGTTGCAGCTGGTTTATGATTGCACATAGTAAACCAGAAAAGTATGGGGACGAACCTGAAAAATTTAACAGTGGAATTAATTAAAGGTGCATTTAAAGAGGTTGAGAACTTTTTAGTATGCAATGTTTAGATAGGGTTTTGATTTTAAAAATTATGGAGAACTTCTTAATATACATGGCTTGTCATTGCCAGCATATCTCATGCCAGGTGGATAGACTGAGCTGGAGCATGAAATGGGTGAAAAACGTAAGCCTTACATGCAGAACCCATCATCGAATCTGTTGTCAGTCCCGTCTATGAGGGTCTTATAATTCATGTTCCAACCAAAGATGCAACAAAAGTGCAGTTGTCTGGTTGATGATTACAATTTCTTTCATGTTGGAGTTATGGTTTTGTGATTATTTTCAACCAAAGATGCTTAAAAAGATAATTTCTTGTAGATCTTTATTAGACTAAAAAGATAATCGTACACTTTTGTCTAAAAGAACTTTTTTTTGTAGCCTGTAGGATTTAGACTAATCCAGTTTCCCACTATCTTTGCCTAAATTAATCCAAAGATAAATTGTGATTTATTGATGTTTCTTCTTTTATGCAAAGTACCCATGGAAACCATTTTTTAATGCAGCCTTTTTCTTATGCATTATTTATCACTATTACATGCTTAATTCATTGAAATTTGGAAGTAGTCCTAATTAATGCAGTTTTAGATCATTTTCTTTTTGTTTAAAATTTTTTTTATCAAACATGTATTGTGCACACTTTGGAAACTTCTATTTTTAAAGTTGAAACATTGTCTAAGAAGCAAGTCAATGTAGGGCTACCATCAACAAGTAACAAAGTGCTTGGAGAGTAACTGCATACATAACCAGGGTTGCAAGTATCCAATTTTAATTAACGTCAATGTTGTTAAAGGCGCAAAAGGCAAGGAACTAGTTTCTCAGGCATGTCGATTTTAGCTTAAGTGCCTGGTGTTCTTCTAGGCGAGGCGATTCATTAAAGCGATGGCCTTTCTGATTAGTCACTGGGTCGACGACGCTATGGCCTTTTGTGTTAGCCGCCATGGGTTTTCTGGTTTTGGCCGTAGGTTTTTAAAATTTTAAAACAATACCTTATTTACATAATAGCCTTAATTAGGGAGATACACATTAAGCAACTTCTAGTTTGGCCGTAGGGTTCTTTTAATCTTAAAACAATACCTTATTTACATAATTAGCCTTAGTTAGGGAGATAGACATTAGGAAACTTCAAATATAACAGGTAACAAGTTGTTATAACAGATTTTAAAATTTCTAATGAATGCCTTATTTACAAATATAGGCTATCCTTCCTTCCAATCGATCAAGAGAAGATGACATTGCTGAATTTGGGAGTGATGGGGAGATATCAAATAATGAGTTAGAGGATTGTTTTAGATTGGATTTTCAAAAGCTTTTCCGTTCGTTTACATGTTTACTACTACTTTTTTTTTTGGTAATAAACTTTTTTAATAGTCATGGTTTAGCTATATTTGATATATATCTTTATATTATGCTATTAGATTATGTTTATATGTTAACTAGTCATGAAACCTATTTGCATAATTTTTCTGCTGCTTTCCTTCTCTCATTCCCTTGCCTTTTTGCACCTCACGACTTGGTCCCTAATCAAGGCACGTCGCTTTGAATGTGTCTTTGCCTTTAACAACCTTGATTAACGTAGGATTACCAGACAACTCCAAAGGACTGCATTGCATGATCAAATGTTGTTTGGAAAAAAACCTATCAACTCATTAACTTGATTTGCAAAGCTTTTTTTCATCAATTTGTTGTATTACGTCAGGGGTTTTATCTGGATATAAGAAAAAGGAAACCTGTGTTGGTTGTAAGGAACATGTAAACTAATAAAAGCAAAAAAATAATATTGGACAGGAGTAACAGTTAACTGAATGTGTTGCGAAAAGCCAAAGTGCATTAGTTCCTACCAACAAACGTAAAATAGAAACTTGCATTACATGTAAACAAATAAAACTAAATTTATGATTGATTTGGAGTGAGAATTAATTGAATGTATCACCAACAACCAATGTACATTGATTCAGGCCCAAACATTAAATAGAAATTAACAAACTTATGTTACTAACAAAGTAACAATGTGGTCTCCATTGACATCTGATAATTTTGCATCATAGTATTTGGACATTGATGTATCTGTTAGTCTAATCGATCTCTACTCGAAAAGTTGAAATCAACGATTAGAGTCTAGTGGGCAGTTTATGCAAGTCCTTAATGACTTGATAATGAAAATGGTTAGTATATACTATATTCTAATCATCATCATAGTGTGTAAAATGCTGTTTGATAGATGTAAATTAAAAGATGCTATTATAAGGTATTTACTTGTTTGTCCTGGATATTCATAATTGTATTGTATAGTGGTAATTTTGTAATTTGGGTTATTTAGTGCAGTTGGCATTTTGACTTGATCAAGTTATTTGTGATGCAGTTGATTGCGAAGTAAATGTTGAATGCTTCTGTTCGAATCAGATCTTTTGGAGCCAAGTTTTTTCACACTTGTTTGATGGACAATGACTATTCCGATGAATAACACTTTGGGTAATTCGTCCAGGGAGCGTGCTCAACGTCTTTACAACAAGGTATTGATGAGCATAATATTTGAGGATGCTTACTGATATAGATATCATAATGTGTATTTTTAATGACATAGAAGTAGACATAAAACGAAGGTGGTATTTGACAAAACTGGATGATTAGGTGTCAAATGAGTAGTTCCAAAGTTCGAATGGTTTGATCCCTTTTTTAGAACTACTCTGAGTTAAGCAAACATTATTAGGTAAGTGTCCTGTATGATTTACCTGAATAGCAAAAATAAACCACTTTAGCTCCGGAAACCATTGAACATAATGTGTTAAGCCAACAAATACATTATATTTTAGTATGAAGCCACAACTTCTCTAAATTTTGGTTTCTAAACCATTATGAGGTTAAAGTTTATGTGCGATTGTTATATAACCATATAATAGGCATGACTTGAATTCTTTTTACTGTCTTAAAACATGAACTGTTAAACTACATAATTGGTGGAGCAAATGCAAAATGAAAATTGGGTCAAATATAAGTAAGGTGTGCTCAAGGAAATTAGGATATTTTTGTTAAAGACCAACCAAGTCATGCACTTCATAGCCAGAACTTAGTAGTATGAATGAATCATTGAGAGACATTGAGGTGGAGAAACAAAAATCTCTGATAAAAACATGTTTGGATGAATAAGTTGATGAACTATTAAATGGATTCTTAAGAGCCAAACAAAGAGGCCAAAGTGCTTGAAAGGTGTCAGAAGCTTGTCATATATGTGAAACCTAGGACTATTTTATCTAAATCTCTGAGCAACTTTGTTACAACCTTTTGAATGATCAGTTGGAAGTGGACTGTACATATGTATAGTGTATGTCTTATGAAGTTGATATTTAGACCGGCACTTCATCCTAGATTTTCTTTCTCAAATTCCATGTCTCTTTTCATTGTGTAAATTGTACTAGTTTGAATAATCGTAATAGTAAATACCAGCATCTTTACCTAAATGTGAACAGTTTTACTTGCACCAAGCATAGGCAATTTTGCTTCCCTTTCACCACCGCAGTTACGGAAATATAGCATTATCCAACTTCCACATTGTGTGTAGCTATCAACAGTGGTGAATGGTTTTTTTTGGTGACTGTTGATCATCTAGCAAGGAGACTAATTAGTCATGAAGTCACTTCTATTTTCTTTATGAATCTCAACTGGTGATATCATGTGTCTTTTTTTTTTAGAATGTTGAGTTGGAAAGTAAGCGCAGAAAAGCAGCACAAGCGAAAATTCCATCGGATCCAAATGCTTGGCAGCAGATGAGAGAGAACTATGAGTCGATTCTTCTTGAAGACCATGCCTTCTCTGAACAACATGACATCGAATATGCTCTATGGCAGTTGCATTACAAGCGTATTGAGGAGTTACGTGCACACTATAGTGCTGCTCAAGCTTCTGCAACACAGAATGGGAAAGGTCCTGCCCGGCCTGGGTCTGACCGAATTACCAAAATCCGTTCCCAGTTTAAGACATTTCTCTCAGAAGCTACTGGATTTTATCATGATCTGATGGTGAAAATTAGGGCAAAGTATGGCTTATCGTTGGGTTATATTTCAGATGATCTACAAAGTGATGTTGCTTTATCGAGAGATGGAAACAAATCCATTGATGTGAAGAAAGGCTTGATATCATGCCATCGTTGTTTTATATACCTAGGGGACCTTGCTCGCTACAAAGGGTTGTACGGAGAGGGTGATTCAAAAACTCGAGATTTTGCTGCAGCATCAAGTTACTATAAGCAAGCCGCTACACTTTGGCCTTCGAGTGGCAATCCTCATCATCAGGTGTGTTCTTGGTTGTTTTTCATATTTTCTTGCCTTTTATTTGCATTGCAATGGGGGTCTTAAAAATTTTCTGTTCTTCTGACTTTGATCTTTCCCTTATGGACTAATGCCTTCTGATTGTTCAGCTTGCTATTCTGGCTTCCTACTCTGGAGATGAACTGTTGGCTGTTTACCGTTATTTTCGCAGTTTAGCAGTTGATACCCCTTTTACCACTGCAAGAGACAATTTGATCATTGCCTTTGAGAAGGTATTGCAATTTGAAACAGCCATTTTATTAATGTTCTTAGCTTTAAGATCTGTCATTAAATGTTTCCATCAAGAATCACATTTTTATCAATAACCTTAGATGAATGTCTTGGTTATCATCTTGTCATCAATCCTCTAGATGAATGTATGCAAGTTAAGCCTTAGTAAATTATACTTGACAGAAGTTGTGGCATGATGCCATATAATGTGATTTCAACTTCAAACTTCCCTTAGCACGGTCAAGGTATCTAATTTATTCTGTTTCACTATTTCAATTGGTTTTTAAAGTGTTCATTCTATAAAGATATCATATTTATCAAGGTCCCAATGTCACTTAAGCTACACGATGACAAGCCTTGGCAATTGTGATCATCTGAGCTCTGTGTTTTATCATACTGAAAATTAATAGGAAATATAATGTGATTTTGTTCTCGGTAATTAATTTGAGATAGTTATCAAAGTTCTATGCATTTTTGGCAGAACCGTCAAAGTTACTGTCAGCTGCTTGGAGATTCAAAAGCTGCTCCTACCAAGAAGGCACGAATGACTGGTAAAGGAAGAAACAAAGGTGAAACTCGGGTATCTTTAAAAGATAGGAAAACAGAACCAACTCTCGTTGAAGAAAGAGACCTTAATGTGCCTGAAACACTTAAAGCCTTTAGCATTCGATTTGTCAGACTAAATGGCATTCTTTTTACTCGCACAAGGTATGTTTCTTCATATACTGATTACTGTTATAATATTTATGGAAGGTTTACTAACATGCTTTGATATTACCATTTGTAGTTTGGAGACTTTTGGAGAAGTTTTCACTGTGGCCCGTAATGATTTTCTTCAGCTACTATCTTCTGGACGGAATGAGGTGTTGAGCTTTGGTTCTGATTTTAGCGAGTGTAAACTTTTCATAACTAGGTTCATAGCCATCATGATATTCATCGTCTACAATGTTAACAAGGAAACAGAAAATCAGTCATATGCAGAGATTCTTCAGCGTTCTGTTGTGTTTCAGAATGCGTTTGCAGCAATGTTTGATTTCATGGCGCTCATAGTGGAGAGATGCTTCCAACTAAATGATCCTTCTGCAAGCTTTTTGTTGCCTGGCATCATGGTTTTCGTTGAATGGCTGGCCTGTTGTCAGGATTTTTTGGTTACTAATGAAATGGAAGAGAAACAAGCTACAACTAGATCCCTGTTTTGGAGTCATTTTGTTTCTTTTCTTAACAAGATATTGTCAAGTGGGTCTGAGGTGGTAAATGAGAGTGAAGATGATACTTGTTTTGTCAACATGAGTAGGTATGATGAAGGGGAAACAGCAAATCGCCTTGCATTGCCTGAGGACATGGAATTGAGGGGATTTCTTCCTCTTGTCCCTGCTCAGCTCATCCTCGACTTTTCAAGAACAAATTATTTTGGAGGCGACGGTGGACATAAAGAAAAGAATGCACGAGTACAGAGGATTATAGCAGCTGGAAAGGCTCTTGCTACGGGAGTTCAGGTTGGACAGCAAGGAATCTATTTTGATTCAAAATCTAAAAGATTTTTCTTCGGTGTTGAACCACGCAATGACGATGATTCTATACTTGGAAGTTCAACGGAAAATTCAGCTATAACTATTACAGGGAAAGAAAATCATCTGGAGAGTCTCATGCAGCCAAAGTCTCTCTCCCATGGAGATGGTGAAGAGGAAGATGAGGTTATCGTCTTCAAACCCTCTGTACCTGAGAAGCATACTGATGCGTTCCCTTCCAAGCTGATGCCAGCTGAGATTATTGGCGACGATGCTAATTCCTCGAAGGTTGCTTTTGGAAGCAATGATGTGTCCGTCTTAATGTCACATGGTGGTTTTCCTTTAGAGTCACCTGCATCATCTGTTAATGGAAATGTGCAGTATCTGCAACTTGCTCAACCAAACACCTCAAAGTGGATGGCAGGAAGCGAAGAAATTATTGAAAATGGCTTTTCCAATCTCAACTTGTTGGGGACGGGATTTCCGACAATGCCTGAGAGGGAAAAAAGTCCAGGAATGTTGCAGTCTGCTTCTCTTTCAGTTGCTCCATCTCAGTCCTTCAGTTATGGTTTTTGCAACAAACATTTATTTCAGGATCCTGCCACTGTGATACCATCCAAGTTTGATTCTGTTATGACATCAGCACCTAGTTTTGACGGCATTCCTTCAAACACAAAATCCCTCACGTCAGTCGGCTGGAATAAGAGTCCAGTGAGTCGGCCTATCAGGCATTTTGGCCCTCCACCTGGCTTCAACACTGCTGCTCCTAAATATACGGATGAGCCACTACTTGATGATTATAGCTGGCTAGATGGCTACCAGTTACCATATTCAGCATACAATGATGGCTTTGCTAATTCTTTTAATTGCTTGCCACAACCAAACAAGCTGTTGAACTCAAGCAAGACGTCGTTGGGAATGGAAAGCTTTCCGTTCCCTGGTAAACAAGTTTCTACAGTGCAGGCTGACATTGATAAGCAGAATGGATGGCTTGATTATCAGATTCCTGAACGTTCAAGTCTTTATCAAGAACCACTGCAGCAACTTAAAAAAGGTAATGAACAGTTTATTGCACTGCCTCAGCAATATCAAGGACAATCACTATGGGAAGGTCGTTTCTTTGTGTGAGATGATTATGGAGCATAGATGGTATGAAGTCCTTTTCCTATAAAATTATATTTATCTGCTTTTTTTTTCTGTTATATTATGCTATAACTTTATATGGAATCTTGTGATAGGTTTTGAACAATCTACTAAGGTGGATGTCCAGTGGCCTGGTACGACCAGTTCAGCCATCAGATATGCCATGTGGCTGATGTTTAAAGCTTTTAATGGAGCATGGATGGTATTGGATTATTGCAGGCACCTGCTGGTGAATAGGTCTCTCTCTCTCTCTCTCTCTCTCTCTCTCTCTCTCTCGGAGCATATACATTTTGTTTTATATCCCTGGGGCTATTTTAATTATCGTATCCAAATAGAAAAGAATAATTGCTTGGGCTGTGTATCTTTGCTAAATTCGAAAGAAGAAACAGTTGCATTTATTTTTACATGTTCTAATTCTTGAAAATTTTTGGAGTGAAAATTTAAGTTATCACTTTGTAAGTTTCCATACCAAGGCTCAGCACCACCCAATAGGAATGGAGGCCTCACCACTCATTAATGCGTGATGTTCTTCGACCTATTGTTATGCTAGATGGCGACAAGCCGACAAATACTTTTCATTTGGTTGATCCTTTTTTTATTTCATATTATCTGATTTTGAATCATCATTTTTTTTAAAAATAATTGTTGCCGTCCAATTGACATGTCTATAAAGTTAACACATTTCTGTTAAAAACAGTAGAAACATTTTCTACATTCTTATCTTGAGAAAGATCTCAGTCGGTTACTCAACACAATGAAACAGCCTGTTTTTAAGATAACTGTATGCTTGTCTATAGAGTCGTCGTTGGTGTGCCTTGTCTTGCTCGTTAAGAGGGGGAAAATTATTTTGGATTTTTCTAACTTCCTTGTGCTGTTATGGTTTAGTGATTGATGGAAAGAATTTGAACTGTGGATCCACATTTAAAGGAGCCACATCACCAGTTCAAGACATTGATGGTTAATTTTATCTTTGCAAGTTTTGCTATTGAATGAATTCATAGGCTCAGAAGAGACATTGTGTATGTTCATCGGTTTAATTTGAAGGGAATATTATGCTTATCTTAGATGATTAAATGCTACTTGATTGTTGATGCTTATCACAGAACTACCGAAGGGCCTTTAGAAACATTGAATCTCTTGGCAACTATTTGGGTACTTGGATTGTATCTAAGATTGAACTGAAGATATTTGAGAACACTCTTGTGTGTAGGTAGTATCATTGATTCATGAAAGAATGATATTCTTCAAAAAAACATACCATTAAGGAATAAAGTAAGGGTACTACTATAAAGGGAAAAATGCCCTTGGGCCTCAGTATTTAACAAATCATATAAAACACGTACCATGCATATGCATTGTTATGTACCTAATTGCTTTTGATGTATCCAGTTGAACATGATGCTCCCATATCATTTTTAACTGAAGACCTGGTTCTCATCAGAATACACAAAAAGATACAAATTCCAGAAGTTCTTTTTAAAAAAAAAAAAAAAAATCATAAATGATTTATATAAATCTATTTGAAGTTGCTTGTTTTGCTGTATGGGCATCTGATGATTATTGGCTTGTAAAAACTGTTAAATTGAGAGAGGGAAGACAGTTTTGTTAAGTTTGAGCTTGTTATGTTGTCTTTATCTGCACATTTAATATGAGATAGTTGATTTTATTCAGGTGCCGAGTTTTCCAGATTGGATGAATGAAAATGTTGTTGACAAGGAAGGAAAAGGGAAGGCTGGTGCTTTGGAAGATGGAATGGGAAGAGAGGTTGAAATGTTGAACAATATTATTACACTCTTATTAGCTTATCCTGCTTGCTTTTAAGGTATGTCATAAAGTCTAAAGGGGAAGGGGAAGAGGATGCTAGAAATGAAGGGCATGTGTTTTATAGACTAGTTTGTTGGTTTAATTGTGGGTTTTTGGACAAAAAGAGAGGTTTGGTTTGCACTTTGCAGTGGGAATAATAAAGGTGAGGGAGACTGACCCGACCCTGACTGATGTATACAGTATACTGCTACTCTTGTCATGTTTGCAACATTGCTTCATATTTACTGCGTCTATGTTCCAATCACTTGTTACATTTCATTCCCATCATACATTATGGTCTGTCGAATCAATTTTCAATTTTCAACTAAATGGATGATTATTTTATATCGTTACGTGGTTGGATGTTCATGAAAAAAATAATTGAAGCAAAAATCTGCTTGAATAACGTAACTTTCATATCTCCAGCTTGAGCCTTTTGTAAACTTTAACAATCATGTTACAGTAAGGTTTTGTGGTTCGAGATTGTTTTATATCATCGATTTGTAACTTTTTTTTCAAGCACTTGATAACGTTAACTTAAACAATATCGATTACAATTAATTTTTTCAAGATATGATATGGAAACAGTATATACATTTTAAATAACGAGACTTGTCAAAAATCAAAATATGTAGCTGGTCATTTTAGTGGCATTGTTGGATGTTAATGATGAACCACTCCAATGGTATGGAAAGTCGTCATATGGTACACCAAAGCACATTACCTGGCGAGACAATCGACGCAAAGCTCGATCGATGTGTTTATATCATGAACCCTACCAGTTTGGCATTAACAAGCTTAGCCACATACAATAGCATTATATGCATCGCACTTCCATCATAACAAGTAGAGACTAAAGAATCGAGGTTTTGTTTGATGTGTCGGTCGACTACTTAATTATCTATCAACCTCCCCCAACACTCGATTTGGTTTAAAAGTAAAATCATGTATACGCTATACATGCCTACATTTCTTTTATGGGTAACGTGGTTAGTAACAGTTGCTAATATCATGACTCATGAGAAGTTAGCAACTTTTTGGTTATGGTATATACATACGGACAATCGAGAGAAACCTCGATACAATTCTGATGCATAATGACATTGATACAATTATGAAACAGTCTGAGAAACACCAAGACCCTTGAGCCTTGCGATCGGATTTTAATTTCTTACAAAACAACACTAATGAAATATAATCACATTCTTATCAGATGTAATCTTCATTAATTTTCTCTATGCGTCTTCTATGAAAATTTTTAGTATGAAGTCACGGAATCTTCTAGAGTATTGTCGAGGATCCACTGCAGATATGGATGTCGGATCGTATTGGAAGGACTTGTAAGCGTGCTCGAGTTTCTTTGTGATGTCATAGTCTTGAAGTATGTCTATTATGCCGAAAAACATCACAACATCATAACATACCCCCGTTGGTTCTCCTATTAGCTCCATTTCATTCTTTCTCTCCATTTTCTCGACTCGTGCTTGCATGTTGATCCCCAATTTAGACCTGCAATCGTAGCGAATGTAAACACAATCTCACATCCAAAACATATAAATCCAAACTCAGCGACACGCATGCATGATTCGTTATGTATAAGAATGGTAGTATTACCCTCCAGGATCTGAAACATGGTACGTAGGATCATATGCGCCACCATTGTCTGCAAAAAGATTCTTCCGAAGCTAAAATATAACCAAGGTTTTGATTTACGGTTTATACTTACAAAGGAAAACGAGATATTACCAATCGATGTGCCTAATTCGCTAACATTCGTGTCCTTGAAGTGTAGGCCAACCAAGAGACTGTAATCCATGATTCTCTCCTGCTCCAGAAAATCACAATCCCTATCTATTTGCCTGAAGATTTTACAAATTTCTTTAGCACCGTAATGAATAAGCACAAACTGCACGTAAAAGAAACGTACTTTCAGTCGGTTCCTGTTTTCAGAAATGTGCTTTTAAGAGGCTAGAAAGGAACCTGGTTATCTTATATACAACTTTCTTTTTAGTAAAAGAAAGCCTTAATTTGTTATAAGTTTATATACTTGAGAAATTCATTTTGAAACTACGTTTGTATTACGTGCAATTTGCCATTTACTGAACAAAAAAGTATCGTAAGTTTTACCGTCTGAATTCTTGGATCCAAGTCTTCTGCAGTCGAAACATGAATTTGAGATCAAGATCTTTAAGTATAGTGGTAGTTTGTATTTCTGACTCAGGCTTATCCGTGAGGCGCCCAAGGGAAGACCCTTTTAAGTCGAACCGTCTGTGAATAAGGTAATCCGTGCAAAAAAGGTTCCCCATGATAATAAACCGTACCTAATTACATTGTTAATGAAACCGATTAACTAGCAAACAGATAGAAACCAGTAGTTTAGGATCATATCAGATATCCTTCTGGGATACACATTATTTGGTTGCATCGCATCGTGATGCAACCAAATAATGCATCTTGTGATAAACCAAACCTTCTTTTGCGCGGGACCAGTTAGCTTCACACAATGTAGTCCATAGAACTTGGTGAGTAGGGTATGCTCAAAAGAGCGAAAATGGTTGTAGTATGCTGACAGCATCCTTAGAATAGCCTAATGATCAAACAAATTAACCCCGGAAATTAATCTAACTACAAATACAACATTTTGGCGTAGTTAATTAAGATTAAAATCTCACTTTAACTTCGGCTTTTTTGATTGTTTTGATCATGTAGCGATCATCGTGCGTTAGGTAAAAGAAGCTTCCGCTTTTTCCAGGGGAAGAGAGCTCTCGTAGGGCATCGTTACCGCATATTGATAACATGTAATCGGCTGCATCCACCTTAAACAACATCCTTAATGTCCTACACACACACATGTTCATCGAATCATATGATGTTTTTATCGTCTAATTGCCGATCGAAATTTATAAAACAAAACTGTTACCTGAAAACTAAGGGGCAATAATCTTTCCATCTGAATTCACAAGATTGGTGTGGAGGTGTGTATTTAGATCCTTCAGGTGGAAATCTTGTCCATACTTTTTCTTTTGGATTAAAAGCTGAAGATTTCAAGTCTAATGAAGGCATTGGACCTGGTCTTCCTACAGAATGCCTACATATTAATAACTGCAATTCATTACTACATTTCAATACACCCAAAAAGCTTAAAAAAAACAACATTTTTAACCAAAAAAAATAAAAATTTGGAATTATAACCTGATTCCCAGCTGCAAATTAAGCATAAGTTCATAATTCTTATGCCCTTTCGAGATGGTTTCGCCTTGTTTCTTCACCACTTTTGGTATCCGAATTGGACTTCCTTCCGCCAGTACTACGTTACCTGCTGATAATAACGATGCATCATCTCGAGCCTTCATGTTCCTTTCTGTGTCGTCCAGCATCCGCATCTTACTGAGCTCTTTGTCTATACTCCCGTCTAATCTCCCGTCCACCGACATCCTCCTTGGCCTCACCGATGGTTCGTTTCCTTTCGACGATCTCCAAATCGCTAGTTTCTTTTGTGATGGCAAGATTGGAACTTTATCTTGTGGAGATATTAAGCAATCCTTGAGATAAATATCAAACACTTCTTGAGGATCGTGTTCTAGATCGTTACCGTCGGATGGATTAAACGTCAGGTTTTGTTCTCCTGGATCTTTACTCCAACTTCCGGTATACGAACTCCCGTCTGCCCATTCAAACGTTCCGTTACCTTTCGGTAAGCCTTCGTCCCATTGTCCTTCGTACATGTTCCCATTAGGCCAAAGCATTTTACCTTTCCCACACATGTTTCCATTCTTCCATTCTCCAACATAATAACTTTCATCTTTCCATTGATACTTACCGTTACCTTCTTGTACTCCTCGACACCATTCGCCATCGTACTTATCCCCGTTTGTGTACTCTTTCACACCGTGTCCGTGTTTCAAATTCATGACCCAATACCCTCTATACGTGTCTCCGTTAGGTCCTGTATAAGTACCCTCTCCATCCATATAACCGTTCTTGAATTCGCCGTCGTAAGTGGCTCCTGAAGGCCAGCTGAAGGTGCCTCGGCCCATTGTCTTGCCACGAAACCAATCACCGACGTACATGCAGCCATCCGTCCACCAGTACTTGCCGAAACCGTGAGGGAAGTTGTCGGACCAGTTTCCTGTGTAGTAATCTCCGTTGGATAAGTATCTTTCTGCGTGGAAGATCTCGCCGGCAGCATGAACCTCCTCTTGATCGGTGACGTCATCGTCTACATGAGCCACGTGGGCCGAGCCGAAGATGTTGCTGGCTTGTTTTTTCGCTTGTTGTGTTTTCCGGATTGTTGCCTCCCATGCCTTCATGACGTGTAGTGATGTATGATTTGATCATGAATCAAAGTTTTTTGTGAATCCGATCCTAATTGTTTGTTAAATTATCAGGATGGATCTCTTTTATTGAAACAAAATATCATGAATTCCATCAAATAAAACATCATTTGTTTCCCCAAAAACAATCATCAACATAGATATATGAAACAATCATCAAATGGCAATGTCTTCTTCTTCCATGCAAATTCAACAATGGTGTGTTCTTTCTTTCTTACTCTTTTTTTTTTTCTTTTTCTTTTTTTTTTCTTTCTGTTCTCTGTGTCTCTGTGTCTCTGGTTTATTGTTCCTAGGTTTCTGCTAAGCAAATCAAAGGAGAACCAATTAATGTTAAGGTCCTGTTTTTGTGTTACCTTTTGATCCTTAAATTTATGTTGGGAGTTTTGGATTATTATGATTGCAGGGTCTCTTCCAAATACAGTATGATGCAAAATAAAAATTTAATTCATATTAATTAAAGCATTTTGCATTTTAAGAAACAAAAGTGTCTTCAAAATTTTAATTAATGACATGTGGAGGGATTATAAAAAAAAAGAAGAAGAAGAAAACTTAAAGATTTTCTGTTTGTGGAAATTCAAAGACAGCTACAGAGAAACGATTCCGTACATCCCAAATGTGATTTTTGCATAGGCGGATCCAAAAATATTTTTATAAGAGTAAGAATTTATCTCGTTACGACAGTACGAGTGTTTGTGGTTTTATATAAAAATTTACACCTCAAAAATTCGGGTCGATTAATCTTGATCACATAATAAAAGAAATACGTAAATGCTACAACTCATTTATCATTACAAACTAAAAGAAAATTAGTATCTATAGTTGTCCCTACGAGTTCTCAACTTTTGAAAACAAGTTATTAGTTATTACATAATTGTCTGAAACATTGGGTAACAATCACTCAACCATTTATCACCAACTAAATTGAACAATCATTTGTGGAATTTGTAGAGAAATATTAGAAGCTCTTCCACTTGATAAAAATTTAGATTTTAGTAAAAAAAAAAAAGTTCAAAATCGATTCATGTTGTTTCATGAACTAAAACAATTAAGTAAATGTAACTTAATGTTAATTGTTAAACACTTAAAGTCTCAAATAAATAATAATCTAAATATTTAAAAGATTAAATTAAACCAAAAGAACATTTTTACGAGCATCAAACAAGTAACAATAAAACTAACAATATGTTCTTAGTCCAAGCTTCAAATGTGAAGTGTCTAACAATGAATTAACCCAAATAATGAAGGTTCAATACACATGTATTTTTAAATTATTTATTCAATGAGTAACAAAATATTTGGTTTTGATATATTTTCTTAGATTTTGTAACAATTTTTTTTATATGTGTAAAATTTATAAACATTAACAAAGATATTGGGGGTCGAACTTCAAAAATCATAGGGGTCAAAATTTTTTCGATTAAATACATAACACGTAATATAAAAAATTATATTCATGGATCCACCCCTGGATAGTACAACATTAATTAAGATGCACCTGCAATGCAATTATATAGGCCATACGTAAGCATCTATTACAAAATAAGATTTTGATTCTATACAGGCCAATATATGGTCATGAGGCTAGACCATACCACAACGAGCTTGCCATGGTCATGACATGACCTCAAGTTACTTTAATTTCGGGTTTAACATCGATCCCTACAACTCACGACCATAAAATAGCAATGTAATGCATAAAATAACAACGTATTCCTAAAATAGCAACATACTACACAAAATAGCAATGTATTAATTTTATATATTTTTAATCCTAAATAATAATAATAATATGTTTGTCGTTTTTCTCGATAGGGAAAATAAAAATTTTGATTGGTTCCTCATTTTTTTCGTTCGAAATAATTATAAAACGGAATTGTCATCGTTTCTTACATTCGAAAAAACTGAAAATCAAAACAATTTTCGTTTGGAAAAATTGAAAATATGAATGGTTCTTTTTTTCGTTTGAACAAATTAAAAGTTATAATGGTTCGTCGATTTTTCCCGTTTACAAAAGTTTAAAATCCTAATGGATAGTTGTTTTTTCCATTTGAAAAAACTAAAAATTGTAGATGACAAATATTTCAGTTTTCTATATATTCGAATGGGAAAAAGAAAATAAATTCGTTTATACTTCGAACGGAAAATATGATGAACACATCGAGTTTTTGATTTTTTACCGATTGGAAAAAAAATTACGAACATTTTTCGTTTTTAATAATAATAACAATAATAATAAATTATATTAAATTATGTTTAAGATTATAAAAATTAGTGCATCAATTTTATGCAGCACGTTGCTATTTTACAAGTATATTGCCATTTTCTAAGTACGTTGTTATTTTGCACAAACCTGGTGCTGACACGGTAGCTTATGTAGACGGCTAGTCAGCACCCAATCATGCCCAGTTATCAAAGGTTGCTACTATGAAAAGATTTTTTTTAAAGTTTAATGGTTTAATAAAAAAATTAGATGTTGTAATAAAAACTTTACGCACAATATGTTGTTATTTTGTGCAATTTGTCCTAAACAATATAGTAAAGTTTTCAAGTATAAAAACTGTTTTACATAAGGGTAGAAAATGATGGATTTAATTTACCAAAAGGCAACTTGCGAAGGGCTATAATCCTTCAATTGATAATTTATTAGTTTTAGTTACATAAGGAAACGTATCGAAGTAGGAAACTAGGAATGTGTTGTGTCTATCACTTTAATGAGTTCGAATCTTGTACTATTTATACTTGTATTTATATTCTTGTTCGCTTCAATTCTTCTTATTCAATCAACCTGTTTGTTCTGAGTCAGAGAATCTCGCTCCGTACTAGGGTTTCTAATCCTAATCCTAATCCTCCATGGACAAGATCAGGAGAGCATCACACGCAGGTTCTTGGTACACCAACAATGGTAACTCTTGTGCACTCCCATTAATTAATTAGTAACTGAGTTTTCATCATCCGATTGATTAATTTTCTCGCTTTTGATGGATAACGATAATCTTTGGATTATTCATCCTTGTAGTTGGTAGAAACCGTGCGATTTTTACTTCAAAATCGTAATGAGAAAATTAGAGATTGACTGCTCGTCTGCATATCTCTAAAGATTTTTTTTTTTTTTTTTTAATTATGTAATTAAGAATCTTCGTCGAGGAATTATGAGTATTGCGATTGTGCTACTTGTTTGCTTCAAGAATTGTTTCAGTGTTTTCTGGTTTGATTTCTTTTGGATTTAATGGGCTGTCTATCTCTTAACACATGATGCACATTCCCAGTGTTGTAGAAAGTGGTACTAAATTATGCAAACTTAGATGGGTTAATTTAATATGTGGTGTTGATTTGGATAAACTTATGTAGACCTAAGAATGTTAAAAACTTTATGCCTGAGAGTAGAGTAGAAGTTGTGGTGGCAACACCATGTGAGGTGGATTTGGCAGTTCAGTTGTAATTGCAGACTTAGCAAGAGAGGTTGTTCCATGTGCAGAACTTGACCAAGATCAAATCGGGATTCGGGAAACAGCAAAGAAGCACTTTCGTGACTGGTTTGTAACAAAGGAGTTGGCCTTAGATAGGTGTGCATAGGATGGCAACATTCGTGTCTTGGATCCCTTGAGGTTCTGATATTTATTGCATTCGGTTTGTATTGTTCTATGGTTTCTTTTGGTTCTATTATTTACGTTAATTTTAGTATCTTATTTAACTTAAATCAGGAACTAGATGGTCATGAGAATGCTCTCACCCACCAATGTAGGAGGAGATGGTTTTACAATCTTTTTTTTTTTTTGGAAAAAGGGTGAATTGCAAATGGTTTTTTCAGTTGTCAAATTCAATATCATGATTCTCTTCTTTTCTTTAAAACCTAATTGCCGGGTCAAGGTAATTCGTAGGGTTGCAAGATTTATTTTCATAGTTGTGAAAAGCATGACTAGGATCAAACGCACACAAGGCTATCAGACTTGGACTTTTGTACGTCTGAACATGAGCCATACCAAGACCCTGGCCCCTGTGCCCTGCTTGCAACTTCAGCCTTAGGCGTGCTGCGTGCCTGCCATATTTAGGTTGCGTTTAGTAAATGAGGATTTTTGTTTTTGAGTTTTTAGTAAACTAAAAGCATGATGGTTTTATGAAAACACATTTTAGAGATGAGAATGTGTTTAGATATGTTGTAAATATTTTTTGCCTTTTCATTATTTTCACTTCTCTTTATCACGTTTTAAAGGTAACATTGGGATGACTAGATTGAAAACAAAAGGCGAAAACCTCAAAAATGAGTTTTTAAGTTTACTTGTAATTTTAAAAACTGAAAATTAAGAATTGAAAATATAAAAAACAATAAATCCGAACGCGTTTTCAGGAAACCGTTGTTTTCGATGAAAATTTTGCCAAAAACAGGCCCTAGTTTTTCTTTCCTTTGTTTCTTTTACCATTAAGTTGTCATTGATTTCCTCTACTCAAGCCTTCCGGCTTCAATTCTTTGATGGGTTCTTTCTTTACATACCATTCTTTTTTCTACGATCCAATTTTGTGATTTTCTATTCTCCTTTCTTCCGACTGCAAGTCTCCAAGCCTGTGTTCTTTCTCTACTATTATACTTTTCTTCTTCTCCTTTTTTTATTATTCTCATTCTTTAATGAATTGTAGTATGCCACCACTTGTGTTGGTAATTTGTGTATGTGTATTTTTTTAAGTGTTAAGATGCTATTTAAGCTGTATAGGCATTATACACATACTATGTATTTTTTATTTTACATTTTTTTCAATATGATGTGCCTCTCATTCATGAGGCCTGCACCTGTGCCTAGACCCCAATGTTCCCTTGCACCTTATTGCACCTAGACTCTCACACATCACACCGTTGTTTATTTTGAAGACAGCTTCTCTCCTATGGCATCATGGAACTGCAAGTTGTATATTCCCTTTCAACTATTCAACCTTTAACTCTCCAGTGTTGTGTTTAGTAAACGAAAACATTTTTTTTTTTCAATTTCACTTTTCAATTTATTAGTTTTCAAGAAAAAAACCAAGGGTTTCTATAAAAAGTGAAAACTTGTTTAGATGATGAACTTTTAGTTTTAAGGAAAATGAGATAGGTGATAGAAAAGTAAGAGAGTGAAAGAAAGTTAAAAGTAAATATAGGGTAAGTAATAGAAAAGTAAGAGAGAGAGTATGAAAAGTGATATTTTAAAAAGTAAAATGAAAATTTAAGGAATTGTTATTAAGTAAACAATTTTTCATTTTTTTTAAAAAGCGAGATGGAAATTTTGGAAATTTTCAGTAACTAAACACAATATTAGTCCAAGAATGCATTTTTCGAAGTCTTCCTTGAGGAGGTATACATGGATTCAACTATTTAATTGTGTGGTTGAGGAACAATTTGACGAGTATATTTGCCATATTGGTCATAGATTGATAGGATTTTACTAATAGATTATTCTAGAAAGGGGTATTTTAGTAATAATAGTAATAGTTAGTTAGTTGCTGGAATTCTATAAATAAGGGATAGAGGGGAGTGTTAGAGAGGCAGAGAGAATATTGTTAGTATTTGGTAGCTCTTGGCTTGTGCTTTGAGGGTCTCCAACCATTCGGTTGAGAGAAAGGGCTGGTCCCTGGGATTATTTTGTTTGTTCTTCTATTTTAGTTCATCAATATCAGAATCAGTCGATCTATTCCTCTGTTTTCATCATATATAAGTTTATGTTCTTCATCATAGATGGTATCCGAGTGTTCAGCCTGGGCATTTTTCTGAGGTTCTCCAACAGGTTTGTATGGTGTTCTAATAGTAGTTCTAGGTGTAAATCTTTCTTAGTGGTGTTAACCATGCAACTAAGAGGGTATTGCCAATATAAAGAATTTCATATGCAGACATATAAAAGTGTATTCTCGTCTTGTATGGAATCATTTCATGGTTGCAACAGCAAATCCTATAAATGTCCAGTTTGTCATATTGGCTTACGACTCCATCTTGTACGTAAGATAATTACTAATCAGGATTTCCCTCTATAAAAATTAGAAGATAGGATTTAGACCCTAGATGCTTGCACAACTTAACTGTTTCAAATAAACTTGTTATTGAAGCTGATGATCATGTTGCTTTCAGTTTTCTTTTGTCTTCTTCTACTCTTGGGCCTTTTACGCTTATCGCAGTTTATCAGAGGAAAAACATTAGCCAATTTGAAAGAATGTGATACTATCATCCTGTTATCCCTTAAATATTTGACCAATGGTCTATTTTCTATTGGTCATGCCATTAGAGAATAACTATAAGAGATGTTGAAAGCTATAGTTATAATTTAAAATTTAGCTGAGATGTCTATTGTTTGGTTCATCAGCTCAAAAGTTGGAGGAAGAGCTTGACGGATGGCTTAGGGAATCTGATTTAACCAAGTCTTCAGATGTACGCGGTGTGATTGCTCCGTAAGTAAATTTCTACTTCCATTCTTGCTCAAATTTTGGTTTCCCATGAAGTTTCTAATCCAATTATCGTTATTTTGGTGGGTTTTAACCCACTAGGCATGCAGGTTATTCTTATTCTGGTCGTGCAGCAGCCTATGCATTTGGAAACATTGACCCGACTAACATGTAACCCTTCTTATTCTGTTAAACACTTCAACTTGTTTACATGTACACATACATACATACATACATATTTATAAACTTACTCTCTCCTTTTATTTCTTCTTTGATATGCTGTTTCAATGTAACCTCGTTTGGATCTCTCACCATGTTGTTTTGTTAAAATTGGCGTATGGGCTATGCTTTTCTTTTGTTTCTAATTTTGAGAATTTAAATTTCAGTACTCGAATCTTTCTTCTTGGTCCGTCTCATCATCACTACACCCCTAAATGTGCGCTTTCAAGAGCAACTATTTACAAGACACCAATAGGTGATCTTCCTGTAGATCTAGAAGGTACTGTTTCATCATGTTTGTATTCGCGCTCGTGTATGAGTTCAGTAACTTGATAATGAGTATTTCGTATTATTCCTATTCATTAAAGACTATATATTTAATTATAGTCATTGAAGAGCTAAAAGCTACTGGGAAGTTTGATATGATGGATCTTCAAATCGATGAGGCTGAACATAGCATGGAAATGCACTTACCGTATCTTGCCAAAATATTTCGTGGGTAGGTTTTGTTTCTCAACCAAGGTTCTTTTTCTAACCGGTACAAGGCTGATTCGAATTTGTATAATTTCAGGCATGCTGTAAAAGTTGTTCCCATATTGGTTGGTGCTGTAAGCACGGAAAATGAAGCCATGTATGGACGGCTGTTGGCCAAATATATCGATGACCCGGCTAATTTCTTTTCAGTGTCGTCGGATTTTTGCCATTGGGGTTCTCGGTATGTTTCCCTTCTGATGATTCCACTTTGTTTTTTCAAATTCGCCTTAGGCGCATAATTTCATTTATCGTTTATAGGTTCAACTACATGCATTATGACAAAAAACATGGAGCCATCCATAAATCTATCGAGGCGTTGGACAAGATGGGAATGGAGCTTATAGAAACTGGAGATCCAGATGAATTTAAAAAGTACCTGTTGGAAACCGACAATACCATTTGTGGTCGCCATCCTATCAGCGTATTTCTCCATGTAAGTGCAATGGCTAAACTCCGATTCCAATCCATGTAATGCACGTAGTGAGCTTTCTTCACGTTCATAATGTCCGTCACTTTTATTATTTATATTTTTTTGATAAATCTTTTGGTTGATGAGCAGATGTCGAGGAACTGTTCAACAAAAATTAAAATTAAATTTCTTCGATACGAGCAGTCGAGTGAGTGCAAAAGCATGAGAGACAGCAGTGTGAGTTATGCATCAGCAGCGGCAAAGTTGGATCGCTGAGTCCCAAATGCCTCGCAAATGTATTTCTTAACCTTATTGTCACACATCCCAACCCTGTTTTTTCTCGTTTATTTCTTGTCAATAAGATGACAGTTCCGACTGTGTGAGCCCTCATTAGCTTCCGATAACCCCTACCTCTGCTACCCGCCACCATCGTAATTTCATCTTAAAGTTTGTGTTTTATTTATGTACAAAATAAGAACCCTTTTCATGTTTATTATCATTACTCTTGTTCAATTTCATTAGGGAAAAAACGAGTTCTGTTTGGGGAAGAAATCCATAAATATCGAAGTGTTTAATTGTTTTATCTTTGTTTGCATGTTTCCTGTTTGAATTCGCTGGACAATCAACAGCTAGGAACTGTTCAAATAACAAATTATTATGGATAATAGTAGCAGAATACGAAAGTTATCAATGATAACAACATATTATGGAAGTTATTGGTGATAGAAACATGAAACATATAGAATATGGTTCTAGAGAATACTATTTATTATGTAACGTACCGAAAGGTACTATTTTCTTTAAAAAAAATTAACTTTTTTTTTATAAACATGTTTTAGTTAACATTATAAAGATGATATCTAAATTTCATATACATTCTATACATTCACATCTCTTAACTTCTTAAAAATGATATAAACCTATACTTATGATATAAACCTATACTTACACACTGTGAACATATATTTATTTGATACATGCTTTCAATCTTTCATGCAGTTAGAATTTGTGAATTGGTGAACGTGTGTAAAATGTATATATCATCTTTGTAATGTTAATTAAAACATGTTTGTGAAATAAAAATTTAAAAAATTATTTTTAAGAGTGGTACCTTCTAGTTCGCTGTATGATAAGTAGACAAGTGGTACTCACTTGAACTTAAACGTGTCTATATTATCAATAGTAACAATATATTGTTACTCATGACAATGACTTTCAACTTCTTAAACCTATGTAAGGTTCAACCACAAACAATTTATATAAAAATAAAAATAATAATAATAATAATTATCCATCCTCTAGAAATCTTACAGAATAGTCCTGCGGACAACATGTAACGTATTAATTGCATAATATATAGTTGAAAAACATGTGAGAGACACCAATCAATAAGTCACTGTCAAGAAGATAATGTCTTTCATAAAATGGATTTCTTTGGTAACAAACTAGAAATAATATGATCAATCAGACTACCATTGATCATATTTTGTTAAGTTTAGCAAGGAGGAAGACTGATGCAGAAGTGACAGACGGAATGAAAACATCATTGGGAACAACATTCGGGGCTGCCCGTTGTTTGATAAATGTGGTTACGATCGGGATTCCGAAGATGAAGAGCAATATGTCCTTGATTCCCATTCCAGTAACTCCGGAATCAAGGATTATGTCCTGCAAGATCTTCTGGAACTCTTCCTTGCTCAATGACTTCTCTTTACCTTTGTGGTGCTTCTGCAATTCATTCCCATGATTCCATTCCAAATATCTCATCAAGCTTTCTATCACATTTATTTGCCCAAAATAACATATCTGGATTGGATTCTTGTGTGCATTAGAAGCAATGTGCTTACAAATGGATTGTGTTCTAACCATTTCTAATAACTTCCATTAAGTAATCTGATTAAACTTAGACAAATATCATGTAATTTATACCTAAAAGAAAACATATAAAAACATTGAAACCTTTTTTTTAAATCTAATTTGAAACAATGATTGATACAAACTTACGTTGTAGGCATTTTCAAGAGTAGTAGTCTTTGGGACATGAAATTGGGTGCTACCAAGCATCTTGTTCATTTCTCTGTTAAATCAGTGTGTAAAATGTTTAAAAAAAACCAGGTTTTTCAAATTAACAAAATGTAATAGATATATTGGGGGAAAAATACTCGACTGTTGCACAGACTGCATGATAAAACTCGGCTGAGTTCCATTTCTTGTTAGGGTCTGCAAAGTACTTGTCATAACATCTTCCTATGACCGGACCAATATTCTTCTTTTCATCCTTTCCTGTTTTAAAAAAAAATTATTAGTTAGTACTCATAAAAAAATGCAAGAAATAAAACAAATTTACTTGATAGAAATAATAAGTTGAGATGAACAAATATTCAATCAGTTTTAAGAGTTGTTTGTTTACTTTCTAAAGAAATTATTAAGGGACTTATTTAAAGGTTAAACAACATCTTAATGATCCCATTAAATAAAAACAAGTATCATCTGATTACCTGCTAATAATAAAAACTTAATTAAATAAGAATACATAATGATGAATTTTATAAGAAACAAACTGAAATAAATACTTGAGAAAAGGAGATACCAAAAGTTTGGCCCATGATTTTTGGCTTCTTGCAAAGGTTTGGCTAAGTTGAATGGGTTGATTGATATGTAATGTATTATATATGAACAAGGTTGGGTTTATATAATAAATCTTGCTAAGGAAGAAGGGTATACTTGCATTTCTAGTCTTAGTGGTCAAGAAAAGTATATATAGATCAAGGGAAAGGATAGTATGGACTAAGGATTGCTCCCTGTTCTTTTGAACATATACCAAAAAACCCTTCAACTATATTAATTAAAATTTCACCTATATAGATCAAGGGAAAGGATAGTAAAGACTAAAGTGGCGTTTGGTTCGTGAAATGAAATTCAATGGAATTGAAATTTAAATTTAGTTTATTTAGAACTTTGATAACTAAGACAAATGTTATACTTTATGTATTTTACATCAAATTTTTTGTTTATAGGAATTTGACATTCCTCCCAACATATACATGAATTAAATTCCAACCCACACATGAATTAGATTCCAACCTACATCCCTAACCGATACTAAAAACTATCTTCTATTCTCATCATCAACCACATTAATAACTAAAATTCAAATTTCACTTCTTTAGAATTACATTCCGTGAACCAAACGCCACTTCTTTAGAATTACATTGTGAATGGGTTGATTTTTGGCTCAAACCAACCCCAAACAATGGTACTTGCAAGAGTGATTCGGTTTTCAGTTTCACCCAAGGTATTTTTATATGTTTTGGTTTTCGATTTGATTTAGTTTTTGGGTTTAAAACCAATAAAAAAAAAACTGAAGGATTTTAAGCATTAATTTACTATATTTCATAATACATTTGATTGAAAAAACTACTAATGGAAGCATAGTTCTACAACAGATGTTTCTCTAGTCAAGAATCATATATTATATATACTAATTAAGTAATAATTATACATATAACAATCCAAAAAACCATAATGATTTTTAACCTCAAGAAAATCATACACCTAAACAACAACACAATATGCTATTGATAAAATGATAATTGATAAACCGTTAATCTATAAGATAATCACAAAATATATGCGGGATTGTATTAATAACGGTTAGATTCGCTTTTTATGGTTTGGTTTTTAGATAGATCCCTAAAGCAAACCATAATTATCATTCTTTTTTTTGTGTTTTTTGAATTTTCAGGTTAGATTTTTGGTTTTTTGGTTTTTGCACACCATAATAGACATGTCAAGGTGTATTTATTAGTGAGCTCAAACAGAAAACAAAGATCATTCAGTTCAGTAGTATTTGTGGGAATCTTAGAAAAAATGAATTCAATTTTAGTTGCTAACCTATTCAAATTCCTGATAACATTTAGTTCTACAGAAACATTGTAACAATTGTAACAAATCAAAAAGCATTATTAATCAAATAGTTTTAGTTGGGATAGGTTTGGATTGAATTGATTCAAACACTCTCCTTTAATTGTAAGGACTAGAGTCTAGAGACCCATGTTGTCATTTGGCCCAACACTTTTATAAAATGTAAAAATATTACTAAATCTCAGACCTCAACCACCATTTTATAGTTTTTTTTTTTTTTGGAACAACAACAATTTTATAAAATCAAAACTCTAACAAGATGCTAGAGACCAAAAAATACAACCACCACCCCCGAAAGGAAGAATTGCAATGAGACTCGACAGACCCAGACTCGTTGCACAATTCTTTGTCGCATTTACGATTCCAACTATAAAAATATAAATTAAAAAGTTACTTTCTTTCTTTTATTCTGTCGTTTGCTGCACTCAGCTCTCTAAATGTCTATTTTTTTCAGAAGCCAGACACATAGGGGATGGGACCATGGGGGTATTGGGGTATTTTTGGGTTAAAGTCGTACAAATGCAACATACTTTTCTTAATTTACCTAAATGACTAATTAACTTTTTTTTTGACGGGATGGTAGTTGTACTCCAAAATAACTTGTCGATGTGGTACGTGTAACCAGTAACTATGTTGATATGACAGTTTTTGCTGATTCAAATGAAAATGTAACAGGTTTTTAATGACATAATGCTTACGTGGATTTACCATATCAACGTAGTTACTGGTTACACGTATCATATCGACAAGTTATTTTGGAGTACAACGTGGATTTTGATCCATATAAATAATTTAGAAAATCAACATAAGCATATTGATCCTTTTCATACTTCTAAAAACACAAATATAAGATCATTACTGGTAGAATTGGTAATCAAAAGTATCATCTCAACAATAAATTCTAAGTACAAGTACCAATGGACTATGTTGTGATCACAAGCACAGGGCCTCCGAAATTCATGAGACGGCCCTGTTTGTATGACATTAACCCGGTATTTTTTCCAAGGTTAAAATATTTAACTTGTTAATAACTGATTTAATCCGGATAGTAATTAACCCACGAGATGAAATGACTACCATATCATCAAGAGCAAATCTCAAAGATGATACTAAGAATATCCTATAATTCTCTAATGCCCAAATTCAAGATGGAGAAATATCACCACCAGACAAAAAATTCTTTTGAAATAAAAAATTCAGGTCCATAGTATACTCCTTCAAATGCTTCCTAATTGAAACAATAGTTCTCCAGTTTCCATTGATTTTCAATTCCAAATGATTAGATTGACGACTCCTTTTGAATCCGTGAAAGACCATCATAGCATTCTTTCGTAACGAATTTGTTCTCGTCTTGACCTCTTCAGTCGCCACCACCACTTTGGTAGAAGAGTTAAGTTTAAGCCACCACTTTCCGGTTGACCCTGAATTCGATAACAAAACAGAAAAAGCAACTTTGATGCCCTATAAAGTCAACATCCCAAAGTCAAAATATTTGATCTATGCCTGGTGGGGGTGTTGTGTTCAAAAGAAACCGGAAAATCGAGCCGGACCGGTCAATCCGAAACCGAAAAAACCGACATATGACGGACCGGTTACGGTTTTCATTTTTAATAAACCGCGGGTAACCGAACATAAACATATCACAAATATTTACATATAAATAGATAAATTACAAGCTAAAATATTATATTTATAGTTTCATTTTAATTAAATATTTGTTTGTTTAAGTAGTTTTTAATGTAATTGATATATCTATTACGAATAAACTCAATTTTAAGGAACAATCAAAGTTTAAATATTTATATTTCTATACTTTTATTATTTATAAATAGATAACAACGATCCGATTATCCGCAAACCGAACCGCAGATAACCGAAACCGTAAAGCGAGTAACCGAAACCGAAAATACGGTTCACACTTTTGCTACTAACCGAACCGAACCGGTCCGGTCCATGAACAGCCCTAATTCCTGGCTACAAATCAAACAACTGCATCTAACCCGACCCATTTTCGATTCAAACATCCTACCCAACCATGATAAAATACTAGCCTTAAAGTCAAATAAGGAATCCACATTATTAGTTGACTAAATAATGTCTACTTGCCCACGGTTGGTTGACGTTGACTTGGTCTATAACATTTCACAAAACCATCTATATATAACCATTTTCAGGATGCAAAGAGATTGATTTGAGAGTAATGGAGTACAAGCATTTCAGCCACGAGCACAACTTGTCCGTGTACCAAGTGCAGCCTGGCCAACAATTTCGTTGCTCAGGCTGCGACAAGTTTTGCGATAAAACCATTTACGTGTGTTGGCAATGCAAATTCTTTCTTCACGAGCACTGTGGGAATGCCACTCGATATATAAGACACCCTTTTCACCCTTCTCATCATCTCATTCTTAGCCCGTACCCGACTTACCCCTCCAATTGTTTCTTGTGCAATGCGTGTGGCACCACCGGGACAAGGTTTTCATATTGTTGTGCGGTGTGTGAAGTCGACCTCCACCTTAATTGTGCTTTCCTCCCCCGAAAGGTATCATTGCCTCGGTTGATTTGGGTTTTGTTTGTTTTCTAGCTCTTGCTTTTGCAAACAATATATGTTGGATCCGTTGCTAAACTTAGTTAGCCGTGGATTCTAGTTGTTAAATAAAGTCAATTTTTTTGATTTTAGGACGTGAAAATGCACGTTTGTACATTTGTTGTATAAAACGAAAGAAATGTGGGTTTCCATATACATTCTTCGGATGATCCATATTGTATCTGAATCATACTACAGTAGAAAGTTATATTTTTAGGACAATCTAAGCTGATAAATGTTATACATTCTTCGGATGGTTAATATTGGCAAGCATCAAATTTAGTACAAAATAATAAATTAAGAAGTTACTTATAATCACTTTGTAAATTTTCTTTGCCTTGGTATGACTCTGTACCAGCACTTTTAACCGTGTCTATCTGAATAGGTAAACCATAAGGCCCATCCACATGAGCTAGTCCTGAACCATAGCAACCAAGCTGGGGATCACAATGCAGCAAATCTAGTCTGCAAAATGTGTAGGAAGTCGCTTGATTCAAAGCATTGGTCGTACGACTGTTCCGTATGCACAAACTATGGAGTTCACACATTATGTGCAACCACGGAGATACAAATGGGTCTGTACCAGATGGATGATGGATCGGATAGTGAAACGAGTGATCAAGGTCCACCGATGCCTCAACAAACTGCACCAACATCTCAGCAGGCTCCAAGTGATGATGATCAACTTCAGGTAGAATTAACAGCAGCGGAAGCAATTGCACTAATTCATCTCATGAGTCTCTCAAATGCAGCTTCTTATGTATAAGCTTATATCGGTGTCTTATAGTTCAACTAATTGTGGCTGAATATTCAGAATAAATGATTTAGCAAACAATGGGTATTGCTTCTCCTCTAAAAAAGTTGGTCCAAGATGGGACATTTTTTGGTTGTGTTGTAATGGGCATTTGTTTCTGGATGTGGGTTGCCTGTCAAAATTCAGCTGTTGATATAAGAAGCATGAACGAGGGAATGTAAGACAGAAATGAGTTGGAGGATGTTTGAAACAACGGAAGCCAATGTTGTTCCATTGATTTTTGAGGCCCACACGAAAACATATAAGAGGATCTTACACGTACACACATATATGTATATATATACATGTGTGTACAAACATACTTTTTATTTTCTCCCCATTCAAAAGTTAAAAAAATTAATCATACTTTATTTACATTGAGAACTCATAATATTAAGGGCCCTACGAAATTTTGGGCTCTGGGCGGTCACCCCTTTTGAACGCCCTCAGGGCCGGCCTTGACAGAAGCTCTTGTGGCCGTGGGATGTTCATCTGCTAGCCCAACCACAATAGTTCTTTTTCTTTTATTTTACGGCTAATCATTTTCTTGATTACGACCCAAACCAAGCTAAATCAAATTGCGTTTTGATCATGTAAGGAGGATATAGTTTCGGCACAAATACCATCTTCTAATATCCCAGTTTGTCACCAAACTTAATCATGTTATTATGTTTGTAGTATGCA
Source organism: Centrapalus pauciflorus (assembly GCA_020465985.1). NCBI lineage: Eukaryota > Viridiplantae > Streptophyta > Magnoliopsida > Asterales > Asteraceae > Centrapalus > Centrapalus pauciflorus. Next base: position 289,641 of record JAANYP010008203.1, read on the forward strand.
AATCAAGTTTGTTTGTTTCCCTGAATAGAAATCAATTGAAGCACGAAGTATGTACCTTTTTAATAGAAGTTATCTCAGACTCAGAGCAAAAGGTGTATAGAAAAGCTGAAATATTATTAAAGTTTGTTAATTAGATAGATAGATGCCTTGGGCATGAGTTTGAGTTTCACAAGTCATAACTATAACATGTAGACCACAAAGGACACCATCAGCCAGGCAGGAGTACAAATTACATTTTGTCATATAACTCTCTTCTACTCTATCTACAAAAAACTTCCACCAGAGTATATCTTATGCAGTTACTAGATGGCTAGCCCCCTTCAGGGGAAGCATGCAAGAGTAGGTCACATACTTAACACTGTCTAATAGAACCACAACAAATATCCTTGAGAATGACTTGGGCCCCATCATGCCATCCACCTCCCCACCATCCCCACCCTCCCTAGGATCAACCAGCACCGACACCACCATCGATTTGTTTTTGTGGAGCTCCTCCTCCTTCGACTTCTCACTGCCTACTTGTTCTTTCGAAATGTTGTTGGCGGATCCAGGAAGGGGTATTGGAAGTCCGTGGAGGATTCTTCTGTTCTTCACGGTAGTGATGTAGGTTGAGTTCTCACGGTCTTCAGCGGTAATGTTGACAACAGATGTGGCTGGTACTATGCCTCCTGCCACAGATACATCAAACTGAAATACTTCGGTGCACGTGCCTGAACTCAACATCGGCCCTGTGTAACAATATAAATTCTTGATTTAGTTCAATTTAGCAGCTTCTAGCAAAGAGTATTAACCAATACTTTGTTTAAAATACAAGTGATAACATTTTCTGTTTATTCACATGACTACATGAGTAGTAATACCACTATACCACCTTGCAAGGCTATATCTGTAATCAAAACAAAGGTGAAGGCCAAAAAAAATAATATAGCAGGAAACAGAGTAGTTACTAGATGGCTCTTCTTTATGTCAATCCTACTTTTCTTAATTGATCAATGGGCCGATGCAAAGTATTTTAGAAAAGGTATTTCTTCACCCTCACCATTCTTTCAAGTGCATAAACTTCAAATCAATGTATTCAGTTTTGCATTTGCTAACTACAATGTTTTCTCACCAACATACATCTTTCCCTTTTTTATTCCTAATATACAACCAAGAATCCAACATTTCCTATGATAACATACAAGAAAGCAGCTTCATTTGTAGCAGTTCTAAAATATTGTGTGCTAATTAACTTTTTAGTTACCAACTGCAAGGAATAAAGATAAGAGGAACTTCACACATAAGAAACAAAAAGAACCTCAAGTCACTGATGAGCATTGCCACTAGCCACTATGATGATTAACCTGGGCATGCATAGGAGGATTTAATGTTACTATGAAGAAAATAATGATAGCAGTTAAGAAATTCATTGAGTGTGTGTGAAAAAGTCAAGCATGAAAGCCAAACTTTTAGCTAGAAAAGAATGACTATAATCTAACAGGAGCTAAATCCATAGATGAGATGACTAAGCACTAGGGATCCAGCCATCCAGGTGCTAATGAGAACACAAACTACGCTACATATGCAGTTAACCAAATAGAAGTCTATGGCAGACTGGTTTGATACCAGAGCAGTGCTAAAACCAAGTATATGGATGAAAATGTAATAATAATACAGATTAAGTGACATTTACCAGCAAGACCTTCACGGAACCACTGTTGTAGTTTACCATCAGCTGGTTTCGGCTTCAAATTCTCGGTATCTGATGAAAAAACCCTTTGACGATCACTCGGAGTCCTATACATGTGTGGCTGTCTTCCACCATTCCTTCCCACTGATGGAATGGAAATTGCAGGAACCAAATCAAGAGCAACTGCCAAACCATTATCCTCCCTTTTAGTCATTCCTTGTTCTTCCCTAGATGCCATAGCTTTCTCACTTGCCAGGACAGAATGGATTATCAGATTACCATCAATTTTCACAAGCTTATCATTCCTCGGCACATAAAGAGACGCAACCATAGGCTCGCTGGTGTTGCCCTCATGACCTCTTCCACTACCTACTCCTGTTCTATGATTAGTTCCATTGACATGATCATCACCCATCAACACCCTACCATGGTGCTGCTGATCGTAAAACTTATAATCATTAGATCCACTAGAATAACCACCGTCTTTTACTCCATCAAATTTGACATTCATTATTGGAACTAACCCACCAAAAAGCACAATAAATAGCAACAATCCAAGGAAACTAATACTGGCAACCTTTTTGGTTTTGGTTTTGGCTTTTGTACCTTCAGTCTTCTTAACCTCAACCTTCTTGGATTTCTGTGAAGATGCAGCTTGTTGCGGTTTCAATCTGGGGATAGGAACTAACGGCACCTGAGAACCCTGTGCTTTGACAACATAAGGTGGACATGGCATCCATGGATATCCCATGGGTGGCATTGCAGGGTGAGGTGGATACATTACAGGAGGCGAACACACACCACCACCACCAGCAACCATTTGTTGCTTCAAAGTTGCGTTCTCTGCTGCGAAGTAAGTAATTCTAGCATTCAAATCCTGAATGGTTGAATGCATCGCTCTTACCTTATCCTCTAACTCTTCCACATAATGCTTTTTCCTCTGTCGAGATAGCTGTGCGCTCTCACGGTTCCTTATCAGCCTCGCCTTCTTCTTCTCATCTTTTTCGTCGACTTGACTTGTATTATCAGTCGTTGCAGAAGTCTCGTTCGACCTTCGATACTTGATCGTCCTTGATTCCGAATTTCCATCAGAATTCTCTTTCTTCCTCTTCAACACGAAATTACTCCCTAATTCCCGCTTCACCTTCTGATCAACAACAGAATTTCCAGAATCAGGCGACGGACAATTCATAGCAGCATCCGATCCAGCAGAGCCGCAATTTCCGGAACCCTGAGACGAAACCGGATTCTCATTTCTCGATTCCGGCGACTGACTAGCCAAAACCCTGAGAGTTTCCTCAGCAAAATTTTTACCGGAATTATCCGGAGACGGAATGTTAAGAAATCCAGAAACATCCGATCCTTGATGTCCAGACAAATTACCAGACTCCGCAACGACGGTTTCGGGGTCAGACACGAAGTCATTGAATTCAAGATCAGAGGATGATAGATCAATCGGATTATAGGATTTGAAGGTGGAGTTAAAAAATTCTTCGGTATCGGAAGGGATGTGGATATCGTCAAAGGTGATGTTAAAATCTTCGCCATCAAAGGAGAGGAAATCGTCGGGTAATGTAAGGTCGTCGGAGAATATGCAGGAGCTGAGAGGTGGAATTGGTAGTGTGGCTAATGGATCGGCGACGGCGTGGGCGTCGGCCATTGTTAGGGTTTTTGGCGACGGTCGTCGGAGAAGAAGACTCTAGAGGCGTGCGTGATGGGATGATAAATAAACGAGAAATTTGTCAAGGCATTGTGAGATTTTCCGTTTGAATGAGTTTAACTCGTTTATACGCCATGTGACAAAGAGCGTTGCAGGCACTAACACCAATTAATTATTTAATTAAAATCTTATCCATGCTTATTAAAGAGTTTGTTAACGTCTAAGGGGGCGTTTGGTTCGCTGGAATCTGATGGAATGGAATGAAATCTGTCAAACGAATGGAATCTGTCTGAATCCAAATACTATAGTTTGTTTGGTTGGCAGGAAAGGAATGGATTTCAGATATAATTCCTTAATTGTTTTCTGTTTGGTTAATAAATCTGTCAAAATGAATTTTTTTCTTGGAGTAAAAAAATATTTTAAAACTATGATTTATTTAATCAATTTCTTTATAAAATAAATTTTTTATATTGCAAAGTCACAAAACAAATACCTTAAAATGTTATAACCAAAATAGATATAGTACAAAAGACAACATAAAACATGATTGTAATATATTTGGTCGTTTATGATAGATAATTTAAGTATTGATTATATATATATATATATATATATATATATATATATATATATATATATATATATATATATATATATATTGAGGTTCTATGGAGCACCATATGCATCGGGAACCAAATGGGAACCAAAAATGCATTGTTTGTTTACAAAGGGTGCATTAAGGGCATTTTGGGAATGTTTAATAATATATTGTTAAATTATAAGATTTAATTTAATATTAATCATTTATTTAGGAAACTAAATAAAATATTGGTTGTTTCAAACATGATGCACAACAGCAATGCATCACGACAATGATGAACACATTGAAGACGTTGATGAACACATTTAAATTTCAGAGATGCATTATGAAATTAACACGTTTAAATGTCGAAATGCATCACAATTTTGGTGATGCATAATGATGGAACAAAGACGAGGATGAATATGGCCGAAATGCATCACGATTTTGGTGATGCATAATGATGGAACAAAGACGAGGATGAATATGGTCGAAATGCATCATGTTTGAAATTGAATTGGATGAAGATGCATCGTGTTTGAAGAGGGAATCCAATAAATTGGATGAAGATGCATCATGTTTGTTCAGATTCGGATAGAATATTTTCTAAATTCAAACATCTTCCGATTTTGCCCTTCCGTGCGCGAGAATTTATGCACCAGTGCACCCATTTTCAAGTTAATTACCATTTTGCCACTGCAATCTGAACCATTAAAATTCAAGATCTAACGGTGCATACAGGTTCCTAAAGTACACAATGCATACAGGTGCCCCATAGAACCTGACCCTATATATATATATATATATATATATATATATATATATACATACATACATACATACATACATACATACATACATACATACATACATACATACATACATACATATATACATATATATATATATATATATATATATATATATATATTAAAGTTATTAAATGATTGTCAACTTTTCCAACAAAAATTACCCACGGTCAGTGGTAGTTTTTAAAAGAAAAAGTGGTAGTGGAACCAAAAACAGGAGGTGAGCTGGAGGAGAAGACGAGCAAAACCCTAGTCACCGCAGATGGAGCTGATCGGCGCCGGAGATGGAGCGGATCGGCGCCGCAGATGGAGGAGGTCGGCGGTAAGACGTCCAGCGGCTAGCAGATCGGCACCGGAGAGGAAGAACAAGTTTTTTTTTTGTGGCTGCTAGGGTTGAGAGTGAGCGGATGGTTGTCAAAAGGTAGGGGTGTTCAAAACCGGATATCCGAAATTTAGGATAGTGAATTATGCTATCCGAATCCGAAATTTTGGATATCTCCGGATTCGGATATCGGAATATCCGAAAATTTATATTTTTAATTTTTTTTAAAAAATTAAATCAAATTTTTGAATATCTAAAACACAAATATTATATATCCAAATACATATTAAAGATAAATATATAACAAAATAAATGTATCCGGAATTATTTTACCCAAAACGACTAAAAAAATATTAAAAAACTAAAAATATAAAATATTAGTTAATAAATCTATAATATTAAGATAAATTTCAAAAATATACATTAGAATAATAATAAACACTCAAATATTATGTAAATATCAATACCAAAGATATAAAAAAAATAATTTTTTTTTGGATTTTCGGATATCGGATTATCCGAATATCCGAAACTTTGGAATTTTACTATCCGAATCCAAAATTTCGGATAATTTCGGATCGTATTTTTGGATTTTGTTTCGGATGCTCGGATTCGGATTTCTATAAATACCCCTATCAAAAGGAATTGAAAATGGAATTTAAATTCCTCTCATTTTGCTATGGAATGATCATTCCTTCAAAAGGGGGGGGGGGGTTTAAAATGTGGAATGGTCATTCCATTCCTTTGGACTACCAAACAACCCATTAGAATGGAAAATCCATTCCTTTTCCGCCAGATTCCATCAGATTCCAGCGAACCAAACGCCCCCTAATATTTTTTTTTCTTTTTATGTTTAAGAGGTAAGGCGTCTGATTTATAATTCATTTTTGATTAACGAGTGGTGGTGCCGAAAGCCTAATAGGATATTCAATGAGATTGTTTGATTTGTAACTTTAAAAAAGTCTGATTATATGTTATTCGTTAATTTTAGATTTAAAAATAATAATAATAATATTTAAAAATATATTTCTAACCAATCATTTTTATTTGTTCAATCTCACCAATTTGAAAAAATTCGATTAGCGTTTGACTTCAATGAAGGTTTTGAATAAATTTCATCAAATCGTCTCAAACTTAAATTTTTTATTTGTTCAGTCTCACTGATTTATGTTGGCTAACGTATTCAGTTATTATTACTTGGTCTGTCTCGGAGCTCAGTTGGCATCGGAGCTTAGTTGGCGTTGGCGTCGGAGTTGGAGCAAAAGCGAGGGAAGATGGATGCGTTAAGGTTTTTGTGACAGAAAGAATGTTGTTAAAAGTTTAGGAAAGGACTGTTCTCTCCTTTTCTTTTTGAATGATAAGTTATGATACAAATGAAATCAAATCCTTATAATAATAAGACATGATAAGAGATAAATGGCACTTATCTGTTATTCATATCAAACGCACTTATGTGTGTATCTAGCCTCTTGCCAAATAAGAGATAAGAGGCAATAAGACCATTGATAAGTGCTAGCAAACACCTCCGGTGTTGTTTGATTGCATAAAAGGTCAAATGTCTGATGTTTGATTCCACTTCTGATTGATAAAAAGAGGTCATGATAAGATACTGAGGTCTGATAATAGAATTCAATAAGTCTTTTGTTTTATAAATTATCTTACTCTTTTGTCGAAATATATACCAACAATTTTAGGCTAAACTAGAATATATCAACAAAAAATATGAAAGAAAGTTAAAAATAAAAAATAAACATGTGTCGCTGGAGTGAAAGTGGTCGGCGTCACTGGTTTTTGGGGGGTGGTGGCCATTGTAAGGGGGTTCCGCCAGGGGATGAGGTTGGCCGCGTTTAAGGTTTTCAGGGGAGGAGAGGTGCGTGTTTTTTTATTTGATAAGATTGTGTTTTTAACCCTTATCAGAATAAGACATGATAAGATGTTTTTAACTCTTATCATCTATGACTATCAAACATATTTATTATTAAAACCTCTTATCGAATAAGAGATGCACATATGATCAGACACTGATAAGCTCAATCAAATGCACATTAATGTGATATATAATGTGTTACTTCCAATGATGTCACTATGACCGATTAATATGCATTTCATTTAGATTGAATATATCACCTTCAAAACAAAGGTTGAGTGGTATTCAACTCTCTGTATGTTATTTCTTCATTCTCATTTTTGTTACATACATAATTATTGCATATCGGTTTCAAGTTTCATCGGAAAGGTTCTAATCCGACCATTTTCATATGATATCTTTAAAATTTGATTACATGATGCACATTTATTGTACGGGAACTAATGCCCTTGCTATATGAGATTATGGGTTGGATAGTAAAATACGTTATATGTAATGCATGGGGATTTCTTTTTAGAATATCAACATACATATTTGTAATCATAAGAATAATAACAAGCTACAATATGTACCTTTTTTCCTTGAATGTAAATGATATATTTGATCAAAAACGAGAAAAGGCAATTTGGGTTTTGTCAACGTGATACATTAACAAACACATCAGCTCCACGCCTCCACCATATGTTGATGAATCCCTGAGAGGTCATTACAACTAGGGGTGTTATTCGGGCGGGTTAATTGGGTATCGGGTTATTCGGTTCGGGTTATTCGGGTTTGAGTGAGTGGGTTAGCTAACCGAACCCGAACCAAATAAGGGGACGGGTTAATCGGTTTCGGGTTAAATGGGTATCGGGTTATTCGGTTTGGGTTAAATGAGTTATTCGATTTTGGTATAAAAAATGAAATCATCAACAAAGTTGTTTAAACGGGTTAAATGAGTTGGGTAATTTGGGTAAAACGGGTTAAATGATTTGAGTATCTAAAAATGAGTATTTACATATTTACATTCTATATATAAACAATACTAGTTAAAATTATAAACAAATAAAAAAATGAAAAATATATATTAAACGGGTTATTCGGGTACCCGAATAAGCATGAATCCTACCCGTAACCCGAATCGAATTACTTATTCGGGTACCATTTAACCCGAATAAGGAACTCGAAAACCGAATAACCTGATTAAGGTTCGGTTCGGGTGGGTTATTCCGGTTCGGTTATTTTGCACACCCCTAATTACAACAACACTCATTTCAGTACTGATATTTAATTGAGATAAAAAAAATAAGTGAAAAAACCTAAGTTTAATTAAAAAAAAGTCAAAATTCAATCAGTGAAAAAACCTAATTTTAATAAAAAAATAAGTCAAAATGCAATCAGTGAAAAACCCTAATTTTAATAATAAAAAATTTAGTTGGAGATTTTTTTGTGCAATAAAAAATGATTTGAGGTTTAATTGAAAAAAATAACAGATTGGAGGGTTTTACGCAAAAGTCTTTTCAAAGAATTGGCATGTCATCAAGTTACAACCGACCAAACCGGTTGCAAGTCATATTTTCCCAAAAAAAACTCAAATTTAATGAGTTATAGTCAGTTATAGGTTTTTTGTGAAATAAAAAATGGTTGAAAGTATTAATTGCAAAATCGATCCAAAATAAAAATTTTGTTACACAAATTTTTCAAAAAGCATCCTGAACTTCATAATTATACGAACAGCCTAATTTTTATAATTTAAACTTAATTGTGGTCTTTGGGCTATTAATATTAGTAACCATTAATTTCATTGTAACACTTTTGATCTCTTAAATTTATAATAATTTTTAGTATTATTCTCTATGGTATATCATTAAAAATAAAATAAACTATTTGTAGATTGGAAACATAAATTTTAAATTTTAAACATACTATTTCTGGAAAACCGAAAACGTATTTGGATATTAGGATGGCACAACACGTAGAAATAACAAATTTTAATTTTTGTTCATACACTTTTTATTACATACGTAAATACAAAAGTGGTTTATTACATAAACACAATACCCTTTTAATCCTAGTTATTACATATATTCACAGCGTAAATAATAATAATAAAGTAATTTTACCCCCGCGTTGCAACAGGAGAATAACCGAACAATACATACTTTTTTCATTTTATATGTAGTTCGGACGAAAAAAAAAAACTAGTATTGGAATATTAAAAAAAATAACGTGATCATAATTATATATGTGAATTTTTATAAAATATAATATTAAATGTTATAGCATAAAAATAAAACAGTTACATATTATCTATAAAATAAAAATTAGGTCAACTGCATATCTTCCTACTTAATGAAGATATATCCGACAGTATTAAAATTTATATCGAAATGTAGATAAAGATAACACGAGCATAATGATATTTTTGAATTTTATTAAAAATATTTTAAATTGTATTTTAGTAAAGATAATAATTTATTAAATCTAATACTGATATAACACATCTATCTATTTTAAATGTCTAAATTGATGTCACATGTCGCTTTAGTAGAATGTCATTTACTACATTCATGTATTGACACGCGTAACTTAACATTCAATTATTTTTTTTTAATTTTATATATTATATATATTTTTTATTTACTTAAAATAAAATACACGGTTCCTTGCTTTGTTAAGGTTCCAATTTAGAATCGATATACCATTCAATTCTAATTTTCAATTTTATTTACTTACAATAAAAGCCTTAAACAATAACTATCCAATGTTGTTTGTTTCTAGAAGAGTCTGTTTTCACTCAAGGTCAATTGTACATTACCCTATCTAGAGTTAAAAAGTAGAAAATGGTTAAAAGTTTTAATTTTAGATAATGATAATAGTTAGCAACAAGACAACAAATGTTGTGTACAAATAAATTTTTCAATTTATGATTTGTCTTATATGTTATATATTTATATTTATATCTAATAATATATGATCTATTCTATAAAGTCTAATAAATAAGTAACTAGATGTTACTTGTCTTTTTTCTATGATGTTATTCGTCATCACATATTAATAACACATGTATTTTAATTAAAAAATTATTATATTTATTACTATAAATAAATAAATATAACAAATTTGAAATTAATTTATGTTAATATTAGTTGTTATGATTTACTGATTATTTATTACTGTTGTAATAATTTGTCTTCGTATAAATATTAAATAAATAATTATCATATGTTAAAACCTATTTTTACCATTTGTCAATTTAGTATCTTGAAAAATGTAAATACATTTATATATTTCTTATTAAAAATAAATTAAAATTCCAATCTAAAACAATTCAAATAGAATATTAATATAAAAGTTTATAATCAATCAAGGTATACCAATTCTAAAATTTTATCTTAATGCTAATTTTTTTTAAATTTTAGGTTTATCATCTTAAGAAAATATATATTTATTAAAGTTATTCGTGTAATGCACGGGTTTCTAAACTGGTTCTTTTATATAAGTAACTGAATACCACATGTCATTTAAATAGTGCCAATTGGATTAACAATAACTTGTCATATGCATCTACAATTTTTCTATTTAATTTGTTTTTTAGTCTATAAATACTATACTACTTTTCCATGTATCGATCCCTCATTTAGTTCGTCACGTGTCAAAACTTTAATCTGTCACAAGTCATCACTAAAATTGAATTTGCATTAAAATCAAATCTAATTCAATTAATTTAATATATAATTATTTAAAATCTAATAAATTTATGTTTTTTTAATATTACATGTATTTTTTTTTAAATCCGCCCCGTATATGAGTACATAAGGCAGTGAATTAATCTATCTATTATATTAAAAGAGTAACTAGAATGCCACTTGGCACCTAATTAGAATGTCACTTGGCATAACGTGGATACGACACGTGTATAATCTACAATTTCCATATTAAAATAATAATTACATTAATTAAATTAATTTAGAAATAAAATATCCTCATATTATTTTGGATTTCAAATTTAAATTTGAGTCTATAACTCCTATTATTTTGGATTTCAAATTTAAATTTGAATCTATAACTCACATCTTTTATTGGTTTCTTATCCAAACTTCTTAGCTTCTATAATTATTTTTTCTTTTTTTGATTATTATTTAATTTTTAGTTATGTATTTTACATTTAACCCATTTTATATATACTCTATAATCTCTTTACAGTATAATATTGCTATTTTATTTGTAGTTTTTGTAATAATTTTTCAAAAATATTTATAGTTTTGAAAAAATAAGTTATTTACTATTCCGTGTAGTACACGAGTAATCTTCTATCTATACTATTAAAAGAGTAACTAAATGCCACATGGCATGCTCTCATTAAATTTGCCACGTGTCGCTCTCTCCTTTTGCCACGCCATTTATTGATTTTAATTTTAATTTTGAAACTAACTAAAATTAAGTAAATTTTATTATTCATATAATTATTATATTATACATATATATAAATATTAATTTCTAAAATTAACCCATGTAATACATGTGTAATAACCTAGTATACTAGTAGAGTAGTATAAATAGAAAAAACAAATGAACAGACAGGTGTCGAGTAGCTGCAGCCTTGATGGAGCAGGTGGAGTAAGTAGGCTTTGGTTAGTTTTGTTTATTAATATTTTTATGGTATTTGATGAGGAATTGAGGATAAGTCAAACAAAACAAGAGGAACCATTACCACCGTGTATCTCGAAACTTCTTCGTCTTTCATTTTATTTGTCTACAAATCGGACACTTGTATTATATGCATGCATCTTAATTTCCACATGCTAAACGCAATAAAATCTATGCATGCTAATAAAAGAGTAACTATCTTCAATTCTGATAAAGCCACATATCATCACCATGAATCGAAACGTGATAGTTATAAATTTTAAAATAGTAAATAAATTTAAACCAATATAATTTATTTATAAACTTTAATCAAATCTAACAAAATCTAATACTCTAATAGCTTATTAATTATAATATAATATAATAAAAGTTTAATGAAATATAACAAAATAATTACTATTCATATATATTTAGAAGTTATAAATTAATGGGTCATAATAAATAATAATATCATTATTATATATTTTGTTTAAAAATATAAGATTTATATTTTTACCTTTTAATTTATTATATATTATATATATCAAAAATATCTGTGTAAAACGCGGTTAACTAAACTAGTATATTACTAATATTTACTATATATGCTTGAACTTCCCTCCATTAATTATGAGTTCCATGTTGATTTATGAACAAATTAATGAATTATCAAAAAATGTAAAATAAAATACCAATTTAACAATAAAGATAATGCGAAATTCTTTTGAAAAAAAAACATAAAACTCAATTTTTTATTAAAAAAACGTAACAATAACCAATTAAAAAAATAAAATTGTAATTTTATGATACATTTTTTGTCGGAAACACCATTTGATTATCCTTTCTCGGATTAAAATTTGGATTTCATGTTCTTTATCGGTAAAGAATAGAATTTTATGTTTATATTTCTTGACCTAAAAATGCCACGATGCATTTATCGTCAAAATTTATATTTTATATTACATTTATTGACAATTTCAATAGATAATATGTTTAGGGTCGATTTATATTTCAAATAATAAACAAAGTTTGCTATCATTAAATGTTAATGTACATTATCTGAATTAAAAAAAAATTAATTTCTTGTATTTTAGTGATGATTTTGATACATTTAATAATCTTTTCTTGACAATTTTTGCGTAAAATAAAACTAAATGTAGCTTATTATCTGACATCAAAATCAATTTTTAAGTACGATACATTTTTATGCAATAAGCTTATTATTATATTCTATTAGGACTTGATGGTTAACCCTGACAAGAGGGTGTTTGGTTTTGCGTTATAGACATGATTATTAGCTTATTACGTTAGAATAACGCAAATAATTGATTTAAAGTGTTTGGATTGCATACATTAATAAGTGATTATTTGCGTTTAGCGTTAGTCCTACCACACTTTTTCATAAGTTAAAAAATGTAGCTTATTTGTTTAATAAGTGATTATTTGGTCATTTTACAAGTTAAAACGCAAATCCAAACACTTTAAAAACTGATTATTTAATAATTATGGTAGCAAACAGCAGAAGCAAAACCAAACACTATATTTCCGGCAGCACTTTTGGTTACAACTATTATCTGATTATTAGTTTCCAAAACGCTACAACATATTTTCAAACGCAAATCCAAACACCCTCTAGATAGAATTGACAATTTCAATCCAATAAGTCAAATAGACGGATGGTCAAAATGATACATAGTAAAAATCTAAAAATAAAATTTCTAAAAAAATAAAATTTTAGAAAATGATGGGTTAATGAATTGGATTTTGAAAAAATCCAATATTATTTAAATATTTTTATAATTTAGTTATCAACCCGTTCGACCCGTTTGCTTGAATCAGTCGAAGTTATCACCTAAAAATCATTAAAATAATGAAATATGGTAGTACTTTACGTAAATTATATATTAATTAAACTATAATTTAAAATAAATTATTCATATTCAATGCATAAAAGTATATTTATAAAAAATAAATCAAATACGTTATTTATATAGACAGGTCCCCGCCCTTGCTTCACGTTTTGGACTTGAAGTTGGCATTGACTTCCCACTTAAGCAACGACCACCACCCCACCATGCCTCTTTTTCCTTTTTTATAATAATAATAATAATAATAATAATAATAATAATAATAATAATAATAATAATAATAATAATAAATAAATAAATAAATAAATAAATAAATAAATAAATAATCATGCAATGAACGGATGATTCATAATTGTAACTTAATAATAATAACTTAATTTTCTTCTCTCTTATGATTTAAGAGGACAATATATATGTTCAACTGATAGTGAAAAATGACACGAAGTAAAATAAAACCTATTTAACATCAAATATGTTATAAGGCCATGTTATTCTTGTATTATTTTTAAATTTTACTAATTATACATCCTCTCCGTTCATATATTTTTTGTTATTTAATAATATATGACTTACTGATTAAACCTAATCCCACATTTCACAATAAAGAGGATGATATGTGTGATTAACAAAATAGAATTTATTCATTTTGAATCCCCAACATTATATGTTATTGATCAGTTTAAGGATGTTGTATGTTCATGTGTAAAATTAAAATTATTTAACATCAAATATGTTATATGTTTTCGTCATAATATAAACATACCTTTTAATTTGCGAGTAGTTCTCTAGTATCATACTAGTTTATTAACCCGTATATTACACGGATAACTTTAATAAATCTGCAGTTTTAAAACTATATAAACTTAAAATTAAAAATTAATATTCAAACTTTTAATACTAATGATACTTAATATATCTTACTATAATTAATTTATATATAAATCATATAAACAATAAAAAAACTAATCATTAATAATTTTTAAGTTTATTATTAGTATTATTTTATAATTATTAATCAAAAAAATCATTTAAATATTGTTTGTTGTGATTTTGTGAGATTTAAAGATCTAACAATAATCTTATTTTAAAAGTAATTTGATTTAAAATTTTTATTTTAATCTTGAAATGTTAATTAACATGTGTCATTAGTAGAAGATAGCACTTGGCATTATGAAAAATGAAAAGTGACAATTTAGTTACTCTTTTACTTGCATTTATAGATTATAGATAAATTTAAGGGACAATCTAATAGACGACAGATTAGAGAAGCATGGGTAATTTAGCGACACCAAGATATATGTGACCATCTTTGCTCTAAATGAGATGTTTTAAAAATTCTAACATAATAGTTAAATATATTTTACTCTCTCAATTCTTGAATAAAACCCTATTTAATTTAGTAATATTTATAGAAATTGCATCCATTATACAAAAAACAGATTTTAATAAAAATCATTGAATTTTGAATGTAAAGTTGATCTTTAACAAGTATGGATGACAAGAAATAGATGTATATACTTTTTTATTTTTATTTATGCAAAACATTTATACTTTTTTTGTTTCCTACGCTTTATATTTGTTTGTATTAGTAGTTATATATATTTTGTCTAATAAATGCTTTTTAACTTGTTAAAGCTATACAACTAATAAAAATCTCCAGGTCACTATTTTATATTGATATTATAAAAATTAAGGATAAGTAGGACTTGGGACTGTATCGAAAAACCGACAAACTGTATCAAACTGGAACATGTATCATCCAGTCCGATTCTCAATAACTCAACATTTTTCAAGCCAAACCTGAGTTCTTCACATTCATAAATTTTATAATATCGATATAAAAAAGTTGCATAAAATTTTTACAAGTTGTATACCATTTACAAGTTAAAACATTTAATAGAAATGATCAAAAAGAAGTATAACTATCAGATAAAAACAAAAAGAATAATGTAACTACCAAACGAAAATAAAAAAAAAATACAGCAACAAAAATAAAAATATACATCTATTGCATATCATTATTTCTTATTAAGTAACTAGACAAAATAGTTTACCAAGGCAGCCAAGTTCTTTTGATTTGGTAGTATGGATGTGAACATATTCAACAAAGAAAACATATTCAACAAAGAAAAGTCATATTCAATCTATATAATAGTTTAGATAGGTTTTACTTTTACAGCATTGTAAAGTATTTTTGAGTATTCCATTCTTAAGGTCGGTCAAAAGGACGACTAATCAGGGGTGAGCTCGGTATCGGACCGTACCGAACCGGTACCGATCCCGAAAACACCGAAACCGAATTATTAATTTTGAAAGAACCGAATACCGAACCGTATAATTTTATATGATGCCGGTTCGGTTCCGAATACCGAATTCTAGCTAATTTAAAAACCGAATACCGAACCGAGAGTACCGAATACCGAATTTTAGCTAATTTAAAAACCAAACACCGAACCGAATATATTAATTCGGTATCGGTCGGTACCGGTACCGGTTCGGGTTCGGGAAATGGTACCCGTCGCTCACTCCTACGACTAATAGTTAATGCACTTTAGAATGATCTAAAAGTAAGTGTTCTTTTGATTATGGATATTAAAAAATTGGATACGTTTCACATCATACAAAAAGGATAGAGCGTGATTATAAAAGGTTTGAAGCTGGTGAAACAAGTTTCTTATCATTTTTTGATCCCTTTGGTTGATGTGGTACATTTTAATATAGGTAACATGGGAAGTAAAATCGGTTTTTCGGTTTACACCCCTGTGTTTATTGGTTTTTGGTTATTCGCAAACGGTTTGGTTTTTGGGTTTAAACCCGAAAAATCTTGAAAACTACTAAATTGACCTTTTTCTTTACTAAACTTATGATTTTCTTTATTAAAAAACACTATTAGATAAATCATTATAAAATAATTGCTTACATTTAGATTTTTAATTGACTTGTATCTTCGTATGGTACTTTGATTTACTATAATTGGATATTAATTATTAATTTAGTTGGTTTTATACTTTACTTTATTAAACTTACTAACTTGGACTTTGAATTAATATTTTAGTAAGTTCATCATATAGAAATATAATAAAAACGCTTATACTAATTAATTAGTATTCACTATATTACATACGATTAAAATAAGCATAAGTATTAACCATATCAATTAATTAACATTTTAACATCATAAATATCAATTATATATATAAAGTTGAAAAATGATCCCTTGTGAATATAAATAAAAGATGTTTTCCAATGTAGAACATAACAACAAATATGAGTGAAAGTATAAATAACTCAATAAATATATAAAATATTAGAAAATTTAATTTGATTTAATAAACCGGTTCGGTTCGGTTTTGAGAGGGAATCCGAACCCAATCCATTTTCTCCGATTTTTTTGGTTTCGTTTTTTTTGTTTTCGGTTCCTCGGTTATTTGGTTTCTTCAGTTTGGATTTTCCGGGATTTTTTTATTTTTGGGTTTTCGGATCGGTTTTTGCTCACCCTAACGTCCACCACAAGAAAAGTGTCATTAATGAAACACGCTTTTAGTGACACACACAAAAGAGTAATTATGTCATATTATTAGCATCACCTATGGAAAAAAAATAGGTATAGACCTACCTTTTATGCATATTTTTTTCAAACGATAATACAAAAATTTTATCACAAAAATATATGAGGCATATACCCACATACATTTTCAGTCGTTATAGATCTATACCCACTCAACTTTTATCCACTCTTTTTGTTGTGTATTTAAAATTTTTTGACACTTATACCAACACTTTTTTGTCTTTAGTGATACTTTTCATATGTCACTAAATGACATTTAATTTTGTAGTGATGAGTTAATAAACTAAGTATACTAAAAAAACATTTTAAAACTTAAGTTGTTATAGTTGTATAATGTCATACATTTAAGTAGACATTGTCAAAAATATTATATTGTGTGTTGTAATCCGACCTGACAACACACGAACATGATAAATACTGTTAAAATCAATCGAGTAACTTTTTGGGCAAATGTCACTAAATAATAACGTAGCTAGTTTCTCTCGAGAGCTTTAACCACTTAGGTTTTAGTTTTGTTAAAATAACTAAAGAAACATATATATTTCAAGAAATATATTGTAATTTATATCTCTTAAATGTATTGATAATTATTGCGGGGTTTGTTTATATTATTCTAATATCCACTTTTTCATCATTCTCCTCATCTCTTTCATCTTACGTTATCCCTAAATTATTGTTTGCTTTATGATTCTATCCAAATAAACAATGTAATTTATTTCCTTAATTTTCTTTTTACAAAAATATGTTAAATTACATTGTCTAGTATCGAATTAATTTAGTTTTTTTAAAACAATTTTGTGACTTTTGTCTAACAATCGATTAAATTAGTTTATTTATTTAGTCACGTGACGTTTTCACGTTTCATCATTAAATAATTCAAAGCATTTTTAGATATATTGTTCTCATAATAAATAACACTCATAAAATCATGTATGTGTGTGCTCATGTTTTGCAATTTGGATTTTGTATGAATGTAGATCAATGTTCTTTATTTAGTTCATTGATGACATAAATCAATGCTTGTGCGTTAGTTTATTAACTATATAAATCGATGTTCATCGATTTGACATATGCATAGATGGATGATGGCTCTTTAATCTGGCACCGGCCATTAAAAAGTTTGGGCATGTTTTCGGTGTCTTCGTTACGCTATGCAGTGGATGATATGGTTGCTTTCCGTCTTCGTGGGTTTCAAACTATTTGGATCAGGTTGATCCTAGCAAACTTAATATCCCTGCATGGAAGATTCTTCATGGCCGGTTATCCACATATTGCAACTTGTCTAAGAGAGGGATTCATTTGGAAACGATCATTTGTCCAGTAAGCGTTGTTGCTCCGGAAAATGAGGATCACATATTCAGAAACTATGCGGTCTCTAAGGAACTTCTAGTAGGCTTTCGAAGATTGGGGAGGGTTTAGTGAGCCTCTTTTAGAGAAAAATCAGTAAAAATTAAATTGGTGTAATTGGCTTTGTGATCCTCTTTTGGAGTCTTCTTCCTGGTTTTCTTGATTTTTTTAAACATTGAATGTTAGTGGTTAGTTATTAGCATCAAATGTTAGACACCGAGGACCAAAACCCAACACCTGGTTTTCTAGTTGTTGGTGTAATTGATGCATTTATGTTTCATGCCTTTAGCATCTTGCCAATGGTTTCAATACAATAAAACTACAAATGACTTAATTGGAAGATCATTTATCGTTTTTTGTTTAGAAGAAAATTTTTACGAAGAAGAATGTTTTTGGTAATATACTAGCTTTAGAAATGAATAAATATATTCTATCAGTTTTGTTGACACCAATTTAAAATTTTTAATTTTTTGATGTTTTTGCAGTATAATTGTATAATGACCATAGATACTCAATGCCCTTATTTTAAATGTGCAATATGTAAAGTTAGGATTTTTATGATTATGTTAGTGGTCCAAGAAAAGAGACTAGGATTGGAATTAGGATGTTTTAACTTTGAGGAAGTTATTGTCAAGAAGACCTTTTTTTTTTTTTTTTTTTTTGAACGGCAACAATTTTATTCAAACCCAAATTGCTTCTAGCAAGATGCTAGTCACAACCAATGATACACCACATTAAATCCCAGAAGTTACAAAATAATCAAGAACATAAACTACTAAATCCTCTTATGAAAACTCCAAAAGTGGATTGCAAAGCCAAGAGCTCCAAGATAATTTTTTGCTAAATTGACCCCTAGAATTAATCCAAGAAGACCTAAATGACCTCTTTTATAGCAGTATTGAATTATTGCTCAATCATCTTTCTTTTGTGCAAGTTAATGTAATTCTCAAATTTTCATCAAAGCTTGTATAGAGGCAGCTATAGGGCAAAAAGTACACCACATAGCTTTTGTGCCATAACCACCTACATATATTTTTTATTTTTTGATAATTTATTGAATATGTCTTAATTGTTTCATTTGAAATAACATAAAATCTATATATATAACAAATGGTTAATACTAAAAAAAAGGGGTCAACTTTTCTTCCTTTTTTTAAAAAAATATTTTTTTAATGAAGTCTCTAAACTTTTCTTTTCTGATTCTTTAAGTCCCTAAACTCTTTTGTCTTATTCAAAAGTATATATATTTTTGACTGGATACCGGATTAGCCGGTAAAACATAATCGGTAAAGTTAAATGTTTATGGACTTAATCGTTAAAATGAGGAAAGATGATGAGTTTAGACTAATATTAATCTGGTGAAAAAAATAAAGTTACTTGTTTTGGTAACTGGTCAACATGTCAAATATATATTTTTGAATAAGACAATATAATTTATTAACCTAAATAATAAGAAACATTTTAAGGATTTAATTGGGAAAAAAAAAATTAAATCATTAAATCTACATCTCAAATTATTTAAGATTGTATGTAACACTTCAGACTTGAGTAGATCTCAAATATGGAGTTATTTAAGACTGTTTATTACATTCCAGGCTTTAAGATCTCAAAACAGATTATGTCTGAAAATTTAAGAGTTAGATTCCCATCTGAAATATGAAATTTAGGTATGGAAGTTTTTTTTAGAATTATATCAATATTTTATTTGATTAAGAAATTAAATTTTGATTAATTAATGAAAACTGTTTAATTTTTAATTAATTAAAAATAATTATTCAATATAACTGAGTAAAATATTAAATTACTTTAGTTTATTTTTTTTTATAAATTAATTTAATTTAACATAAAGAATATATATGTTGCTTTTAAAATTTTTTGTTCAAATATATGTTCATTTAAATTACATTTAAAAAGAAATATTCACTTTTATTAATTAAAATATTAAATTGTAGCAGTATGTTAGTCATATAAATTAATCAAATATGATATATAATTAACTTAAAAATTTGAAATTCAAACTTTAAGGTCACTTTTTAAATTTCAGACGTTATTTCAGATTTCAGACTTTAGAACCACCTCTTAAACTTAAGACGTGATTTCAGACTTTACACATCTCTTGTAGGTCCGGTTTTAGATCATGTTGGTCTTTCGAAGAATCAAAGAAAGAGATGAGAAAGAGAAAAAAAAAAAAAGTAATTTTCATATATGTATATGCAATAGATACTTTAACTAGAGGTCAAACATTAACGAACAAGAAATGCACCAATGGTCAAAACTCAAAACACTAATGCATCGGCTAACAGTAAACCTTTGGATGCTCATTTCCTGTTGAATGATATCGGTTCGTTGCTCGCTAGAAGACCTATTTTTCAGCCCCATCATATGAAAGTTACTAAAGAAATGAAAGAAAACCCGAAAGACAATATATAGTCTCATGTCAATCATCCATCCTACATAAAGTTCCATCTAACATTTTCTCTCCAATCGATTCATTTGAAACTTCGCAATCAAAATCAGACTTTGTGCTGAAGAAGAACACCGGTACATACTTGTAAGATGAAGGCGAAGGTTAGCGAAGAAAAAAAACTACACAGTAGCTGCTCTCGGGTACTTGCTACATTTCTTAACAATGTCATCTAATTTATGTCAAAACCATGTCGAAATTGGCCAACCAATTAGAGTCCGGGGGTGGTCCAGCAGCAGTCAACATGTCAACTTTGCCCAAGAGCTTCAGAATGAGCTCGACAAGATCGAGTAGCAGTGACCAGGACCTTGCTGAGCTAGTGAGGATTGCCTCCAAGAAAGGTCTGCCTAAGAAGGTTGAGTCTGAGTTTCTAAGGCTGTTACAACAGTCCGCTCAGGGTCGCTTTCAGATGGATGTTGTGCAGCGTAGTCAAAGCATATGAGATATTGAACATTTTGTAGATTTTGATGTTAAAGAATTTTTGTACTAATCAAACCATGTCTATAATACATACACAAAAAAGATTGTACATAACATACTGTCTCGGCGACTTTGTAGTCTTGGGAGACGACGTTTATGACACTAATCACTAGTTCTTATATTGTTTCCAAGGATCAGAGCTTAGGATCCTCAAGAACATTCATAAAATAGATTCAAATGACATAACTTGCCACCATGTATTTATTTCTATTACCAATGCACAACAAAATAACGTTTTATACAAAAATTTCATGGTTAAAAACATGTTTATTCAGTTAACCTGAATGTAAACAAAAGAATTAAACACAACATGAATATTAGGATATACTTACATGGAGAAAACGGATTAGACGTGGAAGGAATCTACTATAGCATTCAACGTTTTCTGGGATGCTGGCCACTGTTTATCATTGGCACTAGCCACAAATAAGATCACAGTATTTCCCTTTGCTGTAGCCTTTGCTATGTTGTGTGAACCAGTCAATGCGAAGGGAGTCTCCAGAACATACCTGTAGTACTGCAAATATAACGAATGCCATGTGAAGCTTATGCTCGTATTCATGTACTTGTCAAAACAAAAAGAAATAGTAAACTTCAACTCTTTTGTTCTTCTTTTACATGCATTGATGTTAGATACTAGTTTTTAGTGTCTTCTTCTTTCTAAATTTATTCAAGTTACTCTTTTAGAGGGGGAGTCGGGGAGAAAACTAAACAATGTATTTAGTTTGAATGCATTAAAGTACGATGTATGCTTAATCAGTTTATAGCATCTAAGAAATATTCTATTGGTTTTGTACTTTTGTACTTGTATGCCGAGTTTTGACAACATTAAGTAAAGATACTCCCTTTCCGAAACATAGATAACTAAAACAGAACGTACATGGTGAATTATGGTTAGAAGTATTGTGATCAGATGTAGGCTAGACGATTTCAGCAAAAGCTAGGCGAAGTAAACATCTTGTTTAAAAATCACATTCCTTCATTGACTTTGAAATTAGAAAACTTCTTTACCTGCCTGCTGATTCAATTACATTTAAATACAACAAAACAAAAGAAACTTTTACTTGGCAAAAGAATGATATGTACATGAGACTGATTCCTATAAATAAAGAAAAGAAAAACATAATTAAATATATGATCAACAGATGAGTATATAAGCCGATACCGTTTGATCTCCAATCTTCTCGATTGATGTTTCAAGCAGTTCATCTGAGTCGTACGTATTTCCAGTAACAAAAGGGCCAAGGGATGCGATAACCTTTTCTGGGCTCCCAATATCTTCAATTGTTGCATTTGGTTTGTTGGTCAGACGAATCAAAGGAGAAGCCACTACTTGAACTTTGCCCTGTTTTTCGTCTTCGAATTTCACCTCTATCCAAGGCTCTGCACATTTAGGTTGGCAGTAATTCCCAGATAGTATGTTGGCAATACGCAATTGTTTCCAAGTTGGTGGAAGGATGAACTGGTATGGCTGTACATTTCCTGCAGGCAACTAAAATCAAAATTTTACTATAATAACAAAGGCAGGAACATAAAAAAAAGATTCTAGCAAGGATGACAAGTATGTTTTAATTCTAATGGCTAACCACTAATTCTGAAATATAATCCTTGTGGATTAATATAATTATATTTCTTCTGTCCTCCATAAGGCCAACAATTTTGGGATTTGGTCAAAGACTCACCTTGTAATCTAATTGTATAAGCTTCACATTCATGCAAGCATGCGTGCATTGAAAAGTGAAAACTTGTTTAGATGACAGGAGTTTTAGTTTAAAAAAAAGTGAAAACTTGTTTAGATGAAAAGCAAGAGAGAAAGAGAATATTATAAAGAAATAGTAGAAAAGAAATAGTAGAAAAGCAACAGAGAATATGAAAAGTGGTATTTTAAAAAGTGAAATGAAAATTTATGAAATTGTTGTTAAGTAAACAAGTTTTCATTCCCAAATCTTACTAATCCCTCATATGTTAATCGCAAAAATTCCCATTATATACTCCAGTCCCAATAAATAATAGCCAGCATTTCAACTTTTGAGCGTCAATTTAGTTACCTTCTAAACTTCAAAATGGGCAACAACGACTTTGTTTGTATTAAGAAAATGAAGACTAGTAGAATGGAAAAGGAAAATATAATAAATAGTGAAAAAAATTACCTGCACGAAGAGCTGGAGTATCCTTAGAAGAGGCTTGAAAGAGAACGAAATTGGAATCAGAATCGGACAGCGGTAGATAAGAACCAACCTCTACCTCTTTGGCAAGAGAAATTGAAGGTGAATGCAATGGGATTATGGTAGTGAACAGAGTTAATCCTTTGAGGAACCGTCTTCTAGCAGGAGAATGATGGTGAAAAGACAGAGAGTCGGTGAATGTTGGTTTGTTGGAAGAAGCAGGTTTTGACTTTGAGGAAGAGAAAATGGAGGATAGCGATGAAACGGCAGCGGAAGCCATTGACGAATGGAAGAGAATTCAGGAAGAAGAAGAGTAATAAGAATCCAGTTTTGGATGAGGTTTTATTTTGTGTTGGTCGCTCTCTAGCCTCCACACCGCCACCCGTTCCTATTATTAGGAACAAAAAATTTTAGTGGCCGGGCAGTTGAATGTTTAAAAAGATACTTAAGCTTTTAAGCTTTTATCTAAGGGTGTTACAATTGACCTAAAACATGCCTTTTTTTCATAACTCATCATTATAATTTATTTGTTTATACTCTTTTGTCCAATCAAAAGATAAGTATTTATAGGTCAAATGCATAGAGGTGGTGTATGAGAAATTAGAGGTGGTGCATGAAGAAATTGCCTTTAACTAATAACCAGCTTGTATATCTGCTCATTACCGGATTCAATGTATAATTGTTTATATAAAATCTATATGAATAAAGACATAATATATATATAAAAATAATATTATTTGTATTAAGGTTTGTTTACAATAAATACTAATAAAGATAAACACATGTACCGGTTTATATAAACTTATAAAGGTTTGGTTACAATAATTACTAAAAATATAATTTTAATATTGTAAATAAATTATACATATCAAAAAAAGTTTTGCCGAGTGGCAGTTTAGTTAATGACACATGTCATTTATTTATGTCTTTATAAAATATATTCTAGTTTATTATAATATAAAGATGAAAATTTATAGAATCAAAATTACAGTAGCACTTTCTAACGAAAACATAATAGGGAGGCACGAGTTGCATGTCTTATCAAGTGGGTTTGGAATTGGAGAGGTGTGGGTCTCCAAAGAGGCGAAGCTTTAAGGGAGCTGAACGAACTTAATGCATTACTTCGGTAAAATTCAATCATACTGAAAGGACAAAGGTTTTGGTTGCCATCAGAAGGAGTCTTCATTGTTAGAGCTTTATAAATCATGCTGAATAAAATGTTTCTTTCACCATACTCGTCAGGTACTATTTGGACCTTAGTAGGGGTGAGCTAAAATCAAACTAGAAACATAAGAAACAAAAAAAAACTGAAAAAACCAATAAATTGTTTGAGTTTGGATCTCTCCTCAAAACCGAACCTAAACCCAAAACAAATTTATAATCTGATTAATTTAATGTTTTTAGGTTATTTAAAATCAATTAAACTATTTTTTGTGTTTGATGTTGAATGAGTTGTTTATTAGTTAAAGACTAAGTTTATAAACTAAAGTATCAAACTAACCAAATATTAATCAAAATCCAATTTTAATAAATCAAAGTATCAAACTAAGACCCACGTTTAATAAAGTTCAAAGATAAATCATCGATCCAACTTTAATAAAGAAAAATCAAATTTTGGTAAAAATATAACCCAAGTTTTTTTGGGTTTAAACCCAAAAACCAAATGCAAATATATTTTACTGTAACTCTGTTTGCTAATATATTATACTTTTTGTCTTTTATTATAATATTTTCAAATTATTGATAAAGTATTATTAAAAGTATGAAATTCTCACTAATAAATGTCATAAGATTATAAGAATATATTATATAAAAATGTCAGTGTCACTGTAAATCCTAACTATCAAATTATTAAAGTTCAAACATTTTTTTTATAACAAAAAGAACAACACATAAAACATCGTAAATACAAGCGGCGTTTTTTAATGTAAACAAAAAGAAAAAAAAATACAAAGCGAAACAAACAGTGAAAACAGAGGGTATTTTTGTAGTTTGCCCTAAAAAACAATGAAAACCAGAAAATGGTAAAGGTTCAAACGCAGCGGGCATTTCCAAGGACGAATATTGTGATCATCGTCGCTTTTTGGTTTTTTGAATTTGTTTACCAATCAATCTATTTTTCCTTTCTTCATCAACACATCATTGTGCGGTAAGTCCTCCGTATTTTATCAATATTGAAGTTTTCCATTCATGATGTGATGTTTTTGTTTATGTAAACCGCATTTAGGTTTACTAAGTTTCAAATTTCTCACTTCTGTTGTTGTGTTTTTAGATTTACTCGCGTACTCGTTCAGCTCATGATTTTGTAGTGTTCTAGCTATTCGATTTGCTGTTTTTGTTCTTTTGGCTATATGTACGGTATAAAAGTTTCTCAAGGCGTATGATTGGTTAGCTGATATTGTATTAGGTTTTTGTGCGTGCTTGATTTGCTTTTGAATTTTGATGACTGCGGAATTTTTTTCAATTTATGACCGACACAGCATTTTGAGTCATTATAATGCTAACATAGGTCATTTGCTTTGTATATTAGGGTCTTGGTTTTATATGTGGCAAAATGTTCATTAGTTTGGGTTAATTTACTTGTATACAGCTAGATCAACTCCATCATACATATTGAAGTTTCAAATGTATGATAATCCGTAATGCAAATTTTCTAGTATGATGGTTCCAAATGATCTTTGGTCTTTGTTCTTCCATAGAACTTCGCACCAGAAAGTAAAGTAGGGTTCCGGTGTTCGAATTTAGTGGACAACAAATTGTAATTGTATAAATATTTAATTCTTACTAGGTTTTAGATTATATGTAAACCATAACATTGGAAAAATACTGTAGGGCAAAATAAATATATACATCATTTCACTTGCTAATGTTTTTTCAGTTACACAAGGAACAACTGTTATAAATTTATAATCATGAACACACATCATGGTGTCCACTTCATCAAATTATATTTTATAAATCATCACTAATTGCCTTGTCACCTTGTTCCAAATTGAATATGTAAGTATCCAGGACAGTTGATATGATTAGAGATGGGAAAGTGATGAAATTGATTGACTGCGAGAGTATGTGTATGAAATTGATAAATATTTGTTTTCAAGAATATAATGATAAGAGTACGAAAGTATACTGACACTTATAATATCTATTTTTCCTAGTAGTAGCAAATAGAATCCAGGTTCCAATCACTTATCAGAAAAATACCTAGGTTTGCTTTTCACATCTCTCACCTTGGATTAAAATCTGGAAATAATTATTTTATCATTTGCAAGGGCTAGTCTTATTTTAACTATTTTATAATTAATAATTTATCTTTTTTCCTACCATTTTCATGGGTTCATATATATGCAGGGTTCAAGTCTAATTATGAATGCAAAAATGAAATCAAGAAATCTTACAGAAAATGGGGACACGGTTGAGGATTCAATACTTATGACTTTGATAGGCAATGGTGAGGATTTGGCACCAATTGTAAGACATTCATTTGAGACGGGGAAGCCTGAAACTCTTCTACATCAGCTCAAGAATGTTGTGAAGAAGAAGGAAGTTGAGATTGAGGACCTCTGCAAGCTCCATTATGAGGAATTCATTGTTGCGGTGGATGAGCTCCGTGGTGTGCTGGTTGATGCCGAAGAGTTAAAAAGTGAGCTTGCAAGTGACAATTTTAGGTTGCAAGAGATAGGGAGTACTTTACTTTTAAGACTTGAAGATCTACTTGAATCTTATTCGATCCAGAAGAATGTTACAGAAGCTGTTAAGAAGTCAAGAATCTGTGTTGAGGTATTGGATCTTTGTATAAAGTGTAACAAACACATATCTGATGGTCAGTTTTACCCTGCTTTGAAAGCAATTGATCAGATAGAGAAAAATTATATGAAGAATATTCCTGTCAAAACTCTAAAAAACCTAGTAGAGAAGACAGTCCCAGTAATAAAAACGCATATTGAAAAGAAAGTGTGTGGTGAAATTAATGAATGGCTGGTTCATATACGGGGCACTGCCAAAGATATTGGACAGAAAGCAATAGGATTTGCTTCCTCTGCACGTCAGAGAAATGAGGATATGCTTGCTCGTCAGAAGAAAGCGGAGGAAGAGAGTTGCTTAGGGCTGGGAGATTTTACTTATTCATTAGATGTTGAAGAAGTTGATGAAAGTTCTGTTCTAAAAATTAATCTTATGCCTCTGTATCGTGCATATTATATCCACGTGTGTCTTGGGATTGGTGATCAGTTTCGGGAATACTACTATAAAAACCGAATGTTGCAGCTGAGTTCGGATCTACAGGTGTCTTCAGTGCAACATTTTCTTGGATCACATCAGACTTACTTGGCGCAGATTGCTGGCTACTTTATTGTTGAGGATCGGGTTCTCAGGACAGCTGGCGACCTTCTTTCAGCTAGCCATGTTGAGGCAATGTGGGAAACGGCCGTATCTAAGATGACTTCGAATTTGGAATACCAGTTTTCCCATATGGACACTGCTAGTCATCTTCTCCTTGTGAAAGATTATGTGACGCTTCTTGGGGCAACTCTTCGACAATATGGCTATGATGTGAGCCCCATACTTGAGACGCTGACCAATAGTCGTGACAAATATCATGAGCTTCTTTTGGTAGAGTGCCGGCTCCAAATCAAAGATGCCATTATCAATGATAAATGTGATCAAATGGTTATGAAAGAGTCAGAATACCAGTCAAATGTCCTCTGTTTTCATCTTCAAAGCTCAGATATAATGCCGGCTTTCCCATATGTTGCTCCGTTTTCATCAATGGTTCCTGATTGTTGTCGAATAATTAGGTCGTTTATCAAGGACTCGGTTAACTACCTGTCCTATGGGGGTCAAACAAACTTCTTCGATTTTGCAAAGAAGTATCTTGACAAGTTGTTGATTGAAGTATTAAATGAAGTTATACTTAGCACAATTAAAAGTGGTAGCACCGGTGTATCTCAGGCAATGCAGATTGCGGCTAACATAGCATTTCTTGAAAGAGCTTGTGATTATTTCCTTCAAACTGCAGCAAAACAATGTGGCATTCCCACTCGGATGGTTGCAAGGCCTCAAATTGCTCTAATGGCCAAAATGGTTCTCAAGTCTTCAAGGGATGAAGCTTATCTTGCTCTTATAGATTTGGTGAATCATAAATTAACAGAGTATTTGGCACTTACGGAGAACGTGAATTGGATTATAGATGATGTAGCACAACACAAAAGTGATTACATGAATGAGGTTGTTATTTATCTTGACACTCTTCTGTCAACTGCTCAGCAGATTTTACCTCTGGATGTTATGTTTAAAATTGGTAGCGGGGCCCTTGAGCATGTTAACAACTCTTTCATGGACACTCTTCTTAGTGATACTCTAAAGCGTTTTACTGCAAATGCAGTGATGGGCATCAACAATGATCTCAAAACTTTAGAACAATTCGCAGATGAGAAGTTTCATAGTAGCGGATTAAGTGAAATATATAAAGAAGGTAGTTTCAGAGGCTGTTTGCTAGAAGTAAGACAATTGATAAATCTTCTACTGAGCAGTCAGCCTGAGAACTTCATGAATCCTGTCATACGAATGAAGAACTATAACACGTTAGATTACAAGAAAGTGGGGATCATCTGCGAGAAATATAAAGATTCACCTGATGGCATATTTGGGAGCCTTTCTAACAGAGGCGGCAAGCAGAGTAACCGTAAGAAGTCAATGGACGTGTTAAAGAGAAGATTGAAGGAATTCAATTGAGAATCATACAAAAGTTTTGTTGGGAGTACTGGGTAGAATAAGGCGATTTTCTTTTGGTTCAACTTTCTGTTTTTATTTATTTATTTATTTTAGTAGATGACAAATTACTCATCTAATTGTCTAGTTCCTCCTATCTAAGTTTCAATGAAACCGTTTTACATCTGTCTGTTCTTATTTTAGTAGTAACGTTGAAGCCTGAGAGAGCACCATGATAAGTTGTGCATTGGTTGCTAAGCTTGATAAAGCATTCTCCTAGCTCTGATCGTGTACATAATCATGTGCAGGCTCATATTGCTACATGTTTTTCTTATGTCTATGTAACTATATATTTTTTTGTTAAAATGGTTTCTTTGGATGTTGCATTTATTGACATCTGATTTCGTGCATCTGAGTTTGGGATTTGGTGACTGAATGAGGGTATGCTATTTTTCACATTGTTCATCGGAAAGCAACCATCTGCAATCTTCTCTACCATGTGTGTTCAACTTTCCGCTGTATTTACCACCAGAGATTCATATAGTGTTGATTGAAGAATAAAGGTACAACTCCCTCTTTTATTGACTAGATTCACCAAGTTCCATTTCTTGATGTTCTGTGTTAGATGCAAGGTCTTTCCTGTAAAATGATTTATACATTATTCAGACCCTCACACCTGTGGACATATACTCCTGTCATTTGGTTGAAGCACATTGGTTAACTATAATATCTTGTTAAATAACTTGTACTTACCCTTTTATTATAGGAAATGTACAGTATTAGTCTTGTGAAGGGTATTTAGGAACTTAAGACTGCTTAACACCTTCCTTAATGTTCGCCTTTCTCCATTTTCGTTTTATTAGTTTTGTTGCTAATGGATAACCAAAAAAGAAAATCGGTTTTGGTCTTTTTGTAGCAAAGGGAAATGCATAATTTTAAAACTTGAAAAAATCATAAATGTTTTCATGTCCTACTTCCCTTGATTGATTTTGTTGCATGATTGTTGAGGAACAATTAATTATATGTATGGGTTTGGAAACAACAAAATGTCTGTAAGCACTTGAATTATCTGTTTACACATGTTTCTCATCAATGCCATTTTGTCAGTTGGTTGCCAAGAAATTGTAGGACCGTGTGTTTATAAGCAAAACAGATTTTCCAATCCCAAGAAAAGCATCCACTTCTACACTATTTGAAGCCTGAAAGAGTTCACAGTTCAAAATTAACATTGAGATAACTTCCTAGATTGCTATCTTTTGAAAGACGGGTTAAATTGTCATTGTGTAATTTTGAATTTAATCAACTTTTAATTTGCCTTTAAATTCCTCCAGAGTTTGGGTGGAAACTGGAAAGTATATGCATTAGAAATTTAGAGTAACTCGATTACAGCTTGCTGTTGTGTCAGTTACAAAGCATTTAGTTTTTGGGTGATGGTAAGACTTCAGACATACATGATGATGGAAATCATTTATCTTTGTATTATTTACTATTAGGAAGAAGATCCTTATAGTGTTATAGTATACTATGTCAGATGTCAACTATTATATTGAATCAAAGTATAAAAGAACATTGCCAGGATTCTCAACCTTTTGTAAATATGTAGACCGTTTTTCGGTGTGTTTTGTGTATATAGTTAGGTAGGGTCAAAAGGTTGATGTATCAACAACCTCAACCGGACCACACCAGATCGTCCCAGTTGATCACTCTAGCATATTATAGTGTTTATCTTTTTAACAAGTATAATGGTTAGTTTGCTACAAAATACAATATTGCTAGAACGCTAATCCGCTCCTTTGATGTTCTATCCTATAACACATTAACACCCATCATGGCTTCGAAAAGGAAGTCAAAATGATGGTCTGACTTAACTCTCTCTCTCTCTCTCTCTCTCTCTCTCTCTCTCTCTATACACACACACATACATACATACATACACATACATACACACACACACATATATACGGAGAGAGGGGTTCAATGGAAAACCAACATGCATCAGAAAACCTTGGAAAACCTCCATGCACCACCACAAAATTACAATTCCCGCGTGATGCATCAAATTCCCCGCGTGATGCATCAAATTCCCGCGTGATGCATCGACTTTATGCGTGATGCATCACTTGATCCAATGACTATAAAGTGGTTCCCGGGTTCTCCGATGCATATAGGTTTAAAATTGAACCCATCTCTATATATATCTATGTGTGTGTGTGTATACATACATATATATATATATATATATATATATATATATATATATATATATATATATATATATATATATATATATATATATATATATATATATATATATATATATAATGGCCATATATTCATGGACCCTTGGTCTTATTGTGTTTTTGTTCCACGGCAGATTGAACTCAAGTCAACTTACTGAATTCTTCGGGCAACTGTATTATAGTTGAAAATGCTGAACATCAGAAAGTTGGGTTTTATATATGGCTTGAAATCTAATGTTATATGTATGAAGACAAGATAAAGTTTTATCGATATTTTTTTAACGAAGTTATGAGTTAAATATGGGTTCTTTTTGGAAAATTTATCATATATTATGGCTGTACCACCTCTCACTTTTACTTTACATACGCATACATACAAAAGGTGAGGTGCGGCAGCCATCTGTCATTTTCAACAAATCTGATTAGTTTGTTGTGGTACAACCATTGTTTTGATTGATAATAAGTGTTGAGATGGAGTACATTTGGTGCTGTTATGTGTGCAATCTCATTATCTATAAGTAAAAGCTTGGGGGGTTGTGTTCAAAATTGGATGCAGGTGCCAATCACTTTACACCAACAAATAGTGAGTGCCATTTCCAGTATTTGAGCATTTGAGACCCGTGGCTACAAACTCACTATGCGGTATGCTAAACTTTATGATGGTGTTCTTAAATTGGGGTGAAATCATACTTTGTTGTTTCAAAATCAAATAAGGGAAAAAGACGAGCTCAATTGTTAATCGTGATTTTATCAATATCTCTTGCGGAATTTATTTTAAAAAGTTTGAGATGTTCCTGTGCGCAAGATGTCTTTTTAGTTGATTGACTAAATCTTTCATTTTATCTAAGCAGGATGAGCATCAGCGTTGTTGGGTAGAAAATTCACACCCTTAAAATCTTGCATAAATTGTTGATGATTTTGAAGATGATAATGAAGGATGCCATGTTGTACTGTTGCATGCAGATTTATGAGCAAGGTACAATTCCTTTGTTCACTTTGATACCTTGTGTAGTTTTCAAACTCATTTATTATTTATACCGTTTAGTCTTTCATGTATGAATGAAACTTGCTTTGGAGGAACCAAAGAGCATGCTCCACACCTTGACCTGAATGGCTGAATATCATTAGTCTTTCACCACTACTTTACCAAATACCGACAATGAAACTTCTATTTTCATTTGGATGCTCAGTTTTGGATCCATAACTATTGTACTTTACAGAAATTAAGTGAAATCGATACGACATCATGCCATTGATGTGTGCTTCACCAACATGATGTCAGATCATATATGTATTTATTTGCTTGTGGGATTCATATTGTTCCATGAGTCCTAACTGTTGTGGCAGCTAGTTAGCATTATGAGAATATTGTGATGTCTGAAACAAAAACTGTTAGGTTTGCATGCTGCTTTTAAAATCTAGACTTGTAATCATCATATCCTTTCTGGTGGCTGAAGACAGCTGCATTTTTGCTCAAGATTCTGATGGTATGTATAGGGGATTCAGATGTTTTAAGCCTTCAATAAACAATAGCGTCGTGTCGTCAGGGCCGGCTTAAGACATGTGCAATTTGGCAGTAAACAACACAGGGGTCCCAAAAGATTTTTTTTGGTCCATGTCCAGGAGGAAAGTGAAAGGGAACCAGGAAAGACGCAATGCTTTGGACGGCTGGACTTGGAGATGGGACGCACTGACGCAGAGACACACGATTGACAAGAGACGAGTGATGACGCTTTGATTGACGAGTTCAAGGACGCAGAAGCCGAGAGAGATGGTGTGGTGCGACGCTTCGATTATCCACTCTTGCTCTCGGCCAAAGTTTCGGGAAACTGAGGATTTTCCTTGCTCTCTGACGTCGATTATCACTAACTGTGTTTGTTCAACTTCCAAATCTCATAACTCAAACTTCTTCTTCCTCTACGAACAAGAGTCTTCTTTCAGGAATTACCAGTACTATATCGTGGTTTCGATTCTTTGGTGTTCGCCCTTAGGATTCCGCTCGATTTTGGAGCCAGAGGTCAGGAGTTCTCTTGCTTTTAATGTTTTTATTCGTTTCATGATTATACTTGTATCTTAGAAGTAAATTTTGTTTGATGTTCATTATGTCTGAATAATTTTCTAGGAATTATAATGGTCTTTTATATAGGAGCGTTAGTTTTTGTCAGGTTTATCCAAAATTGAAGTTCGAAATAATGCTTCATGATTGATTGATATTGCCAAATCCCAATTACATATATACCTGAATTTTACATTCAAAACTTATTGAAGTCTTTTAAATTTGGAGGGAAATCTAAAAATTAGAGAACAAAAGATGGTATTTTGATCCATTGGGTCAAGATGTAGGATTATCTGTAAAATATTAAAATTCCCTACATTAGATAGCACATGAATGAGGAATCACTCAGAATCTCTTTTGATCTTAGATTTGGTGGATAATCTAAATCCGAACCCCAAAACATGGAATTTGCCTCAGACATTCAAAATTGACGACTCTTTATAATGTATATGATTATACTCCAGTTTGGTTTTATCTTTTATAATGTACATGTCTTAGATGTTACAAAGAGGGGGTACACTTGTGAATTTGTGATTGTGAATTTCAAGATTGAAAGGATATCGATCTTGATACACTTATTAAGGATGATATAAAAATGTTCGAAAAAGGTAAATTTTTATACATTTTATGTTTGTATTGGCAGGTTGAGAAGTTTTTGAAAAATTTGAGATTAATAACGGTGTTGTAATGGGTTTTTTTTTTGTGAATTTTTCTTATATATACGTGGCTTAATTTTAAGTTTTTACACGGCCCAAAATATGATAGGAACAGCCTGTGTGTCGTCGTACATAGATCATCATTTGAATTATAAAAATCTTTTAGATCCAGATAGTTGTTGAATATATACGAGATCGTTTAATCTAATTTGGAAGCATTGTTATGGAATATTGGTTCATATGTTTATGTAAGAACATTCGAATATATAGTTATTTAGAGTTGATCCGGCATAAGTGTAGATCAAATACAACCATGAAATTTGACAAATGAATCAACGAATTAGAAGTTTTTATCTATGATTGAAATGCTATTAAAAGATTGTTGAGTACATATTTTGATGACAATATCGAAGAGTTTTATTTGGATGATTGAACCTGTAAAACAAGCATAAAAAACCTGACATCTTATCTGTTGGGTGCTTATTTTTCTTTTCATGGTGGCGACTTTGATTTTGATCCATGGACATGTTTTTGGTCCTTCACGAGTTTTAGAAGAGCCCAAGGACTGTTTCTTCATGTTCTTGGTGTCGCTTTCAGTTTTGGCTTTGAATCTAATGACTCAGGGTTACAAGTTCATCTATACCCCATTAACCGAGTGAATCAAGCATCCAGTGGCTGGTTAGCATGTGGGTGAGCCACCATTGAGTTGACTCGATGAGTAGAATCTGGGATTGAGCCATTTTAGAACTGCTCAAAGTAAGTTACTCTATCAAAAACAAAGATAGTTGATACAAAAACTCCTTTTTATTAATTTATTGGTTCATTTTAGAACTTCTCAAAGTAACTTCTGTATTGGAAAATCGAAACAAACCCAACTTCGTTTTGGTTTACGGTTTATTTGGGACCGAACTAGTTAAATTGGAACAAGAGTACGAGACCAGTGCAAAATTGGTTCCGAAACAGGTACCAAACTGGGTTAGATCGGTCTGGTATTTGATTATGTTATTTTATGTTTTTTGGTTTCGGTTTGGTTTCGAGACCTATGCAGACACCTAATTAATAATTGATATACTATCGTTTTCTTATAATAATATATATGTATTACCCAGACCCAATAATCTGACTATTCTTTGTGTCATTAAATGGTTTAGGTTGATAAACACTGACTAAAACGATGATGCAATATATGTCTAGTGATTCAAGCAATAACTTTACCTTTTGTAGCACCTATACTTTTTTTAATTATAAAAGTTCACTATTTATGAAATTGACATGACAGTAAAGAAACTGAAATTATGAGCAGATGTAACTATTTATTAAATTGCCATAATGGTGACTTATCTTCATACTGAAAACAAGTGGATGGATTAGGGATGTAAATGAACATGAATGAAATCCTGTTCATGTTTGTGTATTTAAGTTTAACTGAACAAATGAGCGAACGTGAAGCACTAAATGAACGGATTTTATTGTTTATGTTCGCTTGTTTAAGATTAACCGAACAAGTAAACAACGCGAAAGATAGATGAACGGACTTCTTTATGCATGTTAGCAGCTTGTTATGAAATTTAACCGGCCTGTGCCTTCTTTTAGATGATAAACAAACATAATATATTCGATTTATTATAAAAACTGATAATATATCTTTGTTATTATTGTTTTAAACCTTCTATTATTAGGTACATATTAATATGCAATTGCAGCGGATTAATTATATATTGCTAACTTGCGTGATGAAATTGCTCGACAAGAATGAACATTTTGATATTTATGAGTTTTGAATTATATGATCTACGCATATAGTTGACGACTCTTGTGAATTTAGAAGTATATGATATGATTCTTATTAATTTAGAACTAACAATGACTTTTTGTCATGTTTTATTATGATTTATGCATAATTGCATATAATTGATATTATATGCATTTTGAACTAATACTAATTTGTTTGTGTTTATATTATTTATTAATATGAACTGATATTCGACATATAATAGAAATAGACATTGATTATAAGCGTCATCACTAATCAACTTTCAACCACTTATCACTTATGTAAAAGAACATCACTTTATTTATTTGTTGTTTGTGAAGGTAATTTAAAATTATCGTAGTCTTATAAGACGAACATAAGCGAACATATTACTGAATGTTAATTACGAACGTAAACGAATGATTGAGACATCTGTTCATTTTATTTGATGAACATAAAATATTGTTCATGTTCGAACTTCCTGTCGAATGATTCATGAACGGTTGACTGAACGTTCGGTTCGTTTGCAGCCTCAGGATGGATGATGTATTGGTGTGCTAGTTCAAGAACTTAGTAACATGTCTCTTATAAATGGTGTGTTGGCTCAGGAACTATATTGATGCTTCATCAGCAGGTTACAAGAGTTGGTATATATAATTTCTTGAAAGAAATAATTCAACTAGTCGTAGAACTAGGAAATTTAAGCTAACCATTTGTTTGAAAAACATCGATGGTTGAAACACGCGTATGTAACAAAATGTCAAGAACAAGTTTGATGCAGAAAACAATTTTAGTTGCATATGAATCCTAGGATGAAACCCATTGGTGCTGTACTTTTAGTTAGGGGTGAGCATGGATCGGTTTTTGACAAAAACCAAAAAGCAAACCGAAACATCGGTTCAAGAAACCGTTCGGTTTGGATTTTAAACGGTTTGGTTTTTCGGTTTCTATTTCGGTTTCGGTTTTTATTTCGGTTTTTCTTTGTTCATGGTTTTCAAGTTCAAGTCTTTCTTTCCAAAACCAAAAACTACACAAACACACACATATATAGGAATAAACATATATATGGATACATAAAATCGAATATATAATATTTTATGTGTTATTTCACAAACAAGATTTAGACTTTAAACAATTTATTATTTAAAACCATGACAAACATACAAATGCAATAATAATAATAACAACAATAACCATCATCATTATAATATTCAAAGTGAGTTTTAGCCTCATATAAAAATTAGACATCGAAAAGTTAAAACTTTAAATAAAAACTTAAATGAAGAAGTGTAACGAAGGAAGAGTATTTACAAAGTTTATAATTATAAAACCTCGGTTCGGTTTGGTTTTTTTCTGGTTTTTTGACCTCCAAACCGAATCCAAACCGAAATTTCTGGTTTTTGAAAATTCAAAGTCCAAACCAATCCAAAGTCCAAACGGTTTGGTTTTTTGGTTCCGGTTTTTTGGTTTTTTTCGGTTTCGATTTGGTTTTTGGTTTTTTTGCACACCCCTACTTTTAGTGTTTCTTTCAGCTTCTCGCCGGCCTCCCTGCAAGGTTACACCCACAACAACCGTTTTCAAAGATATTGTTTGGATTTCAAAGTACATGTCCAAGTTACCGATCAAAACAACTGTTTCGGAACACATAAGCCTACAAGGCTCCGTCACAACTCACTGCGCGCTCCCATACTGTTGTGATGTGCCTAATTAATGTTGCCCGGCCTTCTCCTTGCTGCTCTTTCACTATATAGTTTATCGATCGTTCCATGTTGATATGGTTTTCTGCTATGCTATTTTATGTATATATTCATTATATCGTTCTCTATTTATATGACTTTTAGTTTGTTCTGAGTGCTATTTGTATAGTAATTGTGTAGGATACTATGACTTTAAGCCGTTCTTGATAACTCTTTAAAATTGATAAAAGTGTATAATTATTCTTAATAGCTTTTTCTTGTTCCTAAAAGAAGATAACTTTTGTGAAATAATAATATGACCTTTCTGTTACTTATTCTTTTAAAGTTGTTTAGAAATGTTTTGATGGTAGATTTGTAGTTGATTTGATGTACTGATGTGGAGAGGTCCATCGATGGACCACTGCTCAAAGAGAGGTCTTAAATTCGTAGGCATGGATGGTTTTTGATCATATATAAACCAAGTCCAATCCCGTCAATATTTATTTATTTAATTTCTTTTTATTAAAGTATTAAAACTAAGTTATTGTATTATTTAAATTATGAAAAAAAGAAAGAATTAACCAATCAACATGGCCGTCCTTGCAACATAGACTCTTAAATATTTTATACAGTAAATTGGTCATTTTGAGACTCAATTTTAATGGGTAAACGGGAATTCATGAACGACAAAAAAAAAGATTAGTGAGAAATTAATATGAATAATACGAATAAAATTATATTTGACATGAATTCCATTCGCACCTATGCAGAATGTGTATGCGTCAAATGCAAAAAAAAAAATAAAAAATTATTGATCCAAACTTAGATCTTTATTATGACCGTGAGACCCTACAAAACTGGAAGGCTCTGTGCGGTCAAGCCTCCCGCACACCCTAAAAGACGCCACTGCCAATGAAAGTAGTTGTGAAATTGGTGACTTATAGATTGAATTGTCCAAACTCCAAAGCTAGATTAAATGCTATCAGTACGTTAACGTTATACAATTGATTAAAACTGGACCGTTTAAAATATGTAGCGTAAAAAAAAAAAAAAAAAAAAGGCGAAAACTATATTGTTAATAGGAAGGGAAGCGGCTAGCTCTGGTACAGTTAGGTTTGATGTAAAAATGGTGCGTGGATATTTATGACTGAAATTAAAGTTGATGCATTTTATAAGTTAAGTTATATAAGGTGTCTGATGGGTAATGAATGGGTTTGACAACCAAATTGTGGATTTCAATTTCCATATATGGCCGGCTTAAACAACAGAAATGGGTGAGGGCAAAAAGAGCGACACTTGGCCACTGGTCACGGGCCGACACGCACACATAAAATCTGCCCTCCCTTCATGCGCACCATGTCCTTATCCAATTATTGCTCCAAAAAATATTTTATATATAAGGGTGGGTTCAATGGAAAACCACAATGCACCTGAAAACTTGTGAAAACCGCACTGCACCACCACAAATGCATCAAATTCCCCGCGTGATGCATCAAAATCCCGCGTGATGCATCAAATTTCCCGCGTGATGCATAACCTTATTTACGATCATGTCACCGCGTTTTTCATGAAATGCACCAAATCGGACGGTAGACATAGGTTTCCATAGTTTGCACGTGCATAGTGGTTTTCCATTGAACCCACCCCTATATATATATATATATATATATCATTGGTATTATGAAATTAAAAAATATTGACGTGACAATTTATTCATTCACACAACAAAATTATTATATAAATAACAACTTAGTCATTATATG
Organism: Centrapalus pauciflorus; assembly: GCA_020465985.1. NCBI lineage: Eukaryota > Viridiplantae > Streptophyta > Magnoliopsida > Asterales > Asteraceae > Centrapalus > Centrapalus pauciflorus. The sequence goes on from JAANYP010008203.1 coordinate 328,901, forward strand.
ACGTGTATTATTTTATGCAAATTAGAACATTATTCAATAAAACATTTCTAGTTTATGTAGTTTAGAAAATACTAAAAGGGTGTTTGGTTTTGCGATATGAACGTGATTATTAGCTTATTATTATACAATAATGCAAAAAATTGGTTTAAAGGGTTTGGATTGCATACGTTAATAAGTGATTATTTGCGTTTAGAGTTAATCTTACCACATTTTTTCATAAGTTAAAAAATGTAGTTTATTTGCTTAATAAGTGATTATTTGGTCATTTAACAAGTAAAAACGCAAATCAAAACGTTTTAAAAACTGATTATTTGATAATTATGATAGCAAACAGCAGAAGCTAAACCAAACATTACATTTCCGACAGCACTTTTTGTTACAACTATAATCTGATTATTAGTTTTCAAAATGCGACATCACTTTTTCAAACACAAATCCAAACACCCTCTAAAAATTTAATAAACATACATTTTCATGATTATTTTATATCTTTATAAATATTTTTTGGTCAAATTAATCCATGTATTTACATGGGTTCTATAACCTATCTAGTGTGTGCATATATATATATATATATATATATATATATATATATATATATATATATATATATATATATATATATATATATATATATATATATATATATATATATATAGGGGTGAGTTCAATGGAAAACCACTATGCACCTGAAAACTATGGTAACCTACACATACCGTCCGATTTGGTGCATTTCATAAAAAACGCGGTGACATGATCGTAAATAAGGTGATGCATCACGCGAGATTTTGATGCATCACGCGGGAAATTTGATGCATCACGCGGGATTTTGATGCATCACACGGGGAATTTGATGCATTTGTGGTGGTGCAGTACGGTTTTCACAAGTTTTCAGGTGCATTGTGGTTTTCCATTGAACCTCCCTATATATATATATATATATATATATATATATATATATATATATATATATATATATATATATATATATATATATATATATATATATATATATATATATATATATACACACACACATACACACACACAATGATATCAATTTTCATCCCTTGATTCTTTATGTCAATTTACTATTTCCAATAAACTAAATAATTAATTACCGACAAATTAAAAGAACCAAAATTATAAATAAACAGAATAACAAAAACCCAAAAGAGTAAATAAAAAAACCATATCATGAAATCGAAATATTAATTTAGCTAGATTCTTTTTGTACATAAAAAATGATGTGAAGTGAGGATAAAGCGGTGAATAAAAAAATAAATAAAATGAAAATAGTAAAAAAAAAGCGTTGTTTTTGTTAGGCATTATTATGGTCAACATGGTTATGATTACAGACATGAATTTAGATAATTATTTAGAAATATATATAATTATAAAAAAGATATGTATGAAAAGTATTTAAAAAAAGATGGATTGTAAAATTGTCTTTATGCAAATTTACGTAAGCAAGGAAGTCATCTATTTCATATCATATATGCGCTTTAATTTTGGGTGGACGTTAGCTTTCAACGCCAACCGGAATATCATCAATTTGAAAAACCAACCGATCATTTTCTATTAAATTTGAGATTTGAGCATCATTATTAATTGTAGTTTAACAAATAATTAATTACCTTTGATTATATACATTTCACATTTCGCCTTGAATCGGTGTTACTAATTTTTATTAAGTGTGAAGTAGTAGAACTCGATTGATTTATGCTCTTTAGCAATCGAAAAGCTTCTTCTCTTGAGAAATATCTTGTCCCGTATGATTCATAACATATGATTAACGGTGGGTTTCCCTATATGCTTGTATGTATCGATACCTAGCTAGTGCATCAGACATGTCATGAAACAATAATTTCTCGTTTTTTTCATATAAAGAATTGAAATAGCGAAGCACTATCGAGGAGATCCCAAATCTTCTCCCCTCATTTGTCATCACATATATATGCATCAAAATGCCTATAAATGCCTTCCTTATTTACTCAATAGACATGAAACCCTTTTGGGGACTTCAAGCCTTAATTAACACAATCTAACTTAAATGTTAAAGAGTTTAAGTCATATAAATCTAACGTACGTTTTGAATGTATCGATATTGTATATGAACTTTTTTCCTTACACATATGATACATTTGTTTTGTTTTGCTTCCTAATATGGTACATATGATAACCGATGACCCATGAATTTGTGAAAGTTAGAGTTCACAGAGTAACAATGTCCTTTTTCAACCTTTTTAAATGTAATGATATGCATGTCAAATTAAAACAGTAATAAAAACTATATGTACCATATCAAAACATATAGTTATGTAAGTGGTTGAATCCGTCATGTCCTCGTGCAACATCAACACTAAGTTACTGACCATCAAAAAGTTTATGTACCATATTAACAAGTAAACTCTACGTCCATGTAATAGATGTGTAAGAAAAAAATTTTATGTATCATATCGGTATATTTCATAAAGTATGTTGATACTGTATGATTTTAGTATGCATTCTTGAGGCTCAGATCTTAAAATGCCTCTAATGGATGTTTTTATGTATATGTCAAGTTTGCAAAAGGAAAAAATGAGCTGAAACTCGAATAAATTTAATTTCCACTTCATCACATGCAATCTCGAATAAGGGAATTTATTTTTCAACCAATTTGAAAAATATATATTGTGATGGATCTGAATCTCAAGTTGGCTGGAAATTGAATATTATAATTATAAAATGCAAGAAAACACAAACTTTTAAAAATACTTTTAATGAATTTATTTGTTTTTGCTATTAATTAAACCATTAAGGTATTTTATGGCTTCTAAGGTCTTTTTAATGGATTTATAGATAACTTTTGTATTCATAACAACAACAAACTCTGATCCCATTTAGATAGAATAGGGAAAGGTGGATGTCGACAGTCTTGTCCCATTAAAAATTGAGATGACTATGTCACAGGTAACATCCATTATGGGGTATTGGATGACCATGTGTATAGTCCGCATATAAGACCTAGTGCTACAAACATAACATGCGTCTTCTATGTGAAAGGTTAGTGCACAGAAAGGTACTCGTAACAAAATATGGTGACCATGTTTTATTTATGTAACAAAACGTCTCTTAATGTTCTTAGTAAAAAAAAGGGTTGTATTAGATTTACATATCAACACTAATTGCCGTAATTTAAAATTATAAGCTTATTAATTTTTATTGTGGTACATAAACGATGGTTGAACAACTATGATATGATATCTGCTGATTCTAATAAATTTTTTAATTAATTAATCTACATAAAGTAAAAACACTAAATTGGTGAGAACAGATAAAAAGGATCCTTTATAGCTAATCTAATAACAATCACTAACTTAAACTTTTGATGATAAAAGGATAATAAAGTAAAAACTGCAACTCTTGTGTGAACAAAACATTGTGGCAATCCTACATAGTGTAAGCTTGTGCATATTTTTATGCAACACAACATACCATCACTTTCATGGCCATTATGATCATCATCATACAAGTAGAAAGACATAAAGACCCAAAAAGATCACAAAACTCTAAAAAGAGACTAGGAAGCAAGGTATGTGATAGCATAATCCAACAATTGCTAAAAATGAAAAAAAAATTTATAGTATACATTTATGGGTAATTAATTTTTTTAAACAACAGTAATTTTAAAAATTAAAAGGCTCTAACAACAAGCTAAAGACAAGGCCAAGAAGACAATATAATCAACAAATAATACAAGGCGGAACGTCAATACAACATCTAAAAAGACAACTCTCATAGAGGATCACATAACCAATTACTCCAAGATAATTTTCTTCGAAGCTTTCTCCTAAAGTTTATTAAAATAATGACTAACTTTGAATTGAACAAAAAGAGAAATTGAAGTCCGAAGATCCGGATGGAAAAATTAAATTTCTGAGCATCCAAATAACCCAACACAATGAAAACACCAAGATCGTGAAAGCTTCCCAACAAATTTTTTTTAAAGTCTCACAACAATACCCCAACTAATTAGAGAAGCAGTAGACCCGTCTAGAGGATGACCGACCCAATGACCATCTTCTAAAGTCCGTCAACAACTCTGAAGACAGTTCACATTTTTTAAGAATACACCATGAAGAAAATTATTTAAAGAAATAACATTAATTACTTGATCATCATATTTGTTAACTTAATTATAACATATATTTTATCAAATTATTTTGCTTCTTGACCATATGAATTTTGTGTTTGAAGAGTATAAAATGATCTTTAAATATCTCAAGGGATTTTGGTTTTTTTTTTTCCAACTACAAATGTATTTAGGGAAAAATGCATAGAATAGAAACGAAGTTGTATATTTTTACCGATTTTAGTAACAAAGTTTGATGTATGCACATAATAGAAACAAACTTATAAATTAGATCGATTTTAGTAACTAACGCGTTATACGATGTCACCCATTTGCAAAATCGGTAAAATATAAAATGTTGTTTCTATTATACGTGTGTGTCAAAGTTTGTTTAAAGATTTAATTATGGATAATTGCGTGAAATAGAATCGATAATCTTTACCAAATTTCAAAACAAATTTTGACAAATGTGTTTAATAAAAACAACATTTTATAATTTTATCAATTTAAACTATGATTGACATTGTATAACCCATTAGTTACTAAAATTGATAAAAAAAAAATTATAACCTTATTTCTATTATAAACATATATCAAACTTTGTTTCTAAAATCGATAAAAGCTCCAAACTTTCATTTCTATTATATGCAATATCCTCATGTATCTAAGCCATAGTAGATATTTTCATACTCATGTATGATGTATCAAACTATCCAAAAAATTGTAGATATTTTCATACCCATATTCGCAATTTCGTTTCATATTATTTAACCCGATCCGTTATACAACTGAACTAAAACAAAGCCACAACACAAGTCGACACAACCTTACAATTTGCTAAAAGTTTACACTTTATACCTTCTACTTACATGAATACAACTCTCCTCCCTTTTATTATGCAAATATGTTGGTATTTCATCTACTTTTATTTCCTTTACATTTTCTTTAAGGAAAACGTTGATAAATCATTTCTAAACCAACTTTATTAACCTTGTAGTCGCTTACGATGGTATATAAAACATGTGTACGAGACTAACCATAACCACTTATTAATTTTTAGTTATTCTATATTTTGTATGGCTTAATACGGTGGAGTTAAAGTTCTAACTCTATATATGTCCTTTAATTACAGTTACATATTTTACCTCTTTTATGTTGACTGTGAGACAAGAGACTTTTTGCCTCTTCTTTTAAAGAAATTGTATAGATCATTCTTAATTAACATGGACCTCATATGCATATCATTATATATATGTTAACAAGTTTGTCAAACCAAAAACCTGTCAAATATCAAGTTAAGTCATGAGATAAGAAATGAGGAAAAAATATCAGAAAGTGAAAATATCATCAATTCTTCATGCCAAATTAATTTTGGTATTACACGTGCATACATTAATATGGTGTTTCTTAATAATTACTTTGCTATGTACATGTGACATGTCCATACTAATATAGTATTTCTTGATGTTGAAATTAAACCTACTAATCATATTTTGTTAGAAAAACAGGGTATGAATTAAGGAATTAGATTGACTTGGATTATATTGTCATTGTGTTGGACACTTTTCGTAAATAACAATTTGACTCTAAACATGTTTTTTAACTTTTATTTAGGGATAATATACAAGAAAATGTACTAGATCTAAACTAATAGAATACATTAGTGTGTGTGTAGCGTCAGGGTCATTGCAGATCTAAATTTTATGCATAACTGTACATACAATATTAGATGTAAATTATATAAAATTCAGTGGATTCAATTTAGAATATTCAATAGCGAATATGTTGAATATTTAAAAAATGTAAAATAATCATTTAAGTTTTTAAGTGATAAAGTTCTTGTTTTCATAGTATAATTTTTTTTATTTTAAAAAATTATTAATTCTTATATTATTTAATTTGTATAGTTGGTTCTGCAGTCATACACATAATTAAGTTTTGCAATAATCCTGTGTATATGTGTTGACACGTAATAACTTCCAAATAACCATCAAATAACCACGACAAACAGTAGCAAGATTATCAGCAACACGTTGATAATCATCAGTAGTGACTACCTACTATTAAGCTTGTGAAAATTCAACACATCAATCGATGCAATATTCGTAGCTGCAGAACATCAGCAAGGATATTAATGAAGCTATTAAGACTGTTAAGGCTTATACAATTGAAAATCTCTACACAAAACCACTTCAGAAATTGTATTTATTGGGGTTTCTACCCCCTTGGACCCGCTAGGAGCATTGCCCTTAGGACTATGTAAAAGGATGCAACACCTTGAAACTCGCATTACATCAGGGTTTATACTATGACACTACTTATACAAGTGTGCACATCGTATCGTCAAATTTTTTCTAGTACAAATCGCAACCTTAACAGGTTAAGATAATTAGACTAAAATAACAACACATATCTCGATCTCCGCCTCCCTCGTCTTTGAGTGTTTTATACTAGCCTGTTAGATTAACAATACTTAGCAAAACTAATTGTATATGTACGTATACAACAAAAAATAAACATCCTCTTTATTATATACGTATAGATTCAAGATCATTTACAATGCTTAAATCATGTGTAGTTGAATAACAAAAATTAGACAAGTAACCAATTCTAAAGATATTCTTTAATCATAACAATAATATCATGGTGACTTGAAAGGATAGGTAAGATTGGGTCTTTCGAGTCTGTTCAAGTTCAACCATCAAGATTCTAGACGAAATTCTAGTAAGTTTGTTTGGAATAAAAACAGATATTTTAAGGTTAATCTGGAATGGATAGATTGGTGTTCCAAGTCTTTTTTATGTTGTCAGAATATGATGTAATTGCTTTTTGCTACCTACTCGCTGGTATATTAACGAAATTACCGTCGTTCAAAAAAAGTATGTGCATGATATGTGGTTCAAGTTATATAAAATAGCCTATGATTCTATGAATATTGAGTTTCAATGACATAATTTCAAATCAATTTGATAACAATTAATACAGGATAAATAACCCAGAAAAGCTTCCATTACACGTTTGAATTTTGAATAATAGTTATTGGTGATAGGTTTTTGGTATTTTTTTTGTTTGTTATAAAGTACCCTACAACTTTTACCATTTTGGTGTGTTTTTGATGGTTATAGTTAGCTAACATGCAATGTGAAATGGTAAGTTTAGTGTGAGAGTGACATGTGTTAAAATAGAAAGGTGAATGAGACAAATTGCTTACACATTATGTCATGTCATGTTGACTCATCTTCACCACTATCTTTGAGGTGAATGATTGGGATCACCCAATTGCTATAAATTCATTCATTCATCCATGGAGATTTCATGCAATTGGAGAGGAAAATGTCTTTAACCAAAAAGGATCATGAAAATGGTGACACTAACCATGAACAAACCAAGAAAGAAAAGAATCTTGGAGGAATCAAAACTATGCCATTCATTCTAGGTATGTCTCTCTACCTTTCATTTTATCATAAAATCAATATATAATAAACTTGATTTACAATCATCTGAATGTATCGGTTTAAGATATGTTATTTTAGTTATGAGTTTATTTTAGATGCTGGTTGTATATAATTGTATACAATGATTAAGTTTTTGTTTCTTTAAAATACGATTACAAAGAACAAAAGTAATACACACACAACACACATATATATATTAAGACATTTATATCAATGTGAACGTGAAATATATAACTTTGTTTCTGTAAAATACGTGCGAATTAGCCAAATGTCATTTGTGAATCGATCATTAGCAGTAATTAGCATACAAAGAAGCTTCACGAGTATTTTAACGTTTGTTTAAATTTGTAGTTATTACACAACTTTATGCTTTAGGATATCCAAAATAAGGTTTGTTTCAAGATTTTATACTATTATATATGTCATTTGGCAAACTGGGTTTGTTTTACTGAATGAAACTTATTTAACATAAATTATAAACTTGTGTTAACTTTTATGATTTTGAATTAACGAATTATAAACTCTTTGTAGATCTATATGTATTTGGATTGTTTTTTTAGGTTATTGAATAAAATATTAGAACATTTATTAAGGAAGAGACTGGACTAAGATAGTACCGACTTATGTGCATCGGTATTCACGAGATGTGAATAGGAAGATATTGTATAATATTGTTATTCTTTATCAACAACTGTTTTTTTTTGTTTTTTGTTTTTTTTTTCTAATTTGATTATAACAAAATCCATTATATATATTTATCCTAATTTAAAAAGTAAATAGATAGTCTTGCTTTTAACGTTTGTAATTTATTTACAATTTAAATTATGTTAATCCTTATTTTGGTAATATAAATCATTTAGTTAAGATAGTTAATATTTTGAAATTTATTATTTTAATTAAATGTTAATTCATATGTTTGTCTTGACTATTTGTCCTTATAATTAAAATATAACATAGTTAATTAAATATTATAAATTTAATGTTAGTATTTTATTATTAATTTATAACACATATTTTTAATAATAATAATTTTTTTAGAAAGTCTCATTTAACACATGAATACATAAACTTATCATAAAACACTTAGGAGAACACTAGTTATCATACGTCACCTTATATTTATTTCATTTAAGATGATTACAAGTTCTTTTTTATTTTAAAATTGATAAATATTAAAAAAAATCTATCCACAATTATCTCTAAATATTTATTAAAAAACTATCCACGAATCCTGACTATAGTAATTTCTCTTTATCAATTCCTTTCATTCTTACTTTTCAAAAATTCGTAACACTTTTGTTAAGTATTTATCAGTTCTAAAATAAATAAATTCTTAACTTAAGCACAAAGACGTTTTAAAAACTCTCAAGTAAAGAACAAAATATTAAATATGTTTCTTATATAAAATAAAATCATCACATTTGTTATGTTTGTAGAAAATACTGATTGCAAAAATGCTTGAATTATCTGAGAGTGGTGATACACTTTCAGATTGAAGTATTTCGATGGTACAATCGAAATCTCAATAGGATAAAACTCAGAGAAAATGAACAGAGAATATGGAAATGTTTCTGATTTCTTGTACCTCTCAAATGACCAAAAACGATGGGTAATATTTGGCGGGAACCGCCAAAATGACCAACCGCAATTCGTATTCAACCGAATTTCGGGTCCAATTCAGATCATCCGAATTTCGGGTCTAATTCGGATTCATTCGAATTCCGGGTCCAATTCGCAACCCCAGCCAGGGGCTCTGCCCCTTGGACCCCGCCCCTGGAACCCCGCTATCGGGGGCGCTGCCCCCGAACCCCCTGTAATTAGTCTTAAACAATATTGAACAAGTGTGCACTCCGCACCAACCTAACTTGTTCATTATGTAATAAGATTATTTTGGTCAAATAAGTTCATCCAATTACACTTAAATAATATCGGTGATAAATCACTAACAATGTTTGTTTTCTCCGACGTGATTAAAAGATATTTTATACGTATTTTATGATTTCTAATGTAATTATTAATAAGTTATTTAATCTTTAAGTAAATCTTTTAACGATTCAATTAAGAAGCAAGGTTGAAATCTGACTTTGGGTTGAATTGAAATTTACAGCAAATGAAGTATGCGATAGATTTGCTGGAACAGGATTTCATGCGAATTTGATAACTTATCTGACACAACAGTTAAATCTTCCGATGGTGAAGGCTTCCAACATACTGACCAATTTCGGTGGCACCTCAAGCTTTATGCCTCTGATAGGTGCTCTAATGGCGGATTCTTTTGCAGGCCGCTTTTATACAATCGTTGTTGGTCTTTTTATCTATTTACTGGTTCGTACTATACGTTTCTTTGCTTTGCTTTCTTTCCTCGATCGATCTTTTACGTACGAACGAACGAACATGAACAAGAACAGGCTTCGTTTACGATCTGATTTCTTGATAATCCATTTTCATGTCGATCCAGGGAATGGTGTGCATCACTACATCCTCAATACTACCACAGTTACGACCACCACCATGTCCCACCAAACAAAACTGCATTGAAGCTTCTTCATCTCAGCTATGGATCCTCTACCTCTGCCTCCTCCTTACCTCCCTCGGCTCCGGCGCTATCCGTCCTAACGTCGTCACCTTTGCTGCCGATCAATTTGACATGACCACCGGCAAATCAAACCCCAGCAGCGTCGGTCGTAACTTCTTCAATTGGTACTACTTTTGTATGGGACTCGCAACTCTCTCCGCTCTAACAGTTGTTGTTTACGTACAAGATCGTGTCGGTTGGGGCCTTGGTCTTGGCATCCCCACCGTCGCGATGGTCTTGTCGTTTTTGGCATTTGTGGTTGCTTCTAGTCTTTATCGAAAGGTGAAACCCGAAGGAAGCCCGTTGGTTCGGGTGGCTCAAGTGGTGGTTGCTGCTGTTAAGAAGAGGAAACTTGTAGTCCCTGAAAACCCGACGACTCTATACGAAAATAGAGAGTTGGATGCCGGTATTTCGACTGACGGAAGGCTTCTGCATACGAATACGTTACAGTAATTCACTTTGCCTCATAATTGGATTAATGGGTTAAGGTCTTACAATATCAACCTACTTTTGAAAATGTATCGATATGGTACGTCTACTTTGTTAATTGTCTACATGGTACGTGTAATTCATTTTTCTGTATCGATATGGTCATTCTATATAATAGAGCCCGATTTTTACATACGAAACAGGGTTCTAATGGTATGAAAAACAGGGGTCTATTACAAATATGGTCATATCGGTATGAAAAATTGAAGTACAGTGACCATGTCGACATTTAAAAAAGTAGACGTATCATATCGATAGATTTTCAGTAGGTTACTATTGTATGACTACCCCAATTAAGATACATAAGATATACATTTGCTTTATTTATGTATAGTTAGCTAGTGATGGTATTCGGGTGCAGGTGGTTTGATCGAGCCGCAATCGTAACCCAAGATGACATGAAGGATCCTACCTCCCCGAACCTATGGCGACTAGCCACTGTCCACAGGATCGAGGAGATAAAATCCGTCATACGGATGGTTCCTATATGGGCGGCCGCGATCCTCCTAGTCACTTCACATTCCCATCTTCATAGCTTCGTCATCATACAAGCGGGAACGATGGACCGTCACGTGTCCCCTTCCTTTGAAATACCACCAGCGAGCTTATCGATCTTCGGTGTACTCACGATGCTCTTCTGTCTCTCAACTTACAAACGTTTATTTGTCCCGTTTGCACGAAGATTCACCAAAAACCCTATAGGCATCACATGCTTGCAACGAATGGGAATCGGTTTCGCTGTAAACATTCTAGCGACATTAGTCTCTGCACTAGTCGAAATAAAGCGAAAACAAGTTGCATCTGATCATAACCTCATCGAAAATCCAAACGCCACGATTCCCATATCGGTTTTCTGGCTCGTTCCACAGTTTTGCCTCAATGGTGTTGCCGAGGCTTTCATGTCAGTAGGGCATCTAGAGTTTCTATACGATCAATCACCCGAAAGCATGCGAAGCACTTGTATGGCATTGAATTGGATCGCGGTGGCCATCGGAAGCTACGTCGGGACGTTGGTGGTATCATTAATTCATGCCTACACCGGGAAAGAACACAACTGGCTTCCCGACCGAAATTTAAACAAAGGGAAACTCGATTACTACTACTGGTTAATGAGTGGTATACAAGTGGTGAACTTAGTGTACTACATCACTTGTGCTTATTTCTACACGAGTAAACCACTCGAATTGATCAAAGATGGCAACGAAGAAGGCGATTTGGAGTTGGCAACGGAGAAATCAGTGTCATCGAAGGCGTTATTGAACGGTCGAAACCGAGATAGTGAAGGAAAAGGGGATGAAGAGTGCAATGAGAAGAGAAGTTGAGCAACATTTTTAGTATTAAAGATCCTCCAAGATATGGTCATGCAGGTTCAGGTACTTGACCACATTATTTGTAATAGAATAAAAGGGGATCTCTTAGTTCTTTTGTATGTTTAAAAAGCCCATGTCACAAATTAAGCCCATTGTAATAATATAATATAACCTTAGGGATTTAGAACCACACATTAGCTGATAAACTATGTAAATTGGGCCTGGGCTAGAAATCAAAAATTTTAGTTAATTCCTCTATTATCTATTGATGATTCTGAAATAGTCCATATCTATATCTATCTATACTATTAAAATAGTAACTAGATGTCACATGACACCTAGATAGAGTGTTAATTGGCTTAACATGAGATTGTCATGTATACCTAACGATTTTCTATTTAATTTGTTTTTAAAATTGGTTTTTTCCAATTTATAATAAATAATAAATATTAATAAAAGAGTAATTATACTCATTTCTTGTGAAGCCATGTGTCATCACCATGAATCGACACATAACATTTGTAGGTATTAAAAATAATACAGAAATTTAAATTATATCTATCCAAATCTAATATAATCTACTTTAAATTCAAATCAAATCAAACAAAATCTAATACTCTACTAACTTATTAATTATAATATAAGATAATAAAAGTTTAAAAAAAAATATAAGAAAGTAATTACTACACATATATATATTTAGAAATATATAAAATTAATAGGTCATAATAAATAATAATATCATTCCTATATACTTTTGTTTAAAAAAATATTTATACATTTATCTCTTTTTAAATTTTATATATATTAAAAATATCCGCGTAATACGCGAGTAATAAACTGGTGTTATAATAAAACAAAACATTTCATGTCACATTTTGCTTCAACAATGTAAGAAAAATTTTATTTTTGCGTTTCTCTTTTCAAATTTAACAACTTAACTTAATTGTATTGAATTTTGATTTTAAATTTTTTTCATTAGTTAATTAGTAATAAATTAAATGTTATAAATATTAAATTAGTGTTTACCTAAAACCAATATCTATCATTATTATATTTAATAATCATAATTAAATCCAAATATAAAAATTTAAATTAGTTGTGAAAATTATTATTATTTTATATATATATAATAAAGCAAACATTAAATAACGTGTGTCACCTCTACGTTTCACCGAAAAAATAACAATTTATTATTATAAATAAATAAAAGATAAATACAAGTTATTATTAAAAAAAAAGATAAATTCACTTTATTTTTTAATCTATATATAATAAAAAATAAACACATTATTATTTTGTGTATTTCTATTTTTACTTGTCTACATTTTATATAAATACATTTAATTAAAAATATCCACGTAATACGTGAGTCATTGATAAACGACGACCTATGAAGTATAGTTTAAATTTTTTAGTTAGTTTATGATCTCAAAATTATTAATTGAAAAGGTAACAGTTGAAGCCATAATTAAGTGCTGATGATTTGTCAATCATACAACTTAATTAAAATGTCATTAGTGAAACAAAATCTTTACTTTCTAGTTTATGCTACAATAACTTGTACGATGTAAATTCGATCGATACTTCTTGCTCAACTTTCAAAACAAAACGAAGGATGTTCGACCGCCTACGATAATTAACTCGTAAAAAAACACTACTAGAAAACTTAGGGGGCGTTTGGTTTGCAAATTTCCTGGAATTTCCTGGGATTTGCATTCAAAATCCAGTGTTTGGTTTGCAGATTTCAGTAAGGATTTGAAATACCAGGATTTGTTAAATCCTTACATTCTTTGTTATTTAAAATCACAGCCTCCCCCCCTAGGATTTTAAATCCCAGTTACCTTGCATTTTTCAGATTAACAAATTTTTTCTATAAGATAATGCAAATTCTTTGACAAAATCCTGACAAATGCATATGCTGCATAATGCAGATCCTTTGACAAAATGCAAATCTCAGATAAAAAAATCCGCGAACCAAACGCCCCCTTAGTATCAGTGATGGATTAGAAACAAAATTAGTTTGAACACAAAATGTATTACTATCAGCGGTAGATTGGTGGTAACCAAACACTTAGTAACCAGGGCCGGTCCTATCATTTTTTAGGCCCGGAGCATATAATTAAAAAGGGGCCCTCTATATATATAAGCAATATTCGTATAAAAATTTACAATTAAATAATATTGATTTTGTTGCACTATTGTCAATGTCATGTCTTTAAAAACTTCACAATCTGTCATCGTGTAATGGTTTCATGGTGTTTCTCTGAATTTTTCCTCATTCCAAAAACCGCAAAAAAAAAATTAATATTAAAATCGTATGATTATAAATTGGGTAAAAATTGCGTACAATATTAAATTATATATTTATTAGTAAATTGAAAAAAAGAAATTTAAATTTTAAAAGATTCATAATGTAAATAGTAACATATGTGTCAAAAAAATAACATCTCAAGAAATAAATACATATCTCATTATTATTTTTAATAATCGTATAATAATAACATAAACCACATGATAAACAAAAATAAAAAAATCAAACTCATTGAAAAACAAAAGTATGAACATTGAATTTGATGGATTGTATATTAATATAAAGCAAATATACGATATCTATATATGAAAATCCAAGTGATAGTGATGAGATATAAAAAAATAAAAAAAATGCACACAGAGGGATTCGAACTCATACCATTAGAGATCCAAGGTAAGATGACTACCAGCTGAACAAACACATTATTTGTGATTTTTTTTCACTCAAAACACATATAGCCTAATACTGGAATGCTGGGCTATATTAACATATTAATTTTTTTTGGGCCCCTTTGAATGATTGGGCCCTGGGCGGTGACCCAGGTGGACCAGGCCCAGGGCCGGCCCTGTTAGTAACATAACCAATTTTGAACACAAAATGTATTTACTATTATGATGCACCGATGCAACATCACAGTCACTTTTATATGTTATACAATAACTCCAATGTGATGCACTTTCTTTTGCAATGCATTGTCATTATCTAATGTTTCGATAAATACTGTTTCTCCATTAAACCTCATTTTGAGAGAGAGAGAGAGAGAGAGAGAGAGAGAGAGAGAGAGAGAGAGAGAGAGAGGAGAGAGAGAGAGAGAGAGAGAGAGAGAGAGAGAGAGAGATCAAAATAAGAATCTAAATATATCTTGAGACGTGAGAAACATTGTGATTCATCTTTTTTTTTTTTTTTTTTTTTTTGCATATTGATTCATCATTTTTTAAATATATAGATAAAATGAATCTTAAATTTCAAATTAAGTGAATCAACAATTCACTACTTTTTTTACATTGATTTATTAGTTTTTGAATTTATAAAATTACAAATCACAAATTTAAAAATAAGTGTACAAAATTAATGGACCATATTATCTCACAAATCTCAAAATATATTTAGTTTTTTTACGATAAACTAAACAAACACATGCACAACTTTATATATATAGGTTTAAGTGAGTACCATCTATTATGCAGCGCACCAAAAGGTACCACTCGTAGAATTTAATTAAAACATGTTTACGAAAAAAATTAAAACGTTTTATTTAAATGTGATATATTCTGGTGCGCTATATACATTGGTAATCTTTCGAAGCAAGCAAGCATGCATGCATGCATGCATGTATATATATTATACACACACACATGAGGTGTGTGTAATTGTGTATCGTGTGGTGGATTCCAGTGTAATTTATGTGAATTATTTGTGGCCTTATGGTGGGTAAAAATTAAACTGGACCAGTGGAGAAGGTAGAAGAGTACAAACGGTTCGTTTTGGTCCACAAATAAGATTCTATAGATAATGTGAAAGGTGTGATGATCACTTCACTAAGCGTTTTAAAATGAATTTACTACTAAACATTATTTTATATATATATATATATATATATATATATATATATATATATATATATATATATATATATATATATATATATATATATATATATATATATATATATATATATATATATATATATATATATAGTGGGTTCAATGGAAAACCACTATGCACGTGAAAACCATGGAAACCTATGCATATCGCCCGATTTGGTGCATTTAATGAAAAACACGGTGGCATGATCGTAAATAAGGTGATGCATCACACGGGATTTTGATGCATCACGCGGGAAAGTTGATGCATCACGCGGGATTTTGATGCATTATGCGGGGAATTTGATACATTTGTTGTGGTGCAGTGCGGTTTTCACAAGTTTTCAGGTGCATTGTGGTTTTCCATTGAACCTCCCTATATATATATATATATATATATATATATATATATATATATATATATATATATATATATCGTGTGAGTACCTAAAAAATGCAGAGTACCGTGAGTACCTGTGAACATACGGGTTTCAGATGTGAACTTGCTCCGAAAAAAAGTTTTTTCTTTAATTTTTTTTTTCATATTCATTTAGATACAAATACTATAAGGCTATTCGTAAAAATTTATATACATTTACAATTTCTATCATTTTAAAAGACATGTGAACGTGAAAAAATTCATGTGAACATACTTAGTTGTGAACACACGTTCACAACCGTAAAGTTCATGTGAACACACACATTTCACATAGTTCTTGTGTGTGTTTATGTGTGATTTTTTGCAAGTAATCTTATATTATTAATTTAAACATTATTATGAAAAAAAATTTCAAAAAAAATGATTTTAAGCGTGGTACCTCCGGTATCCCGCAAAACTAGTGGTACTCATTTGAACCCAAATCTACACACACACACACACACACACACACACACACACACACATATATATATATATATATATATATATATATATATATATATATATATATATATATATATATATAATCAGGTTCATCAGCGTACCTATAAGATTCCAGCGTACCTAGCGTACCCTAATGTGAATGATCATTCACATATATTTTTTTTGAATAGACATATATAAGACAACATTATAAGACTTTTTTTCAAAAGAAGTAACATCATAAATCTTGTGAATGGTAAAAAAGATCATGTGAATGGTCATTCACACCATTCACATGGAATGAAATGACCGTTCACATAAATATGCATTGAGCATTCACATAATTTTTAAGGACACAGAAAGTGTGAATATATGTGAAATTCATATATCATGTGTATAACATTAAATTAAACATGGTTATAAGAAAAAAAATTTTAAAAAAAGTTTTTTAAGGTTGGTACCTTCGGGTGCACTTGATTTCGAGAGGTACCTTTTTGAACCTGAATCTATATATATATATATATATATATATATATATATATATATATATATATATATATATATATATATATATGTATAGAGGTTCAATGGAAAACCACAATGCACCTGAAACTTGTGAAAACGCACTGCACCACCACAAATGCATCAAATTCCCCGCGTGATGCATCACCTTATTTACGATCATGCCACCGCGTTTTTCATGAAATGCACCAAATCGGACGGTATGCGCAGGTTTCCATAGTTTTCAGGTGCTTACTGGTTTTCCATTGAACTCAGCCCTATATATATATATATATATATATATATATATGTGTGTGTATATATATATATATATCTATATATATATATATGTGTGTGTATATATATATATATATATATATATATATATATATGTATATATAGATTTAGGTTCAAGTGAGTACCACCTCTAATGCAGCGCACCAGAAGGTACCACCCTTAAAAGTAATTTTTTTTGAAATTTTTTTTCATGAACATGTTCTAATTAACATTACACAGATCATATGTGAATTTCACGCAAATCCGATCACTCTAAGTGCATGAAAACACGCATCACATAAATGTGCGTTCACATGTCTTCAAAATTATGTAAGTGTGTGTTCACATCATTTTTTAGGAGCTAGGAGATGTGAAATTTACATATGATCTTCATAACGTTAATTAAAACATGTTTATGAAAAAAAAAATTTAAAAAGTTTTTTTAAAGGTGGTACCTTCTGGTGCGCTGCATAAGGGTGGTACTCTCTCGAACCATATTCTCTCTCTCTCTCTCTCTCTATATATATATATATATATATATATATATATATATATATATATATATATATATATATATATATATATAGGGAGGTTCAATAGAAAACCACTATGCACCTGAAAACTTATGAAAACCGCACTGCACCACCACAAATGCATCAAATTCCCCGCGTGATGCATCAAATTTCCCGCGTGATGCATCAAAATCCCGCGTAATGCATCACCTTATTAACGATCATGCCACCGGTTATTATGGTTTTACAGCGCCGTCGGCCGTGCGTTTTTTCATTAATTGGCACTTATGATCAGTTACGGTATGCTTAGGTTTAAACAATAATTTTCCCAGGTGCAATTGGTAGTTTTCAATTGGAACCCACCATATGTAATATATATATATATATATATATATATATATATATATATATATATATATATATATATGTGTGTGTGTGTGTGTGTGTGTGTGTGTGTGTGGGTATTGATATGGATTAGTTCAATTAAGAACTTCTATGCATCGAAGACCTTTGGATTTGTGTTGGTAAATGGAGATTCTTCATTGAACCCCCTTCATACATACATACATACATACCTATATATATATATATATATATATATATATATATATATATATATATATATATATATATATATATATATATGTTCAATTGAGAACTTTTATGCACCGAGTAACCTCGGAGAACTTTTTTGCATCAGATAATCCGTCAATGGTGTATTGAGGACATTTTAGAAATACAAAATATATTGAAATTAAATATATGGAAATAACAATTATCAAAATTAAATCAATATTAACTAAATTTCCATAAAAAATCTCTTACTTTCCCCCTCTCTCTTTCCCTCTCTCGCCTCTCCCCCTCTCCCTCTCTACCAGAGTTAGGAATGACAAAAATAACCGAATCCGACGGGGGAAACCGAAAACCGATCTAAACGGGGCGGGTTTCCCCGAACCCGATTAAGTAAAACGGGGGACGGGGCGGGTATGGTATTGCTAATACCCGCCCCGTATACCCGATTACATAACCCGTTTAAATCCTCGAATACCCCGACTACTTTTAATAGCAACATGCTATTTATATTGTATATATATTATATATAAAAGATTAATTATATATAAAAGATGAATAATTTTTTATCTATTTTATATATTATACATAAATATTATTACGTATAACTTAAAAAAACTTATTTATTTACATATAATTTAATGAAATAATGTTTAATTTATTATCATTTGATAGGTATTCAAATTTAATTTTATATTAGTATTGAAATTTTAACATACATGGACGTTTTAAGCTTAAATTATGAACCACGTGATTAAATTTCATATCATTGATTTATAAATGGGTTACCCGATTCCCCGCGGGTTTCCCCGCGTACCCGATGGGGATCCCCGTTTAGGATCCGCGGTTTTTTTAAAGGGGGACGGTATTTACATTCCCCGCCCCGAACCCGCCCCGTTGCCAAACCCCTAACCAGAGTTGCTAGAACGTCGCCACCGTCAAACGCAAAAGCTCCCAAAATGATGTTGTTGTTGATGGTGGATGCGACTAGCAAATGGTGGACATCACAAGGTATGGTGATGGTATTTTTTTGTTCAAACCCATATTCATCTCCGGCCTCCTTTAAACTTCATCATGATGTACGACGTTCGATGAAGCTCTAGTCTGAATGATGGAGATGAACGATTTCCATGGTGATAAATTTGATCGATGATGATGAACGATGAACATGATACATAGATGAACGATGAACACGATACATAGATGAATGATGAATACGATGACGATGATGATGATTAACAATGATGCATTACGAACTTGTATAGATTTTGTATAGATTAAGTCGAGATGAATCACGAATCGAACGATGAACATGAATGCATCGATATCTCCATAATTTCTTTTTGAATTTGTGTAGTTTTTGTTAAATTTGGAACTGTATCAATTAAATTTATTTAACATTTACTATTTACTTATTTGTTAAAATATTAAGTTAACGAGGTATGCACATTCCCCAAAATGTGCTTCATTGTTTGTTTCTGCAATCCACATGATGCATAAAATTGTGAAACTAATTACCTTTTTAGCGTTAATCTAATCCATATACTTTGTAATGTTAATTAAAACACTTTTATTAAAAAAAAATTAAAATGATTAATTTTAAGAGTGGTACCTCCAGGATCGTAAACATAGGGTTCAAAAGAAAGACATAATGTACGGAAAACCAATTTATTATCGTTGGATTAGGTGATGTATCATGCGGAGACATGATGCATCATGTGGGAATCTGATGCATCACGCGATAATTGTAATATGTTTGAAGTCTTTGTGGTCCTTCCATTGTTTCCTGATGCATTATGGTTATCTCTTGATATCCTATATAATGTTATTTGAAGTACCACTTTGTATTTACTTATAATGTTATTTTATACATTTTTACGTAAATTTTTTTTAAATAAGTTTCACATTAAGTGGTACTTCAAATATCCTACAAAAAAAAATAAGTCTTTCTAAAACCTTATCCTCTCTCTCTCTCTCTCTCTCTCTCTCTCTCTCTCTCTCTCTCTCTCTCTCTCTCTCTCTCTCTTCCTCTCTCTCTCTCTCTCTCTCTCTCTCTCTCTCTCTCTCTCTCTCTCTCTCTCTCTCTCTGTGTGTGTGTGTATGTATGTATGTATCTGAGGGTCTGTAATTCACATATTAGCCTCTCGTGTTAGGATTTTGTCAACATACTTGATTTGATTTATTTCGTTATTGTAAAGGTTAACATATATATGATGTAAACATGGACAACTAGAACCATGGTAAACATCAAAGACATCACTTGCACTAGAATATGGACGATGACTCTTAAAACAGTTAGTATTTTAGTGTAATATGGGTTGATATGTTAAGAATTTTTGATAGAAGTAGAAGTCTGGAGGCGAGAAGTGCGAAGATGTATAAGTTAGGTCAAAATTAAGACTCGGACGTAAAACACGGGTCAATGGGATTGTGTCTCCTTACAAGGTCCTAGGAGCATTGAGATGTCGATGTTAATTGACATAGTTACTAATGCACATGCTTAACAGCTTTGTTGTGCTTCATAGTTGCTGAGACATGACCATTGTTGACGCTTTAAAGAAACAACGGACTTTGATACCCATCAGCCAGCCATTGATGCTTATAGCCTATCACAAAGTCATTGACAGATAATCACAATTGATGCAATTTTTTGACGGTTATTAGCAGTTAAGTCTGAATATTTTTTCTAGTCTTGCACACACACACACACACACACACACACACACACACACACACACACACACACACACACACACATATATATATATATATATATATATATATATATATATATATATATATATATATATATATAGGCAGGTTCAATGGAAAACCACAATGCACCTGAAAACTTGTGAAAACCGCACTGCACCACCACAAATGCATCAAATTTCCCGCGTGATGCATCAAAATGAAACACCCATACAACTAATACGAGTATTTCGATAACATTATACGTTAATTTATACAGAGTACTTGCGGAAATACGTTCAAATTAAAACTTTTGCAATTAATAATTATCAACATGATTCCAAACACTTTGCATGAGACACAACAGAGTGTCGGAAATCACGGAGCAACGTAACTGGTGCTACTAGGTTAAGTTATCAATTTAGTTACAAACGAATTAACAAACAGTAACTAATTCGCGTAAGTCCCAAAAATGGAAGTCTGCTACTCCCGCCCCAATCGTCCACAAAATATTGAGCTCCTATCCGAGCTCCAAACGATATCTAACAACTTGGGCCAGCCGGGCCTTTGCCCTTAACAGATCCTGAAAAGATATAACAACTAACGGGTAAACAACAAAGTTGTTTAGTGAGATTCTAGATTAAAGTACCATGCGATATATGAATGATGCCATGCAATGCCATGAATTCGACTTACAATTTTGGAGGCCAACTAATGGCTATAAGCTACCACATTGCGGTTACCATACACAAGCTTACCGTACAATGGGTTTACAATCTACTGCTCGATTACCACACCACAGGCTTATCGATATGCAGTTTACAATGATGCCATACGATTACCACCACAGGCTTATCGTTTTACAGGCAATAAATCGCGTTACCGCTACAGCTCAAGGCTTACCAATTATGATTCCGCTGGGTTACCCGACACTCAGGCTTACCGTCTCGGCGGAGAGTGTCAACATGAAGATCAGCAACTTATCAACCGAAGTGAATAAACAATAATAGATGTATGTGATGGCAAACAGAGCATGAAAATGACAATAATGATACGAAACAAGTAAACATACAATTCACTGATCATACCCATGCAAATACGCTTCATAACTTAGAGACTCACAGGATACACAATACGCTCTCGGCCTCAAAACCGAGTTATAATCGTCAAGGTAAGAGTGATAGTCTTCACGCAACTTAACCCGTCAAAACCCCTACAAGTAGGTTCATAATATAATATTTATAAGTCTCACCGCTTACAATTTCTCAACTTTGATCCGGACATATTAGTCGTAAAACCTAATTAATTTTCGGTATCGACCAACATAATTATTTTGGCCTAATTATCCTTCACAATTGGGGATATAAGCTATTTTGGTGAATGATCCCGAGGACTAATTAAAATTACAATTTCTGGCCGGAACTGGGCTCACGTTCCCATCCGAATTCGGATCAGCACCAGCCGGACTTCGGATCATCCGAGTTCGGTTCAGGGACCATCCGAACTTCGGTCCTAGGCACATCCGAATTTCGG
Organism: Centrapalus pauciflorus; assembly: GCA_020465985.1. NCBI lineage: Eukaryota > Viridiplantae > Streptophyta > Magnoliopsida > Asterales > Asteraceae > Centrapalus > Centrapalus pauciflorus. The sequence continues at coordinate 351,686 of JAANYP010008203.1, forward strand.
ACCTACACATCTGAAATCCAAGCCATCCGAATTCGGATCAGGGACCATCCGAATTCGGTTCAGGGACCATCCGGATTCGGATCGGGGACCAACATAATTTCGGATACCTTCCAACCGAAGTACGGTCCGAATTCGGGTCAGGGACCACCCATCCGAATTCGGATCCCAAGACTGCACTTTTGCCCCTTCGAATTTAATGCTCAAAACTACCACAACTTTTCATATTTATTACAAACGGTTTGGGGTCATTCCCAAACATATATATACTCTTTATAACACATTTTAAGCAGTCAAAAACAACATTTTATTCCTTTTTAATCATCAAGAGTTCATGAACTCCATTTTCGGGTTTTTGAGCTAAAACCCATCAAAATCCATAAAACTTGCATATTATGTTTAAAAATGATGATTCTAACTACGTTTCATCATTATCCTTCAAGATCTAAAGATTTCTTCATGCTATTCATAAAAACCCATTTGGGTTTCTCATCTTCTTCAAACGAAGATGGAGAGGAGAAGAAGATAAAATAATAAGATTCATAAATAAGAGTGGTACCTCTTGGATCTTTCGAAAACAACAAGAATCTTCAACAAAAGTTTGATTTTGGATTCTTCTTCTTCTTCTCTTTTCTTCCTTTTCTCTCTATTTTGAAAGATGGAAAAAGTGAACACACACACACCTTGTGTGTGTGTCTGCGTATGTATAAAGCAAGGGAAAAGGAGGATATTTTCTCCTTTTTCCTTTTCAACCCTTGACTTCCACATATTTACCAACCAAACCCTAGAATTATTTGAATTTCTTTTAAAGTCCTTTTTACATATTCAAGACATATATTCATAACATTCCTACTCAAACATTCATTTATGTGGAAATGAAATTAAATTTAATATCTCGAATCGTATTTCATTTCAATAAATATATATTATCAATTATATAAAATTCGGGTCGTTACACTTTATGTTTTGATTACTCAGAATGGCTTCTAGTTCTTTCATGTCAAAAGTCATTACATTTGATCTTCATTATGGTGGGGTGTTTGTCCCAGAACCACTACTGTCATATGCTTGTGGTTTAGCAAGGACGATAAGGAATGTAGATTTTGAAGTGGTTGATTACAACATTCTAGAGGAGATCATATCTGAAGCCACAAACCACCAATTTAGTGCATTGTACTATTGTGTTCCTAGAAAGGTCTTAAGCAAAGGACTTAGGCAAGTTAAATGTGATACGGATATTGAGAAACTGGTTCGACTTGCAAATGGGAATGAGGGAAGAATATCATTGTATATGGATCATTATGAGGAAGATTTGTCAAATTTCATTACTGATGACACTGAGGATGATAACTTGTTAGGTCCTAAATGGGTCAAACCAAGACTGGGGAATGAATATATGAATGTAGAGGTAAATGAAGAGGAAGATCAATTTTCTGATGGATTTTCAGTTGATCATGATGAAGATGAAGAGAACTATTCAAAGAAAGCAGTGGCTGACCCATTCTTGTCTCAACTATGTGGTGACATTAAAGTAGATGAAGTATCTGAGGTTGAAGAAGCAGATCAATCAGACAATGATTCGAGTCTGGATGAAGGCAATGAGGCTGAAGATGGGAAAATTGACAGAGGGGTTACTTATCCTAAACATGATGCTTCAAGACCATGGAAATTAATGAAACCAGAGCTTGGAGAAAGGTATGAAAGTTGTGCTCAATTAAAGAGTTGTTTGATCAGTTATGCAGTAGCTAATGGATACCAGCTGAGGTGGGTTAAAAATGAATCAAAAAGACTGATTGTTGGATGTGGTGAACCCGAGGCTAAGTGTCCTTTTAGGTTGTATGCATCTGTTATGAGTAAAGAAAATTCTTTCCAGATCAAGTCATTAAATGACGAACACAAGTGTGCTAGAAACTACAAGAAAGGTTCAATAATAACAGCAAACTAGGTTGCAAAGCAATACTTGAGGGAAATCATTTTAAATCCATATACGACAACAAGGAAAATGCAAGCTGATATCTTAAAGAAATTCAAGTGTCAGGTTAGTATTGGGTTGTGTAATAGGGCAAAGAAAAAGGCTATGAATGAGTTTGACTTAGGCTTGATAGAACATTATGGGAAGTTATGGGATTATGGTGAGGAATGTAGGAGGTCAAACCCAGGAAGCACTATTAGGTTGGATGTGAATAACATGCCTGATGGTAAAACTTACTTTAGTAGATTTTATGTATGCTTTAAGGGATTAAAGGATGGATGGGTTAGAGGTTGCAGGAAGGTGATAGGGCTTGATGGGTGCTTTTTAAAAGGTGTGTGCAAGGGGGAATTGTTAACTGCCATAGGAAGAGATGCTAACAATCACATGTATCCTATTGCCTGGGCAGTGGTATGTGTTGAAAACAAAGAGAATTGGCAGTGGTTTATTGAACTCTTGATAGATGATATTGGCATGGAAGGTGGCAATGGATTAACTATTATATCGGATCAGCACAAGGTATAATCATTTCATAATTTATATATTCTTTTCAACCCAATGAATTGTATGTTAATTTAACAAAAAAAAATGTGATGTAGGGTCTTTTGGAGGCTGTTAAAGCAATTATACCACATGCAGAACATCGTCAGTGTGCAAGGCATATTTATGCCAATTTCAAAAAGAAATTTAGTGGGATACAATTTAGGAACCTTTTTTGGGCAGCATGCAAGACAACGGTTCCTGCACATTTTTTTGTCAAAGATGGAAGACATCAAAAGCCTTGACACTGCAGCATACAATTATCTGATTGAAAAGAACCCAAACACATGGTGTAAGGCTTATTTTGAATTAGACAGAGCTTGTGAAGCCGTTGAGAATGGGATAAGCGAGTGTTTCAATGCTGTTATATTGGATGCTAGAAGAAAGCCAATCATATCCATGTTAGAAGACATTAGGCTATATATCATGGACAGGAACTACAAGATGAGTAAGAAAGTGGAGAAATGGGATCATGATGTCTGTCCTGCTATAAGAAAGAAATTAGAGAAACTGAAAAGCAATCAGAGGTATGACACAACTTTAGTGCAACATCATTTACACTGTCTACTTACTTACTTACACAATGTATTTCTATTTATAGGCATTGGGAAGTGCATCCAAGTGGAGGAGCAGAATTTGAAGTAAGGGATATCAATGAAGCATACACAGTTGAACTTGAGGCTAAGGTTTGTTCTTGTAGATCATGGCAGATATCAGGTATGTATTGTCTTTAGTCTCTTATTTGAGTAATACACAAAACAGTAGCTAATGTATTTTTATTTGTAGGTATACCATGTGTACATGCACTTTCTGCTATAGGATTTATCAATGGTGATCCAGAAGAGTATACAAGCATGTGGTTTAGTAAAGATATGTTTATTGAAGCTTACAAGTATCCAATCAAGCCCCTCAATGGGAGCAATATGTGGCCTGTGACAGACTACCAGAAGCCATTACCTCCTAAGGAAAGAAAGTTACCTGGAAGACCTACCTTGAAAAGGAAGAGAGATGAAAGTGAAAAGGATGCTAAAAGAAGAAAAAAAGTTTCAGCACAAGGAAAGGAAATGTCTTGCAGAATCTGTTGGCAAAAAGGACATAACAAAAGGACCTGTCCAAAGGTAAAGAAAGAGAAAGAACCTGAAGAAAACCAAGCTACAAAGGCCAAAAGGACCTGTCCAAAAGAACCTGAGATAAAAAGTACTCAAGGATCTGTTTCTACAGTTCATCAAAGGACCTGTCCAAAAGAACCTGAGATGAAAAGTACTCAAGGATCTGTTTCTACCTTTCCAAAAGGACCTGTCTATTACCCTGCACCTGGACTTTCAAATCTGCCTAAGCTAAGGAAATCACCAAGGCAAGTGCTTGCAAAGTTGAAGAAGGTTGTCAAAACAAAAGATGGAAAGGGTTTAACCTTTGACAACCCACACAATCTAGAATAGGTTTTTGTACATGTTGGGCAGTCTTTTTGAACATGTTTGGCACATGGCTTTTTTGTACATGTTGGGCACAGGATTTGTTGTTTTTTTGTAAAAACATGTTGGGCATGCTAATGTTCCCTTGACTGTTTGTGCCAATATAATCCAGTCTTTATCTGATTATTCACTTGACTATTTATGCACTGATTGGCTCTTTTGCTGTAATGTAATGGTTTTTTGCCTTGTTGTCATATTAAACTAGTACACTGACTTGCAAAAGCTGTAATGTAATGGTTTCATTCAACTGTAAATGGTTTCATTGAAGGCAAATCAGACATCAAAAGTAATGGTTTCATTGATTGTAAATCAATACATTTTGGGTAATGGCAATGCCAATACATTCATCTTGCACATTGACTTTGAACTTGTGACAAACAATACCAAACACAATACACACATAAATAACAGAAATCTCCTATACAGAACTAACTTTCTCTTGCTTTTACACAGCTCTGTTTTCAAGACTTCTGGGACTTCAGTTTCTGGGAGGGCATCCTTATCATTTACTTGTTTCATCCTTTTCAACTGGGAATGCATATCATACATTGTATCCCGGTACCATTGACTCTCCATTTTAGGATCAATCCACTGAAAGTAGCTGCATTGTCTTGAGGTTGTCTGGATCAAAAAGACATAAAAGTTGTCGAATTAATTCAACATCGTATTTCAGAAATTTAATCCATCTACATCTGCATACCTGAAAATTTGGACACCTAAGAAACCTCCTTGCTGGATTCGTGGGTTTCCAAGATGTGTATTGACGAGGTTTTTTCCCACAAAAACAAAGGCAACCATCAACGATTGGAAATTCATCCATGGACCAACAGGAAATACGAGATGAAGAAGCCATGGTCGATCGATTGTGCTACAGGAGGAAGATCGATCAATAGAGTTACACGAGGAAGAACCATGAAGAAGCCATGGAAATCACAGAGGAATTGAAGGTCGATCGATTGATGAACTGAAATTAGGAGAAGCAGATCGATCGTTCTATGGAGCTAGGGTTACAAAGGGTTAAAATGGTTGTAACCGGCTGATTAGGTTATAAGTACAAAAAATAGGTTTTTACCCCATATTAAACCGGTTAATTAAAGATTAATGGTTAAATGGAGCCAAAAATTAATTAAGTGACTAAATGGGTCAAATCTGAAAGTTAAGTGGTCAAATAAGTACTTAACCCTAATAATAATGATAATATCAAATTAAACTATATTAATTTTGTCTTGGTTTAGCCACTAAACTATTTTTCATATACATATTTAGTCACTAAATTTTTTTAATCTATTTTACCACTGAAATTTGTCATGATTTGATCACTAAACTGTCATATTTTATACCGATTTAGTCATTAGTTTTATTTATTCTCTGTTTTTCTTTAGCGGTTAAATCGGGACAAAAATAAATTAATGATTAAAATAAATCTGAGAAAAAATTAAATGGTCAAAATGATACTTACCCTTTCAATTATTTCACCATGAAAAGTCTTTGATGCATCTAAGATTGTGGGACTAATAAAGATCTAGCTCGTGCATATGAACAGTTTGCGCCTTTGCGGTGCCACCAACCGTTGATCATTTTTACTTTGATAATTATGAATTTAATAAACATGTCATCCTAACTTTTTAATTATTTATTATTAAAAAATAAAAAATTGTATAATAATATTGAATGATTAACATATGGCATTCCCTATTTTAAAAGCTACTTTATCAACCGAAATGGAGAAAATAATAAATAATATAAAGGGTACTCAACTTTCTAACCCTATATAAATTCATGCAACATATATATGTGCACTACATATCCCCCAACAAAAACACACACACATAGAGAGATCGAGTGTTGATATCGATATCGAAATGAGTTCAGCAATAACATACACCGCAGTCTGTGCATTAGCAATTGTGATGATGATTTTGGTCGGATCAGAAGTAACGATGGCAGCGACGACATGTCAAGTGACGCAGCTGGCGCCATGTGCGGCAGCCATATCGTCATCTTCGCCACCATCTAAGCAGTGTTGCATAAAGATAAAAGAGCAGAAGCCATGTTTATGTAAATACATCAAAAACCCTAGTCTTAGAGGGTATGTTACATCTCCTAATGCAAAGAAAGTGGCCAGGATTTGTGGAGTTCCAATTCCCAGATGCTAAAACTAAAGATCATATATGCCTCAAATTATCCACAAAGTACTACTTTTCATGCACGATGTACTACTACTACTAGCTACTACAGTAGCTCTAGTCTTATTTGTGGTGGTGTTGTAATTTTCTATGTACTACTTGTTCTATATATGTTTCAATAAAGAATTTTATCATTATGAAAACTTTAATTCTACCACTTTTGGTTTTTAAATGTGGATCATATACATACTATTTGCTACAAATGAGTTCAGATTATACATATAAATATGTGTGTACACACTGATACACAATTGAGAACTTTTATGCATCCAGTAACCTTTACGAACTTTTGTGCATCGATAATCTACCAATGATACGTGCACGAAATGCATTTAGATAATAATTTAATTTAACTTGCAAACATATTTAAAAAGATAATTAGGAGCTAAATTTGGAAAGTAAATCATCACATTAACTACCTTCCACGTATCTCTCCCTTTCTCTCTGTAGGCGCCTCCATCTTATGCATCTCTCTCGGCCGATTACCACCATTGGCCACCGGACAACCAACCACCTATCTCTATCTCTCTCTATCCAGCCACTATCTCCTCTCTCTCGGCCGCTGCCACCACCATCACACCACCGTCATCTTCTCTCGTCGCTGCACCACCGCCATTATATTGGATCGCCATCTCCTTCTCTCGGCCGTTGCGCCACCGTCATCTCTCTCTCTCTCTCTCTCTCTCTCTCTCTCTCTCTCTCTCTCTCTCTCTCTCTCTCTCTCTCTCGGTTACATCATATCATCCTCCCACCGGCCATCTCCCTCTCTCGGCCGTCAACCACCACCGCATTTTTTAATCAACAATAAATGTTTGAATGATGAACACAATAAAGAGACGCATTTTCAAGGTATGAATGTTTTGAAGGGACGATTAACGATTCATGTTTGAAGGAACGATGCATTGTGATACACGTTAACGTTGAAAGTTTAGATGTTTGAAGGTTTTGGATGAACAAATTGTTGTTACATCACGTTAGTTTAAGGTTTTTTGATGTTGTTGCATGACGTTATATTAAGGTTTTTGGATGAACACGTTATTGCATCACGTTAGATTAAGATTTTTAGATGAACATGTTGTTTCATTACATTAGTTTAAAATTTTTGAATGAACACGTTGATGCATCACGAATGATGAATAGGAAGATGATGAATACTAAGATAATGAATGAAGATGATGAATACGAAGGATAAACAACAATGATGCATTAGAATCTTGATCATTTTATATGAATTTTTATTATTTTTGTTAGTTTTGGAAGTGTAGTGAGTAAATTTATTTAACATTTATTATTTAAATATTTGATATAGTATTCGATTAATATAAAATTAAAATTAATTAAACTAGATATAGTTTTTTTTTCATAAACTATCATTCACTAGATGTATCTATCACAAGATCGACTTGATCCAACGGTTGTAAGATGATCTATGTTTCTAGATTCATAAAAGTTTTCAATTGAACCCGAGCATAGATACCAAAAATAGAGCCCAAAAATTTAACAAGTCGAGCTCAGCCTTTAAACTCTTCTTAAGTTTTTATATATCAAGTCATTCAAGTCATCTATATAAATACATATTGAGTTGAACTTTTTGAGTATTTTGAGTATCGAGCTAAGCTTTTACGGAGTTCGAACAAACTTTAATTAGAAACCTCTGTAATGTTTTAAATTTAGTCTTTGCAAAAACTTTGAAAAGAAGAAAAAAAGAAATTAAAAGACAATCGAATTCTTGTTTTGAATATATTATGATAGTAATTGTTGGGTGCCATTCAAATCTTTTATGGGATACACATGTGTCACTTATCAAGTTATAGGATAGATAACAATTATTTCGATAATAACATATTTATAATAAATACTATATGAGTGACTAATTCGTTACGTGTCGATTTTCATTTAATTCGTCACGTGTTAAAACTTCAATCTGTCACATGTCAAACTAAAATTAAATTTGAATTAAAATCAGATCCAAGTGAATCTATTATAATGTAATCTAAATAATCTACTATATAATCAACTAAAATCTAACAAACTCAATTTTTTATAATTATTTAATGTGTTTTTATAAATATTTGTTCTTAATTTTTTTTTTTAATTCAACCAATGTTTAATATGGTATACAACCTTGTTAAAAAATAAATGATGACCATGAAAAGTTAAAATAGCATATAAAAGGGGTTGTAGCCTAGCAATTTTAGATGCATGCCACTTGTCTTCATCGATCAAAAACACTATCTATCAATTGTGTGATATCGATCCACTCGTCGATCCCGTGATTTTTATGTGCACAACATGTACTATATGATTCCACCCGTGGGGACCGACGAGGGAGTGTGGTTTCGGAAAAACAGCAACAACAACAGGGTCTAAGTGGGGAGCAAAATAGGTTGGTTTTCTAGCTAGACAACGTACATATATAATCTATGTTTCACAAATGTTTATTTGCATTGTGTACAAAGATTTAAAAAAAAAAAAAGAAGAAGAAGAAATTTGTAGCATTATTGTAAGGTTGTTATAATTGAAAAAACTATCTGAACTTTTATGATTTTTTTCGGTTTAACCACTCAATTTTTCGTACAACCAAACAAACCACAAACCTAATCAATTTTTACTGGTTGGACTATTTTACATGTTATTTTTCGTACAACCAAACAAACCACAAACCTAATCAATTTTTACTGGTTGGACTATTTTACATGTTATCACATGTAATTTGGTGACGTGGTCATTACATGGTGTTTTTATCATTAAAAAATCATTCAAACTTTCAAGATCTTCATCTAACCATCAACTTCTTAAACTAAAAATCAAAACTACAAAACCAATAATAAATGAAATCAAACGAGAACAAAAACTGAATCTTCAACAAATATCAAATAGGTGAGTTTTGAGAAACAAACACTTATTCAAACTAATCAAAAAGGTTTCTTTATTTGAAACTCAAATCAGTTAACATAATTATGAACAAATTTGATGAACGTTACAAAATCTTACAAAATCATGAATACATCTATCGTCTAAATTAAAATTGGAAACAAACCGTACAAAATCATAAACATGTCGATCTCAATAATTAATAAACATAAACAATCTCTTAGAACGGTGAACACGGCGATCAGCTAACAAGTTCAATGGGCTAGATACATTTTACTACGCTTATAATAAATTGGTGTATCACATCCAATGAAACTTTTTCTCGTACTTAAATAGTTAAATAATCTGACACGTTGTCGAGTATACCGATCATGACTACACCAACTTTTATATTGTGTTCTCGAAACCTATTACACGAGTTTATGGAAGAGAACGAACGAAAAAGGAAGGAAATGAAAAAAAAAAGAGTAAAGGACATTTTTGGTCCTTGTGGTTTGATGGTTTACCCGGATTCAGTCCCTAAACCTTAATAAGGTCAGATTTCATCCCTATTTTGCTAATTTTGTGCCCTTTTAGTCCCTCGTCCGTTAAACTTAACGACACAACCGTTAAATTTGTAAGAATGACATTTTTACCCTTTTCATTGAGACGTTTTAGTCCCTGTGGTTTTATTATTTACCCATTTATAGTCCAACATTTATCTTATTTTATTTTATCTTTATAATTATCTTATTTATAGATATACTTAATTTATTATAAACACACTTATTTTATTTATTAATATACTTAAATTTTAATATTTTATTTACATTTACTATTGTTCGTATTTTATTTAAAAATTAACTTTTATTCTAATTAAAATTATATATTTTCTTTACTAATTTATTTAAAGTTAATCTTCATTATTAATTTTAATATTTATAATATTATTGTTGACATTTATATATGTAATTTTCTTATTTGTGTTTAAGTAGATATAATATCGTCGATATTTTTCCTCTCCAAAGTCACTATTTCTTCAAATATCTTCCAACCTAATCAATTATCGACACATAAATTATATACATATGTGAATATACTTGAAGAAATAATGACATTGGAAGATACTTGAAACTATTATATATATATATATATATATATATATATATATATATATATATATATATATATATATATATATATATATATATATATATATATATATATATATAGACACACACACACATATATATTTATATATATAGAATATGGTTCGAGAGAGTACCACTACTTATACAGCGCACCAGAAGCTACCACCTTCAAAAAAAAAATTTTTTTATTTCATAAACATGTTTTAATTAACATTATGAAGATTATATGTAAATTTCACATACATTCACATCTTCTAGCTCCTAAAAAAATGATGTGAACGCACACTTACATAATTTTGCATATATGTGGTGCGTGATTTCATGCACTTAGAGTGTTCGAATTTGCATGAAATTCACATATTATCTGTGTAATGTTAATTAAAACATGTTTGTGAAACAAATTTTCAAAAAAAATAATTTTACGAGTGGTACATTCGGGTGCGTTGTG
>JAANYP010008204.1:0-39870 GCA_020465985.1 Centrapalus pauciflorus
TGAAAGATGAATCATTCTGAAATTCCTGTCTTGAATTCAACTCTGAAGCTGTATTGACAAAGAGGGAGTTTTATTTTACGATGTTTTGCTCCTGATTTATTTTCTATAAGTTGTCTAACTTTGTGTGCTTATTTCCAGGGGGCGTTTCAAGTGCACTCTGACGACGATATTTTTTTTTTTACAAATCTGTGTGTAATTCTCACAAAAATATTTTGTGCACACATAAAAAGATTTTTGATCTGAAAAGAACAATTTTTAAGGATGTTAATTTCCAGATAGATAGAGTATATCATTGAGGTTAATTGTTCTAATCTCTTTGATTTTCATAATCTCATTGCTTCTGAGATTCTCTTCGTTATTCTCACATGCATTCTTAATTCTTCCAATTCATTCATACTTCATTCTCCCATAATCTCCAATGAGCTAATTCTTTCATGAAATTCAGATTGATCTCATATCTTATATCAGATTTTGCATTTCATTCTGATATCTCCTAACTTATCATCCACAAATTCATTCTGAATTTCATCTCCTAAATCATCTAAGCTGAAAATCCTATTCAATTATTGTGCATTATCCTATGAGCTGAAATGCTAAACATTATTGCTGCTGACTCCGATTATGCACCAAATTGTGTGATAGGCATAAACATCGCTTCTATAGTCTAACCAGAACCGGAAGACCTACCCAAGGAGCAAACCATCTATAGTTTGCGTGGGTGTGGTTTCTTTAGGTCTTTTAGTTGAGAAGTATCAGTTATCACGGGATACTGACAGGGTCGAGTAGATGTATAATGTAAATGAGAGGGGTATGTAAAATGCCTCAGATTATGCTTTCACTATGAAGCTGATTGACTGGTATTTCTGAAAAAGTGAGCCGGAGGGAGCTTAGTTGAAAAATGTTGAGAGCTGAGAGTTGATAAAGGATTTGAAGAAAAGATAATCCTACCTACACTGTGTCTGCTGGGTAAACCACATAATCTATTAAGCCCTAGGCGACTTGATATTGAAAAAGACATCATGGACCCAGTGACGCATGCACTTAACCCCACCAACCACTCAGTTTTCTCTTTAAAGATTTCTATTTCAATAATCATGGAGATATAACACATTTCTACCAAATATTATTGATATTGAAACAAGGAAGACATTTTCTCTGGTCTCCGACTTCAGTTGATGCACATTGTTGATGCGAGTGTCGTCAACCCGTCAAAAATACCACTAAATACCTTAGAAGCTAGGGTAAGTAGGGATCGTATCCACAGAGAGCGAGAGGTTAATTACACGTATTTAAGCGACTAGCATTGTAAAATAATTAATTTAGAAAGATTGAATTGGTTGTAAAAAGATGATTGCTTGATGTATAAAACTAGTTAATTGCGAGATTTGTGAAAAGAAAACTTAAGAAAATTGTTTGATTGAATAAAATACGAAGATAACCATTCCCGGATTCCACACCTCGCTTTGTGTTTAATTTATAAAAACGATTTGAAGATTACATAGACATAATCCTTGTTATAATTATTATTAAAACCATTACGTGATCTTGGGCATAGCGCGTGACACGTTTGATTACTCGTCTTAATTAAATAATTAACTCGGCACGAATAATAAAATGTCTACGAACTATCTTGCGAACGCAACAACAAAATAATAATCATTCGTTTACAATCAAAAAATATAAATAATAAAAACCATGCAAACTTTAAAGTAATCATTCATAAAGTAAAACTTAGCGATGTGCTTCCTCCGAGAATGATTATGATGAGCTTAGCCAGACATAGTTGATGCAACGTTCAAGAGTTGTAGATCCATCGCCGTAGCTTGACTCGTGTGTTCTTCGTACGTGTGTTCGCTCAAACAGGGTTCTTTTCCTTAGCCTTTTCCTCCAAAAATCGATTATAAACTTTAAAATATGACTTGATATTTATAGGAAAAGCTGGAAAAACCCTAAAAACGGCCGTCTATTATTTTAATGGGCTGGGCGCAGCCGTAGGCGCAGGCCTGCGCCCCCCCCCCCCCTGCGCCCCTCTGTAAAATCTTTCTTCTGTCGAGCACGTGGTTTGGGCGCAGGGCTGCGCCCCTCTCTGCGCCTGGCTCTGAAATTTTGTCCTTTTTTCACCATTTTAAACCGGATTTTGTTTACCTGCACAAGCACAGAATTTATTCTTTAGCGGCACATTCTATAACACTTTTGCATTAAAAACAACTCTTTTACGCTTAATAAACATGATAAATTATAACCCGATCAAACTTCCCCAACTTAATTCTTGATCGTCCCGAGCAAGCAACGAAAATCAGACTTTTAAAACATCGGGTTTATCGAGCGTACAAAACATAATTAACTCAATTAAACAAGCACTAGCCTTCATAGACGTGATAAAACTCGCAGACACGAACAAAATTTAATTCAGGTATATCGTGATGTTTCTCGGATAGTTGTTCAAAAAGTCCTCACCACTATTATCCTTTTAGCTAAAGGTTACAGAATTGAATTCACGTGGGTCACTGGACCATCTTTTTCCTCGATGCATGACTTGAGCTACTAATTTTTTTCTTTTTGTTCTTTTCATGCAATGTCTATGTTTTTCGTTCAAGTTTACTATGACTTTCTAGATGATCCGTGTAACAGGATTTGGGTCAGCCGCTCCCAGACCAGTTAGCCTTAGGGGACTAGGCATGATGGTACCCTTCAGACTTAATCTCCTGAATCAACTAGGTCACACTTGAATTGAGGCTTTATTCGTGTTCGCTTCCTCCCCCTTATTGCATGAATAATTAGCGGCTATTGGAATCCTGGTTAATTATCACTCGCTTCACACAATATATCCTACTTCAACTCGATTCACTTCCTTGATTTTAAACATCTATGACTCTTGGTGTTATATTTAAACTCATATAATTACGTTATTTTGCTTGAAACCGTCTTAACTAACATCATCATATTTAAGTTGCAAGCTCACAATAGAAAGTTATCGGGCTGATTGATCGGATCATTTACGGCCTGTTTTTCACATAATCTTCTTTAAAGGAAACACATTTATTCAATCAAAGTAATGCACAAAAAAAAAAAACAATAATAAAGCATAAAAACAATAATTCATCCTACTTAAAGAGAGGAACGGAAGAACCTGACTACTGCGGTGGTGGTGGCGGTCCGAAGATTCCAGCAAAGAATTCCCCGAAGGGGTTTCGGTCTTCTTGCATATGAGGTGCTGGTGGGTACATGTTTGTAGGGTGCACCACGTTTTCTCCGCGTGTCGTGGTGGGGACTCGACCATAGGCTGGGAAGTATTGAGGAGTTCGATCCTCAACGTTCAGCCTCTCGAAATTCTGCCACTGATAGTCCTCATATGGCTGATGTGGTAACCCAACATTGTAATTCATGTGATCTCTCACTGCATCGGTGTACGCCCACTGCTGCTGGTTGTAATAAGCGTTCTGAAAGGCTGATGCGCGCACACCGGTGTATATCTCGTCAATTCGGCTCGTCTGGGTTTCCAACTCATGCTTGAATTCATCCATTCTTCCAACCACATCCTCTTGAAATGTACCCAACCGTAAGTTCATTGCGTCCAACCGAGCAATGACTTGGGACATATCATTAGCTCCTCCTGCTGCGTGTACTCTTTCGGCTTGATGTTGATGGTAAGCCTCCGCCTCTTCTATCCCGTATAACTCTCGATGCGTCTTCCCCGTGTCGGAATCAAAGATCTCGAATCCTTGGTCTGTTTGGCGCAGAGTGATGCTTTGTATCATTGCCGCTGTAATAACGGCGGCAGAAACTCCCCTCGGAACAGATATAGGAGAAATTGCTACCTGAGCTCTCAGATACTCCGATAAAATCCATCCATGAGGGATTATTTTTCTCTCCCTCGTATCGTACATTGACCATAGGTCGTTCATCACAATCCACGCAAAAGAGAGGCTCGGCTCTCCTGTCATCAATGCGTAAAGGATAGTTACCTCCTTGTGCCGAATTTTTGTCAAATCGCTATCTCTTGGCAGCACATTGTTGGTAACAATCTTGTGTAGTACCTTCGCCATGGGGCTAAGGTCACGTCTAGCATATGCCGTGTATCCAGCTGCGGCATTATAATCGATTTTTAGTATCTCGGCCAACTGTGTGGTCCATTCACCCTCCCACGTTCGATCAGTGAATGCTAGTTGGGCGTCTGTTTTGTATTCATAATTGAAGTTTCGTGCCCCGTCTTCTCCAACACCGATATCTACCCCAAAGACTTCCCGTAATGCTTGTGCATTCATTGGAAATTCATGCCCATTAACGCGACCTATTAAGGTGAAATCACCTCGGAATCGTCCCTCTTCGCGTCGTAACGTGGACATCCACTCCACCACCTCTTCGTGATAAATGTGCTCCCCTCCTAAATCTAGCACTGCCTCCCAACCTAGCCGGTCGAAACATCGAACTACCCCATAATTCTCAAACTCATCTTTCTTAACTCTTTTTTCGACTAACACCTTGCCGGAGAATTTCTTTGTCATGAACAGTTGTCGTCGAATGTTCGCTGGATGTTGTGAGAGATTGAAGTCCGGGTTCCATTCTACCCTCGGTTGGGTAGAGGAACTGGCGCCTTCCCCCACGCGTTGTCTAGTTCGGCGAGACATCTGCAAATACGACAACTTAAGTGTATATATATAATTATAAAATTCTTAATTCGTTCTATTTTCACAACAAAGAGCATAATTGATAAATTGTGCAATTATCATATCAAATGTAACATAAAGATGCATAATTAATTCATGTCAATACATCTTAATAATTTAAGCAAATTGCACAAAATAACAACCAACTTTCCGAAAATTGACTAGCATGCCCTTTTTCTTAATCGTGCTCATACTTTCACTTAATAATCTATTCTATACTATGAAAACACTTAGAATCATCATGTATAAATGGTCATGCAAAAAGTCAACCTAAGAGTCAAAATTGACCTTTGAACTCCATTAGAGCTCACTAGTTCAAGAATGGTGAAGCTTTTGTACCTTGTTCTTGATGAAAAACGAAAGAGAGGTTGAATCTAAAGTGGTGGTAGATGATCCCTAGCTTAACTTCAAACTTCCCCAACTTGAGTTGCAAACTCAAGTTCCTTGCTACTTCTTGCTTAATGTCAATCACTAACTTGATTTTTAGTGATTTTTGTGGACAAAAATGAGTTTTTTAGGTGAAAATTTGTGGAGAAAGTGAAGGAGCCGTAAGGGGGGCGCAAGGGATGCTCTTGTAGGGTTTTGCAAAAATTTTTGCTATTTAAAATGAAGGATTTTCGGGCAGGCGCACCCCTGGGCGCAGGCCTGCGCCGGCGGCTGCGCTTGGGGGGCCAGTTCGGTTCAAAATTTTTCGTTTTTCCAGTTGGTCGGGTGCATGCTTGGTTTGATAATTTACGTTTTTTACGATAAAAAATATGGTTCACAAGCATTTATCCTACACTTTTTAAACACATATATGTGTTTCCCCTTCCCCAACTTTAAAAATTGTGTCGTCCCCGACACTATGGAGGCTAAAATCAGTGTATGAGCAAAGTAATGTGTAGGCAACGGAGATATGCACGTGAAATGTTTAGTAGGCATAGCATGCAATCGGTATGAGAAAATAAAGTCTACGGTGCCAACACGAACACCACACATATAGTTGTTATGGCCTAGGGCCATTTACAGAACCAAGTAGCAATTGTTTTAAAAGTCAGGACCAAAGTGTTTTAGAGAGAATTTCCCGCAAGGATGGAATCAATAGTCATCAGGTGACGTCAAATGAGAGGTGTTGGTGGAGACGGTGTGGGAACTACGGCGGCCGACTACCCGCTCGAGCTCCTCTATCCTTGTTTGGAGGCTAGCGAGCCAACGGGAGTGAGCTCCCACCGTGATCCCGTGAATGTTGACATCTTGTTTAAGCTTGTCCACCTCTGAAAGGACTGCAGTATTCGCTGCCAGTAGTCCTTCGACTGCATTCTTGATGGCAGTCAGGCTTGCCTCCAGGACCTCATTCTCCGATAGGTGCGCATTCGATGATCCTCCCCTCTCAAACTTTACCTCAGCTTTCACAAACTTCACTTCGTCTTTCTCACACTTTAACTCTCCTATTCTCGCTTTTCCCTTGTCCAACGGTTGGTCATATCGGTAAAAAGATCGGCTAGCAGGAATGATCGAGACAGTACCATGCGCGGGGTCCCGAATCAAAAATGTGCCTGATACTTGTTCAAATTGTAGACCCGCCATAGTATGCCGTGTAAACCAAACGTCATTGGGACCCAAAAGGCGTGGGCTAGCCCCGTCCGAAATAACACCCATATTGATAAAGAGTTCGGTGAGCATACGACCATACGGTATCTCCATTTGTGGTTTCACAAGAGTTGCTTCCCAAATGTTTTGCATCATGATGTACGCAAGTGAGATGGCCGGTTTTCCCGTGAGCAAAGCATGAATAAGAATAACCTCGCGGGTTCGAACAGCAGTGGTGTTAGCGGATCTTGGCAAAATATTGAACACAATGAGCTTCCACAAAACCTTGGCCCAAGGGCGAAGATCACCCCGATAGTACTTTGTATAGACCCTTGCTTGCTCAATCGTAAGATTAAAAACCTCAGCTAGCTTTTTGGCCCAACCCTCCGAGTGTCTCAACACCCCACTAGACAAATCCTGTTCCGTCCAAAACTCTCGTGCGACCGGAATGTCCGTATCAAAGTCAAAGTAATCACATAATGCTCTCCTAGAGACTACCACTTCTTTCCCATTGATACGACCTCTTAATTCAAAATCATGCTCCACCGCCCCCTCTAATCGGATAAGAGTTGTCATCCATTCATGAATTCCAGTCTCATGCACGTACGGAGTTTCAATTTGCAACGCCCCCGACCACCCGATCCGGTCGAAACTCTCAATGATACCAAAATGTTTAAAATCGGATTCCTTAAGAGTATTTTCTATGTAGAAATGTGTGGGTGGTGTCGAAACCGGTGGTGAGGGTGGTGGTGAGGCATACTCGATGTTTATCGGAATGGGGGTATGCACACGCATTCTCGGGGTGTGAGTGATACGTCGGCGAGAATTTCCGGAAAATTGTTGCGACATCTATGCACACATAGCAACGAATAACGGAATTAAGCACAATTAAATGCATAATGGCACACAAGCATGTTAGTTCCGATGGAGTTCGAAGAACCCGGTGCGAAATACATAAGTGTGGAGTGCGATGCATTCCATGAAAGTGCAAGTAGTGTCAACGTAGTGACCATTCTTCATGAAGGTGGTGCATGTGCATGAACGAAGACGGCAATGAAACATGGCAAGATTTGTCGTGACATGCATGATTATGAACGACGAATGGAGCGATTAACAATACGAATCATGAAGTTGTAATGGAGCAACATTTTCATCCTGATTTTTAACATATAAGGATGCACATCTCTGGAAATTATCTCATGACATGGAATTTCTAAATACATCATAGTGGAAAATACTTTTGAAACCCTATATTTAGAAGTTACCAATAAAACATGAAATGTGCACATTCTGAGAGTATTTATGCATTTAAGGATACAAGATGCATCTCAAACTATTTTCATCTTCAAGATTGTAGGATTTAGGGCAAAGAATTATTTAAAGGCACCCTACTATTTCTTGCTTGAAAAATAAGAATAATGGAAGGATATGCACTTACATTGAGGATTATGAGCAAGAAGAGGAATAATCTGGAGTAGATTTCACGTTCGTTGAAACTTGAGAGCAAAACAAGAGCAAAAATCCGGAGTGTTTTTGAGAGAGAATGGAGAAAATGAAGTGAAAAAGGGTTTAAAAATCGCAGAAACGCATCGAGGCGCAGACGCAGGCGCACCCCTGCGCTGGCCGGTGCGCTTGGGGCGCAGAGCGGGGCGCAGGCCTGCGCTGGCCGGTGCGCTGCACTGTTCCCAGGCGATTTTCGTGTGTGCTGTTTGTAGCGTTTGGTCCCCCCAAAAATTAACGACTTGTCGTACCTTGTACCGAATTTTGTCCTTTATGTGTCCAAATTTTCCGTCTTTCTTGACTCGGGATTCGCAGCTTCTTTAATGGGTAAATTTTTCCCCAACTTAGTTGGTTACGATAGGTACCACCAGAATATAGGATGAATTATTATTTGACTAACTAATTTAAAAGAAAAACAAACTATGGTATAATAATAAAATTTAATTTGCAGAAATTAAAACACACTTTCGTGGTGAGAACGATTGCACTTAGCACGTGCAACAAGCCTTTAAACCCCTCAGTAGCCTGAGTGGATGAGTTATAGTCTCGTGAGGGTTTCTATGGAACACACCCACAAAGTTCTTTGGGTTGCCTCTCAAAAAGCGCTATCTTTAATGTTTTCAGCCAGACATTTTGGAATTCTTTAGTATTTAAGTTATATCTTCCAAGACCATTGTCTCAGATGATATAATTTCATTGTCAGCCCATTGTACAAGTAATTTTAATCTGTGTCCGTTTACTTTAAACGGCTCACCACCTTTTTGATCTATTATTTCAACCGCACCATAGGGGTAAACGTTAGTTACTGTGTAGGGGCCTGTCCACTTACTTTTTAGTTTGCCTGGGAAGAGCCGCAGGCGTGCGTTAAATAGCCAAACTTTGTCACCTTTATTAAACACCTTTCGTTTAATTATTCGATCGTGGAAAGCTTTTGTTTTTTCTTTATATATTTTAGAACTTTCATAGGCTTCCCTGCGAATTTCTTCTAATTCGTTCAGTTGGTGTTTTCGATTTATACCGGCAGCTGTGAAATTAAGTTTTGCGTTTTTAATGGCCCATAAGGCTCGGTGCTCTAGCTCAACCGGTAGATGACATAATTTCCCATAAACTAGTTTATAGGGAGACATACCAATAGGGGTTTTATACGCTGTACGATACGCCCAAAGTGCATCATCTAATCGTATTGACCAATCTTTCCGATCGGGTCGTACTGTTTTTTCTAATATTCGCTTAACCTCCCTGTTAGATACCTCTACTTGTCCACTAGTTTGGGGGTGATATGGGGTAGCTATCTTATGCGTCACTCCATAATGCTTAAGTAGTTTGCTAAAGTACATATTTTTGAAATGAGAACCCCCATCACTAATTATGGCTCTAGGAATTCCATGACGAGAAAATATATTACGTTTAACGAATTGACACACTACTTTGTGGTCATTAGTCCTTGTGGCTTCGGCTTCTACCCATTTAGATACGTAATCAACTGCCATTAAGATGTATTCAAAACCGTATGACTTAGGGAATGGTCCCATAAAGTCTATGCCCCATACATCAAAAATCTCTACTATAAGAATTGGTGTCATAGGCATTTGGTCTCTTTTTGAAATACCTCCTATCTTCTGGCATCGTAGGCATGATTTAACAAATTCGTAGGAATCCTTAAAGATAGTCGGCCAAAAGAATCCACTTTGTAAGATTCGATGGCCTGTCTTTTTAGCACTAAAATGGCCTCCACATGCATACGAATGACAGTGATTTAAAATATCATAATGCTCATTATCTGGAACACATCGCCGGATAATCTGATCTACTCCTATTTTGAACAAATCCGGCTCCTCCCAAATGTACTGTTTAGTTTGAGAGAAGAAATACTTTCTTTGATGTGAATTCCAGTGGCTTGGGGTTTTCCCTGTGACAAAATAATTTACTAAGTTAGCAAACCAGGGCACTTTTGCAACGAACAATAATTTTTCATCTGGGAAATTGTCCCGAATGGAGTCCAGCATATCAGTGGTGATTGCTGGTAGTCTCGAGAGATGGTCTGCTACTACATTTTCTGAGTCCTTTTTATCTCGGATTTCTAAGTCAAATTCTTGTAGTAACAGGATCCAACGAATTAGCCGTGGCTTAGCATCTTTCTTAGCCAAAAGGTGTCTTAAGGCACTGTGATCGGAATACACAATTACTTTAGCTCCCCAGACGTAAGATCTAAACTTATCTAGCGCATATACTACTGCAAGCAATTCTTTTTCAGTGGTTGTGTAATTAATTTGAGCTTCAGAGAAGGTTTTACTTGCATAGTATATTACCACTGGCTTTTTGTCCACTCTTTGACCAAGGACGGCACCGACTGCGTGATCACTTTCGTCACACATAATCTCAAATGGTTGGGACCAATCAGGTGATTGCAGAATTGGTGCCTCCGTGAGCTTCATTTTTAATGTGTTAAATGCCTCTGTACAGTCTTTATCAAAATTGAACGGTGCGTCTTTTAGAAGAAGGTTACATAGGGGTTTGGTTATGGCACTAAAGTCTTTTATGAACCTCCTATAGAAACCTGCATGTCCTAGAAAGGAACGAATCCCTTTAATATTAGTCGGCGGTGGTAACGAGGAAATTATTTGTATCTTAGCTCGATCAACCTCCATTCCCCTTTCAGAAACTATATGTCCTAAGACTACTCCCTCTTTAACCATAAAGTGACTTTTCTCCCAACTTAGTACCAAATTGGTTTCAGTACACCGCTTGAGAACTTTTTCTAAATGAGAGAGACACCCTTCGAATGACTTATCAAATATCGAAAAGTCGTCCATGAAGATTTCAAGAGAACCTCCGACCATGTCTGAAAATATAGCCATCATACATCGCTGGAATGTGGCCGGAGCATTACATAATCCAAATGGCATTCTTCGGTAGGCGAATGTGCCATACGGACATGTAAATGTCGTCTTATCTTGATCCTCTGGGTGTATCGGGATTTGGTTATACCCCGAAAAGCCATCTAAGAAACAATAGAATTTCTGCCCTGCTAATTTCTCTACTATTTGGTCGATGAATGGCAGGGGGAAATGATCTTTTGAGGTTGCGGCATTTAGCTTTCTGTAGTCGATACATACTCTCCACCCCGTTACAGGGCGAGTTGCAATCTTTTCTCCTTCAGGAGTATCGATGACAGTGATTCCAGATTTCTTCGGAACCGTCTGTGTGGGACTAACCCATTGGCTATCTGATATCGGATAGATAATTCCAGCATCTAGCCATTTTAACACTTCTTTCTTCACTACCTCTCTAAGGTTAGGGTTTAGCCTTCTCTGAGCGTCTCTACTTGGCTTGGCTGTCGGATCAGTTATAATCCTATGCATACACAACGTTGGACTAATTCCTTTGAGATCTGCTATGGTCCAGCCTACCGCTTCCTTATATCTCGATGACACTTCTAACAAGGCTTTTTCTTGTGCAACAGTAAGATCTGTGGCAATGATTACAGGCAGTGTATTCTCAGGGCCAAGAAAAGCGTATTTAAGATGAGATGGAAGTGGTTTCAACTCTAGCTTGGGTGGTTGTCTGATGGTGGAAGGTCAGTCGGAAGTTTTTCGATCTTATGTGTCCATGGTGGCTGATTAGAATCTACTGACTGAACACTTTCCAGTTTAAACTCCTTAGCTTTAGGCATATTATCTAGCATATGCTCATTATTGTACAGGAGCAGCTCCACTGGATCGTTACATGTTATTGTTGATAATTGTTGTTGTGTTAAATCATCAACTAGATCGATCATATAGCACTCTGAATCCAATGGTGCATTGGGTACATTATTAAAGACATTAAGTCGGAGTTTGCGGTTTCCGAATGCTATGTCTTATGCACCTGTCCTGCAATTGATTTGAGCGTTAATTGTGGCTAAGAAGGGACGTCCTAAGATGATTGCCGGTTGGCTTTCTTTGTAAGCGCTATCAGAATCCAACACTAAGAAGTCTACTGGATAATAGAAATCTTCGACCTTAACGATTACATCAGATAACATCCCTCGTGGTACTTTAGTAGACCTATCTGCTAATTGTAGGATGACATCTGTTGTCTGAAGGGTTCCTAGATCATGTTGGTCAAATAAATTACCAGGTAGAATATTAACACTTGCCCCTAAGTCTAGAAGTGCTTTTTTAATTTGAATATCGCCGATAGTTACCGGGATCAAGGGTGATCCTGGATCTTTTAGTTTGGGCGGCAGTGAGCTAGTGATAACTGCACTGACTTGTTCAGTGAGGTTGATTTGCTTTGGAAGAGTTATTTTAAATTTTCGCTTCTGAGTACAAAGGTCTTTTAGGAATTTAGCGTAAGAAGGGACTTGTTGTATCGCTTTGATTAAGGGAATGTTAATTTTAACTTGATTAAAAATATCCCATAATTCTTCGTTTTTAGGTCCTTTCTTACCATAAGGAAATGAAGCTGGATTTTCTAAGGCCGTTGGGTAGGGAGCAGTTTCAGTATTGGAACTCCCTTCCCCAACTTTATTCTCTACTGGTTTCTTGGCTTCTACTTCCTTAAAGGTTACCTTCTTAACTTTTGTTTCTACCTTTGACTCCGATCTGGGTGGTTCTTCTTCATAAGCAATTTCTACCTCGTCGTCAGTCTCACTCTCCTTAGGCATTTCTATTTTATTATCTACTTCCTTTCCACTCCTAAGGGTAGTGACTTTATTAACTTCGTTCACTTCATTGACTTCATATTTCTTTTCTTTTCCATGGTGATGCGATGGGTTAACTGTGGTATTGCTTGGAAGCTTCCCTTCTTCTCGTTTAGTCAAGGACTCTGCAATTTGTCCCATCTGCCTTCCGAGCATCTCCATAGTTTTCGCTTGAACCATGGTTTGTTGTTTCATGAATTCCATAAACTCGGAAAACTCTTTCGAGTTCCCCGACACTTGTCGCGAATCATTTTCTTCTTTAGGGTCTTGGCGTTTATAGTACCGATCATCCTTCGTAGCTGAGGTCGATCCGTATTGGAAATCTCGGTTTTGTTGACGAGGTTGCTCATATCTTGGCTTCGGGGGAACATCATTATCTTGATTATCCCTCCAACTAAAGTTCGGGTGTTTTCTCCATCCCGGATTGTAGGTCTCCGAGTATGGATTCTCCCGTTCTCTTCGTTGCCGAAAGCCAAAAGCTTCGTTCACATACTCTTCGTGCGTGAAGGTATGTGGGCAATTCTCGGTTGGATGAGAGGGATCTCCACAAGTGACACAGCAGACCTGTGCCGCTGTAGCCTTTCCCATTCCTTTCATCAACAGGTCCATCTTTTTGCTTAGTTCGGATATATCAGATTTAACTTCCTTCTTCCATGCGTTGTCTATGCCCATAACTTGGACACCAACACTATTATCCGAACCCGCTTGGACTTTTAAACCTTTGCTTAACTGGGTTAATAATTCCCAAGCTTCGTCATCTTCCTTGGCTAAAAAGGTTCCGCCTGAAGCAGCGGTGATCATATTCCTACTTTCTTGACTAACCCCATCGAAAAAGGTTTTAATTAGCATCCATTTAGGAATTTCATGGTGAGGGCATGTTCTTAGTAATTCATTTAACCTATTAAAGGCGTCGTGAAATTGTTCCCCAATTTTCTGTTTAAATCCAGTAATTTCTTTACGTTTTTCTGTAGTTTTACTAATTGGGTAGTAATCGGTTAAAAATTCTTTTTTCATCTCATCCCAGTTAGTTATACTATCAGTGGGAAGTGACACGAACCAATTTTTTGCTCGTTCCTTCAAAGAGAAAGGAAAAAGTCTGAGTTTTAGTGCGTCTACGGTCATCCCCCTAACGTGATTGGCCTTACATATGGCAGTGAATTCAGCTAGGTGCTCATACGGTTCTTCGCTTGGTGCTCCGCGAAAAACGGGTAATATGCTAAATAGCTGTGGCCTAATTTCGGGTTCATTCTCATTGATTGGGTAGAGAATGGGTGATGGATCAGGGATATCACCCGGCCTATAATGGGATTCTACAGTTCTACGGTCTCCCATCGGTCTTTGGTTTTGTTGGACGTCGACAAGAACGTTTTCGATGTTCTCGTCTTCCGAATTAATTATTTCTTCCTCCTCGTTTACTTTAGGAGCAGTATCTTTAGTTTCGTTTGCTTGAGTTGTGGCTCGCCTATTAGATCTAGCGGTTTTTTCGATTTCTGGATCAAATTTCAAGGGTGAAATTCAACCAGAATATCGTGTGTGCATAAACCTATGAGGGCTAGATGAAGAATTTGAATTAGTTACTTTCTTTTTGGTGAGAATCGATGCTTGCGCCACGATTCCCTTTTTCTTAATAAACTAAAGCAATAATTAAAGCTTAAAACTAATTAAAAACTAATTAAATGGAATAATAGCAAAATAAGGAAACTTAAACTAATTTAAGTAAGCAAATAAAAGCAAATAAGCAAATAATTGAAATTGACTAAATTAACTAAGTTACCTAAATTACTCTAAAGAAAATAAGGCAACTAAATTAAGCTAATTACTAAAATACGTGATTTAAGCGCAACCGCTCCCCGGCAACGGCGCCAAAATTTGATGCGAGTGTCGTCAACCCGTCAAAAATACCACTAAATACCTTAGAAGCTAGGGTAAGTAGGGATCGTATCCACAGAGAGCGAGAGGTTAATTACACGTATTTAAGCGACTAGCATTGTAAAATAATTAATTTAGAAAGATTGAATTGGTTGTAAAAAGATGATTGCTTGATGTATAAAACTAGTTAATTGCGAGATTTGTTAAAAGAAAACTTAAGAAAATTGTTTGATTGAATAAAATACGAAGATAACCATTCCCGGATTCCACACCTCGCTTTGTGTTTAATTTATAAAAACGATTTGAAGATTACATAGACATAATCCTTGTTATAATTATTATTAAAACCATTACGTGATCTTGGGCATAGCGCGTGACACGTTTGATTACTCGTCTTAATTAAATAATTAACTCGGCACGAATAATAAAATGTCTACGAACTATCTTGCGAACGCAACAACAAAATAATAATCATTCGTTTACAATCAAAAAATATAAATAATAAAAACCATGCAAACTTTAAAGTAATCGTTCATAAAGTAAAACTTAGCGATGTGCTTCCTTCGAGAATGATTATGATGAGCTTAGCCAGACATAGTTGATGCAACGTTCAAGAGTTGTAGATCCATCGCCGTAGCTTGACTCGTGTGTTCTTCGTACGTGTGTTCGCTCAAACAGGGTTCTTTTCCTTAGCCTTTTCCTCCAAAAATCGATTATAAACTTTGAAATATGACTTGATATTTATAGGAAAAGCTGGAAAAACCCTAAAAACGGCCGTCTATTATTTTAATGGGCTGGGCGCAGCCGTAGGCGCAGGCCTGCGCCCCTCTGTAAAATCCGTATTTTTGTGAATTAATTTCTTCTGTCGAGCACGTGGTCTGGGCGCAGGGTGCGCCCCTCTCTGCGCCTGGCTCTGAAATTTTGTCCTTTTTTCACCATTTTAAACCGGATTTTGTTTACCTGCACAAGCACAGAATTTATTCAATAGCGGCACATTCTATAACACTTTTGCATTAAAAACAACTCTTTTACGCTTAATAAACATGATAAATTATAACCCGAATCGAGTCTGACAGTCTACATGACTTTAAACTGCTAGTCCAAAGTGACTAAGCCAGAAAAAATAAGAGTGATTATTTCATGATAAAAGATTTCACGTTGACTATTTGGAAATCCTATTAGTGTTAACACCACACCAGCATTGAAATTAGGTCACATAGATTATGTTTATTGCGCAAACAAGAATTCTATGTGGACCTGGATACTGTTCTTATAAATAAATGTGTATCATTTTTCTCGAGTCAAGTTGAAAAGCTTTGACTTTCTTGATATATTTGAGAGGAGAAAGTATCCATTTGAGGGAGAGTGATATATTTGTTCAGAATAGGAGGAGAGATCATTTATGAAAGAGAGGATATCATTTTTAGGGGGAGAGCGAAAACTTTTTAATATTTCTGAGCTGAAACTGTTGTTGTATTTTTGTCTGTATTCATGTCTGTAATTGTAACTTCACTGCATCTGTGTCTCTAAAGATTTTGCGTGATGTTCATAATTCTTATGATCATCATGAGGGGGAGAAAATCTGTATTTCAGAGACAACTGCTGAATAATTTAAAGACAATTGCAACAACTGCTGAAGATAATTGAGACAACTATAGAAGAGTTAAAGATGAAAGATGATATGTTGTCAGGATCTAAACTTAACTACCTAAGATTAACTGATTTGAATTTATCAGAGTGTAAACCAATAATCTTATATTAAATCAAAGTCTAATTAAGAAGTTTACGGAATAACACTTAATTATTTTGATAAAAGCTTTCAGAATTCATAACAGATAAATATAAGAAATAATCAAAAACTGGTTGTATTGCTGAACTGAATGATTACAATCACCTCTAATCTGTTTGATTAGACGAAGAACACAAATTGTTCTTAGGGTTTTACAACCTTAGAGGCTTATGAAAACTTAAACAAAAAGCAATTACAAACTTGAATATGCATAAACTTGATTACAATAGAAAAACCTATTCTATGTATTTATAATGCTTTCTGATTTGTTTCCTTGAAGAACTCTGACTTCTCTGATAGTAGATATGCTGGAATCTTCGTGTAAATATCTTTTCCTGAATATCAGCACTTTCTGTTTATGAAACTGTTGAGCAACTTGAATCACTTAGCAGCTTGAGCAGAGCAGCTTGAGTGAAATTACTCTGGCAGCATGAACTTTTATACTAGCAGCTTGAACTTCTTCAACAAACAGCATGAACTTTGTACTTACATAGAAATTCTACTAACAGTCTGAGAAGTCTAATTAACAGTTTGAACTACTTAGAATATTTCCCAACATATGTTGTCTTTGATTGATCAAGGGAGAGAATCAAATTCTATTCATGATTCAAAGGGGAGAGTATATTCATAAGAAAAGAGAAGATCAGAGAAGAAGAGATATGAAGATTTGAGAGAGACAATGAAGAAGAATTTTTAAAGAACAACTTTGAACTTTGATTGAAAAATTGTTTTCATCTCTAAAGGGGAGATTGTTAGGAACACACACACACACACAGATATATATATATATATATATATATATATATATATATATATATATATATATATATATATATATATATATTTATATATATGGAGTTGAAAATAATTCTTATTGTAAAAGTTCAGTGGGCTTATTGTAATTTCTCATACTTGTAAATGTATATACATTTAGATGTTGTAAATGTGTAAGGGGGGATTAGAAAGTTTGCTGTGAAAGATATTTAAGATCAGAGAGAAACTGCCTTTGATATTTTGTAATCGTTTCTATCTCTTTATATAATCATTCGGTCATGTTAATCTGATTGTGTTCTTAATGTATAGATCTGAATTGTGTATTGATTTTGAATTATCATTCCCTCTGAAAGCGCTGCCAAAATCATGATGTGAAGTGAGTATCTCTGTCAAAAGTGATCAACTTAAAAATCCTGTGTCTCGATACTATCTCATTAATATAGAGCCGCGCTAACTGATCCATCATGATAGGGCTCTGAACAACTAAGTGTGACACCCTTGCCACAATAATCACAATTACATCACCCAGGATTATTCAAAACACATAATACATTAATGATCTGAAATACTTAATACATTACAGGAAACTGAAAATACAAATTTAAAAAAATAAAAGTCAAACACCCTACGGTGCTACAATGTCATAATACCAAACACAATGCTAGCCTCATGACCCAAAACTTAACTTTTGAGTGCCCTTGTGGTATCCAACACCATAATACCAAGAATTGTCAAATAATTATACATCCGTTTACAATTGGTGTGACCAACCCGGATGGGGGCGTCAACCCAAATAGATCTATCCACAGTATTCACGTTTACGTAGTAATTAACGGTTCATGATTGAGGGCGGTGGTGAAGTAATAATCTTATGTAATACGAAAAAAGATTCACGTACTTGTGTCCATATAAAATAAAATGTTGAACATGTTTTCTCACCTCAAAATAATACGAACAATTAAAAATGTGGCTATGAAAACTCACCGTAAAATGATGGCAAAAACGAGCGTAAAATGGAAATTTCGTTGATGACTTGTGATGAACTTTGATGAATTTAACCAAGTCCTAGATGATATGAGGGACTTGATAATTCCCATAAATGATAATATGCATGTATGAGAGTTTTTATTTTTTAAATCACTCAACTTAACAAGTCCATAAATAAAACCCATTTAAAAAGTTCAAGTATATATATAAGGAATTTTCCAGGTTTTGTCGTGGTTTTTTGGCCTACTTTGTGGCTCTTTTTAGCCAAGCTCCAAAACGATTTGGGCTTTGGTTTTCATACTCATAAAACTACTATATACAAGGAATTTTTCAAGGTAATAACGGTCATTATTTGAGGTGTTTAGGTTAGGAAAAAGGCTCGTTAAAAACCCTATGTTGGCCATATATGAGCCATTAGACCTTTCGGTTCCCAAACAGTATTTGGGGGTCCAAAAATCTGTATTAAATTATGAAAACCTCGAGATATTTAGTTAAAACATAGATCTAAATTCTGAAACAAGAATCAACTCATTTCGTTAAGTTTTGAATTACTTATGATTTTTCAAAGTTGATGTAATATTCTGCCGAAAAATCTGAATTTCATATCCTTGAAACAACTTGTGATTCTTGTTGTTTATTCAAAAACCACATGTATAAAAGGCTATGAAACACATTTATATAACTTGTTTTCATATTATTCATGCTTACATTATGTGTTTATATATTTATAAACTCATTTGAAGAAACAAACTTTAAAACAAAACTAGTTGTTTATAAACTTGACTTTTAATGAAGCTTGTTGTTGTTGGTGATTATATATATTATGCAAGACCTATATTAACACAAATATAAGATATAATAAGGTAGTATTTACTTACTTTGATGATCTAAGAGTATGAAAATAATTAGAAGGAAGTGTTTTTGAACTTTGTTGCACCAAGAACTCTTGAAAGAAACTTGAAGAACAAAAATTTCAACTTTGGCTTTTTGGGTGTGTGATGGCTGGATTTCACAAGGGAGAAAGGAGAGAATTTTGTTGTTGAAGATGTGAAGAATGAATGAAGATGAAGTCTCTATTTATAGAGGAAGATTGGTCTTGAAAAGATGCAAAGATGTGGAGGTTGAGTAAGATCTTGGATGAAATGAAAGGAGAAGATGTGATTGTGTATGGAGTTTTGCATTATAAAAATTGAAGTCAAAAGCTAGTTTGTATTAGCTAGAGGGCCGGCCATCAAGTAGTATTAATGAGGTATTTTCATTTTTTTTTTGTATAAAAGTATTTAGAATGTATTCTTGTATTTTCTTTTTATGTAATTTCATAAATACTTATGAATACACTAGTTTAATGAATTGTTTTAGTCTTGCATAATTAAAGTTATGTAAGTTTGTTAATGCATGATTAGTGTCACTAATCTTAATTTAATTATGCACTTAGTTGAATTAATCCATCATATCGTAAATCGATCGGATTAATTACTTAGCCGTTTCATCTCACCGATGAAGTTGTTTCTAATTGTAATGAATTTCCTTATGAAATTTGTTAATCACTTTGATTAATTACTAATTGTAGGTCCCAAAAGATATCCCAAGTATATAGCCTTAAGCTGTAGAGGGGGGGGGGGTGAATACAACAATTTAAAAACTACACACAATTTTCTCAATGTTTGTATGTATTATCAACAAATGTTAATTACAAACGAGCTTGAATGCGGAAAGGTTCAAGCTGAGATGACAGATACAACAGTATGTTTAACTAGTCTAAGACAGACTTAAACTAGTTACAATGAATACACTCACTAAGAATCACTCACTGTGTTCACAAGACTCAGAGGAACAGCTTAGACACCAAGCACTGTTTTATTCAAGCAGACTTGCATGCATGAAAGACACACTTGAATGCACGTTCACTCTTGGTTTCAGCACTTAGCTTTTTGGCTTGTTCTTTCAATCATTGGAAGTTTCTTTTTATACTTACTCAGAGGATCTAAGTGAAGCTTCTTCATTGGACGAAAGGAAAAAGGGAAAGTCTTGTTGAAAAGACAACATAAACTTTTCTGCACATTCTGAAAAGCAGACTTGTCTTTATGTGGGCAGAACTTTTGTCTTTTCACTTTGTGTACTGTTGCATTGGCTTTAACTAAATAACGAATGTCAACTTTGCGTCTTTCTTCCTTTGTTAAGGCCTATTTTGATATAAGAAAAAGTTCTGTCACCCTTTTTCAAATATCCTTTTGTCTTCATGTACCAGAACATCGTGGGCAGGCTGAGCAGTTCTGTTTTCCACTTTATCTTCGACTTTGTAAACTGATCTTGTAGTCAAAAACAATACATGAGGACTTGGAAACATATTCCATAAAGTGTTTAGCCTGTTCACAAAGAACAGAAACTGTTCACAAAGAACAGAGCACTTGAAAACTACCCAAGCTGCTCACCAGTGTAGAGGAGCGTAGACAGTTTATGTCCAACCTGTTCAGCAGACTGAACAGCTTGGACAAACTGTCTTTGTTGTAACACATGCAGCATATAGAACAGCTTTGGACTGATATTGCAAATCATTTTCAGGTCTTAATAAGGCATATAACAGGCCTTAAATTCAACCTTCAAATGCATCAACAGGTTTGATTTAGAATCTCCCCCTCAGATGCAGAACAGGTTTGACTAAGGCCTTTTTGTGCCTAACAATCTCCCCCTATTTGCAATAACCAGTCTAAGCTGGCCTTATCAAAAATCACTATATATTTTTACAGTACATTAGCTGAAATATAATTACAACATCAAAGTAAAGTAAAAGATCAGTTTATATATACACTGATTCTTGATTACATAAAACAACACATGTTCTTACAAAAGTACAACTGATGTACTGATGTATATTACAACTAATGCAAAAGAAAAATTACAACATATGTAATAAAATACAACTAATGTACAACAGATTTTGGACTGTTTGTGTTGGGAGCAGATAATGGTAAGCCTGTCCAACTGATGGACAGCTTCCATTCTTCACCTACCCAGATGGTAGATGGACTCTATTACAGTGGAGGAGGACCTTCAAACATCTTTTCAAGCTCCTCCCTTGTCTCCTCCAAATCTTGAATTTCACTTCTGATGATCATGAACTTGGGATCTTCAAGTTCTCCTCTGATCCCAGACGGCTGCTCTCCACCTGCTTGACTGCCTAAATGAAACTCCAAGTCTGAAGGCTACAAGCTGTCTCAGATCCACTTTGTATAGATCTGATGCTCTCTGAAAGCATTTCTTCTGAGTTAAGGGATCTACAAAAAATGCCCCCAGCTCAGGCTCTTCAATGATCTTGCCATCTTCAAACTCTGTTCCACTAGGCAGGCTGTGATCAACTCCTTTCATCTCAACAGGATAGTCACCTTGTTCTATCAAGATAAGGAGTTGTTCCATCTCAGTGTCCTTCCTTGTCCTCCTGGCCTTTATTTTTGGTTGTGTCACATAGACACCTTCACTAACTTCTTTGGAGATCAGGCCAAGATTCTTCACTCTCTCCATCAGCTTCTTGACATATGCCCTGACAGTCTTAGCAGTTTCTGACTTAGACTCGCTCAGAGCAACTGCCAACTCAATCCACTCCCTGTACCCCATCTGTGCAACATCAGTGTAGTCATACGTTTCTAGTTCTGGGCCTGTTGCACCCATTCTGGTTATTTTCAACTTCCACTGACTGCCTTTTCTTGATATGGGAACAGCTTTGACAATTGCTTCCTTGGCTAGCCTTCTATCAGCAACATCCTGAAATTTTCTTCTAGCCAAGTTGTCAAAGTGGAACTGAGCTCTTGCAGAGGGTAGTTGTGTTTTGGTCACAGAGACCAGAGCACCCTTTTCTTTTTCTGCTTCCTTCTCTCCTGCTGATCCCTTAGCAGCTTCCATTAATTTCTTTTGCACTTCCAGAGAGGACATTTTGATTTTCTTTGCCTCTTGAAGTGCAAGAGACTTAGCAGCTTTGGCAGATTCTTCTTCTTTTCTTAGAGCTTTCAGTGCTTGAAGCTGTTCTTCTCTAAACTCAAAATATTTATGCATAGGAAGACCCATTACTTTGGCCTTGGCTTTGTGAAATTTAATCTCTGCTGCTTTCTGCTGTTGGGGATCAACTGCTGCTCTTTCTTTTCCTTTAGCTGCTATAGTGACAACAGCTTCAGGAGTTTCCTCCTCCTCCTCTTCTTCTTCTAGAATCAGATGTCTCCTTCTGCTGCTAGGCCTGCCCTCAGAAATGAATTCCTCCTCATTAGAGTGATCAGGGTTTGGAGATTCAGCCTGAGTAGGCTGAGCAGTTTGGGAAGCACCCTCCATTGTACCTGTTGCAGATACTCCTGCTGGTTGACCAGTGAGTATTGCAGGCACTGATTTCTCCTTAGGAGAAGAAGTTTTCTCCCCCTTAGACTTAGTCTTCGAGGCAGATGACTTCTCCCCCTTTGAAGGAGATGTTCCAGCACCTTCAACAATTGGTCTGCCTGAAGACACAAAGTCAGCAGGCTTGCCAGCAGTTTTGACAGCAGGCTTGGGGCCAACAAGGCTATGCACTAAGAAAGCCAGGTTGTCCTTCACCTCTGCAAGCTGGGAAAGACAGGTTTGAAGAGAAGAGGATTGGGTATCAGCAAGGGAGGTCAGCTTGACAATGTTTTCCCTATCAGAAGCTGTGAACAGCAAACTTTGAAGCTGTGCAAGATGTAGTTCAAGGGAATCTTGCACATCAGCAAGGTTTGATGACACAGAATTGGATAGGGAGCCAATCAGTGTGTTCAAGCTGGCCAAAGTGGCAGGAAGAGTAGAATTGCAAGAAGTTAGGAGAGATAACAGCTGTTGAGAAATAGCTGTCATTGAGGACACAGAGTCCTGTTGTAGTGAAAGAATGGAGGAGAGGGAGGTGGAGACATTTTGCAGCTGTGCAGTGAGTGCAAGCAGCTGTGGAGAGTTATCAGGTTGTGGAGTGGCTGGGAAGGAATCTTTGAACAGATCAAAGAAACCCTTAAGCTGTTCAGACACAGAGTCTGAAATAAGAGAGGGTAGAGAGGACATAGAGGTGTCTAAAGAACCAACTTTGTTGGTCAGCAGGGAAAGCTGATCCTTCAAAGGCAGGTCATTAGTAGATGGAGGTGTATGGGTGGACTGTTTAGATTGGGTTGATGGAGATGAAGATGATGAGGCTGGTGTATGAGGATGTGAGGGAGAGGGAAGAGGTACATATGAGAGAAGCTCCATAGCCTGGGCAAAAGTAATGTGGCCCAGCTTGGAGGGGTCAAAGGGTCCCTCAGCAGTGGCAGTAGCTGCATCATCAGGAGAAGGGGTAGAGGATGGTAGCCTTTCAGACACTGCTTGTTTTGTAGCACCTTCATCAAGGCCAGTGGTTGTTCCCTCTGCAGTACCTTGGTGTAAAAGTACCTCATCATGGGGAGATGGGATATGCATTTCAACATCAGCAGTGGTGAAACCTGCTGATGGAATTTGCATAGAAGGGTCAGCCTCACCCAAGGGATGGTATGTTCCCTAAGGTTCATCAGCTTGGGTTGTTGGTCCCTCAGCAGCTGTTTGGTGTTGAACAGCTGTATCATAGGGAACAGAAGTTTGAGGCTGATCTGCTGATTGGTCTATACCAGCAGTGTGGTCACCTCGTGCAGACTCAGGGTGTAAAGAAGTTTGAGGTGGGGACAGTGTGGACACAATATGGAGTGGAGAGGACTCCTGTCTTTCAATATTCTCAGCCTGTTGGGAGACTGGAATAGTTGAGGGGGCTATCTCCGTTTGTACAACTGGCTCCTGTTGGGAGGAACCAGAGGGTTTAGGCTGACTCTGGGTGGACTCAGGTTGGAGTGAAGCATGCTCCAATTGTGCTGAACCTTCTCCCAAAATAGGAGAGGCAGCAGGGGTGGCTTCTCTTACAACTGAACCCTGTTGAGAGGGAACAGAGGAGCTAGTTGTGTGGGCTGGTTTCTTTTTGGCTAGAGATTTGCGTTGGTATTGGATGGATGAATTGGGTGATTGTGGAGAGGTGATGGGATCTGTTTGGACAGGGTGTGAGACTGGGTCAGGAACAGTTGTGTTGGCCTGTTCCCTGGTCTCAGGTGCCACAGAGGCACCAACCACTAAGGCTTCAGGTTCAACAGATGAACCAGGGTGAGGAGTCTGCTCCTCCTCAGCCACAGAGGCTAAAGGTGCAGACTCAGACTGAGCTGTTTTGGCCTTCTTGGGGACAGGCCCAACTTCAGTGGTTGCCAGGGTCCGTTTAACAAGCTTGGACATGGCTTTGGATTTTCTCTTGGGAGCAGCTTCTGGATCCACCCTCACATCAGAGGGTCCTTCCACCAATCCTAACAACCGCCTCATTGGTGTTGACAGAGGAGGCTCATTTGGAAGAACAGCAGTATAGAAAACTCTATTCCCTATTACAGGGAAGGCAGTAGTATGAAGTAAAGGCTGAGAGTTGTACAAGTGCTCACCACAAATGTGCCTGAAGATGAGGCTCAGAAACCTGGGGTATCGAATAGCAGCTGGTCGTGTCTCCTGCTGCACCAGGTTCCTCAGGTTCAGGAAAATCCACTTAGCCATGTCCATTGTAGTCTCATCCACCAGCTGTAGGACTATTGGGATTTCATCACGGCTCAGTTGGTCAAATGAACCAACTTTGCTGCTGAAGCACATCACCACTGAGGCAAATAGAAACTGTAGGTAGGAGACAGATCCTTCCTGAACAGCGTAGCTCCGATTTTGGGTTCTGTTACACCACAGAAGCGTAGCAAATTTCCCATTTGGTCATTCTCAGGTTGAGGCATGTCATATGAATCAGCAGTTGGCAGATGAAGAACCTCCCTGAGAACATCAGTAGTGATCTCAATGGTCTGAGTCCCATTGAGAATAGTTCCCTTGATGACTTTGGTGTTGGGGTTGTAGGCACAAGTGTTCCAAAACTCGTACACCATCTCCTGGTACAGGACACCAGGAGTAGCAGTCATGGCGTAGTTGAACGGATGAACTGTCAAAAACTCCACCATTTTGTCATAACCTTTCCCCACATAGTTTTTGGGGATTGTGAGGTTGGCAATGTAGTTAGTGGGTTTGATGGTTAGCATTGTGGTGACTGATGAGTGTTTCTGTACATCATCACCAACAAATACTGGTAGAAAGGGAGTATTTCTTTGAGCCATTTGTGAAGGATTTGGGTTTAGAGAAGCAGAAGACACTTAGTCGATTTAGGGTTCTTGAGGATTTCTGGAAATAGTGAGGAAGACGAAGATGAAACAGTAGGAGGTATTTATAGGATTTGAATGTGAGTGGGTATGAGAGAGAAACATTTGGACGGTTGATTTGAAAAAGTCGTTAACGGAAAACGGAATGGTTGTCCATGTCAGACCGTTTGTCAGACCACTTGAGCCCTTTTTAATCACTAACACACGTAACCCACATTATCTGCAGTAATTAAGTTAAATAAAAACATAAATTAAGTAACTTAATTGTGAAGAAAGGTAGTTAAAACTGTTGCTCTATGCTGTTGGTCAAATCTGTGATGAGTAAGGTCATCACAGGTTGTTCATTCTTCAAGCTGTTCACTCTTCACACTGTGCATTCAACCTGTGTTCTAATTTAAGATCAGGTTGTGTTCAATAGCTGAACAGGTTACAAGACAATGTCTTGTAGATCAGTGTGAAGGAGTGAGCAGGGTGGAGAATGGACCATCAGAGCAGGCTAAATGTATAAGCTGTTATTGTTCAGCCTGTTGTATGCTGAAGCTGTTCAGGTTTTTCAGAAAAATGGCTAAATACAGAACACACATAGCCTGTTCTGCCTAAGCTGCTCTGAGAAAACTTGAGCAGTGTGAGACATACAAAGTCTTATACCTTTGAGAACACTTAGTCACTCTTGTTTAACATGCCCAGCTTACTGACAAGGTAATTAAACCTGGTTTCATCAAGAGGATTAGTGGAAATAAAGCTTACCTCCACATTACCTTTCTGAATGTGATCCCTGATGAAGTGATGTCTGACCTCAATATGCTTTGTTCTTGAATGAAATACTGGATTGTTGGAAATGGCTATGGCACTTGTGTTATCACACAGAATAGGAGTTTTCCTATACACCAGTCCATAGTCTTCAAGCTGATGCTGCATCCACAGAATCTGCCCACAGCAGCTTCCAGCAGCAATGTACTCAGCTTCAGCAATAGAAGTAGACACTGAGTTCTGCTTCTTGCTACACCATCTTATCAACTTACCACCAAGGAGTTGACATCCACCTGTTGTGCTTTTCCTATCTAGCCTGCAGCCTGCAAAATCAGAATCTGAATAACCTGTTAGTTCAAGGCTTGAGTCTTTGGGATACCAAAGACCCAAACCTGGTGTACCCTTCAGGTATCTAAAGATTCTTTTAACAGCAGCTAGATGAGATTTCTTTGGATCAGCTTGGAACCTAGCACACAAACAGGTGGCAAACATAATATCAGGTCTACTAGCAGTTAAGTATAGCAAGCTCCCAATCATACCTCTGTAAGCTGTTACTGAAACAACTTTACCATTGGCATCAGCATCCAATTTTACATTGGTTGCCATTGGGGTTTTAATAGGAGAACATTGATCAAATTTAAACTTTTTCAAGAGATCTAAAGTATACTTTCTTTGATTTATAAAAATTCCAGTTGAGGTTTGTTTAACCTGTAATCCTAAAAAGAAAGTAAGTTCTCCCATCATACTCATTTCATATTTGGATTTCATGAGTAATGAAAAATTCTTGCATAGTTGCTCATTAGTAGAACCAAATATTATGTCATCCACATAGATTTGAACAAGCATAATATCAGACTTCACCTTCTTTATGAACAGTGTGGTATCCACTTTATCTCTAGAATACCCATTGCTCATAAGAAATTCAGTAAGTGTGTCATACCAGGCTCTAGGGGCTTGTTTGAGACCATAGAGAGCTTTGTCCAACTTATAGACAAAACCTGGATGTTGTTCATTTTCAAAACCTGGAGGCTGCTTGACATAAACTTCTTCTTGCAGCTTTCCATTCAAAAATGCACTCTTCACATCCATTTGAAATGACTTAATGCTCTTATGAGCAGCGTAGGCTAGATACAAACGAATTGCTTCTAGCCTGGCCACAGGAGCAAACGTCTCATCATAGTCAATTCCTTCCTCCTGTCTATAACCCTGAGCAACCAGTCTTGCCTTATTTCTAATGACATGACCTATCTCATCCATTTTATTCCTGAAAACCCATTTAGTGCCAATTATAGTTTTACCTTTAGGAGCAGGGACCAGCTTCCATACCTTGTTTCTTTCAAACTGATTGAGTTCTTCTTGCATGGCAGTGATCTAATTGGCATCTTTTAGTGCTTCATCCACTTTTTTTGGCTCCATTAGTGAAACAAAACTAGAGAACATACAGAAGTTCCCTAAGCTGTCCCACCTTGTTTGTACCCCTTTGTTGATGTCACCAATTATTTGATCATTGGGGTGACATCTGATCCACTTAGGATCATTATTCAATGAGGATTCTCCTGAGTTATCAGCAGCTTCATCAGGTCTTGTTGAACAGCTCTCAAGATTTTCAGACACACTGTTGTCTTGAGCCTGTTCACTTGTTGAACATGACTGACCACTGTTGAACATATCAGCAGAGGAACCAGGAAAATCAGCATTGATAGGTTCAGGACATGCAGTTGTAATTAAGTCAGTACACTTATTCACACAGGGTGTATTGACATAATCATCATCATGCCCATCATGGTTAACAGGTTCCACACTAGATGTAGTGGAAGCTTTTGAGTCCCCTTCACTGTTAGATCATCAAAGTTTAATTCTCCTGAAACTGATTCAGGAACAGCTTTGGTGGAAGCATTCTTGGACTCTTCAAAGGTGACATTGATAGATTCATCTATCACCTTTATTTTGTTGTTGTACACTCTGTAGGCTTTGGAGATAGCAGAGTAGCCAACAAAAACTCCTTCATCAGCTTTTGGTTCAAACTTTGCCAGTTGGTCCCTTTGATTTAGAATGAAGCAGGGACACCCAAACACATGGAAGTAACTGATATTTGGCTTCCTCCCTTTGAGCAGCTCATAAGGAGTCTTGTTGAACTTTTTCACCATTAAGGATCTGTTTTGGGTGAAGCAGGCAGTGTTAACAGCTTCAGCCCAAAATGATGAAGGTAAACCAGATGCACACAGCATGGTTCTAGCAACTTCAATGAGAGTTCGGTTTCTCCTTTCAGCAACTCCATTTTGTTGTGGAGTTCTTACAACTGAAAAGTTTTGAGTGATTCCATTCTCTTCACAGAAGTCTTCAAGAGTACTGTTTCTGAATTCAGTACCATGATCACTTCTAAGCTGCTTCACTTGGGCAGAGTTCAGCATTTCCATCTTTTTCACAAAACCAATAATTTCTCTAGCAGCCTCTCCTTTGCTCTTCAGGAAGATAGCCCATGTGTACCTGGAGAACTCATCAACCATTACTAGAGTGTATCTTCTTCCTCCTAGACTTGGGACATTGACAGGTCCAAACAAGTCCATATGGATTAAGAAGAGAGGAGTATCAATAGAAAAGTTATGTTTGGATTTAAAAGATGATTTCCTCTGCTTGCCTTTCTCACAAGCTGTGCAGAGTCTATCCTTAACAAAGGTCATTGAAGGCAAACCTGTCACCAACTCTTTCTTACAGAGTTTGTTGATTTTCATGAAGTTCAGGTGTGACAGCCTTTTGTGCCATAACCAGTTTAGGTCTGCATTTGTTCTTGTGAGAAAACAGGTTTCAGTTGTGGGATCAGCAGATTGCATGTCCACAACATATACACCTTTCTTTCGTTGAGCACACAACACAACTTTGCCTTGGGGATCCAATATGTAACCCAGGTGCTCATCAAAGTTAACCTTGTAGCCAGCATCACACAGTTGACTTATGCTAACAAGGTTGTGTTTCAGCCCAACCACATAGGCTACTCTTTTGAACACTGTAGCACCAGCTTTAAGAGTTCCATATCTCTCAGTGGATCCCTGTACATTGTCACCAAATGTGACTTTTGGCCCTTTTTCAGGCCTGAGATCACTCAGCAGGTCCTTACAACCTGTCATGTGCCCTAAGCAGCCACTGTCCAAGTACCAAACCTGGGATGGTTGTTTTTCCTGCAGAGTGACAAGAAGAATATTAGTCATTTTTTAGGGGAACTCATCACAGAGATGAGTTCTCCTACTTCATCAACATTTGTTGATGGACTTGTGATATCAACACTAATATTCCCTATTTGAATGGTATCAGTTTGGATACCACTCTCATCAACTAAGATGTTTCCAACACTGTTTATGTTACCAGTGAGGGAACCATCAGAGTCAGCAGGCCTCATGTCCTCAGTTTCAGGACAGTCTTTGGCCAGATGTGTCTTCATTCCACATTTATAGCATTTTCTCCTTTTAGAATTTTTGGAAGAAGACCTTTCAGAAACACATTCTGAGTTATTTCTTTTGATTCCATCAGCAGGTTTAGCAAACTCTTTACTTTTTGATGAATCAACAGCTTGAGTGGAAAGTTCAATAACCACAGCTTTGCCTGTCTCTTCTTTCCTCTTTTTAGAAGGGCAGATGTCAAAGATAGGAAGCTTAATTGGATTTTGAACTTCCACAGGTTTAGGAAACCTATTCCCAACTTTCTCAGGCTGAGCTATGACTTTGCTTTTGCCCTTCCTGAGATGTGATTGATGTTGCCTATCAACATAATCATTATTTCTGGTTTTGAAAAACTTATTCTCATTTAAAACCAGTTTACCACTATGATTAGAAAACTTATTTGAAATCACAGCATGTTTGCCTTCAACATGAGACTTACCCTTGTTAATGGCAGTCTGCTTACTTTTTGAAAACTTATTTTCAAAATGTTCAGCATTAAAAGGATTAGTATGCCTTTTACCATCAGCTTTAGACCCAGAGCCTGTTTTGTCAACAGGCTTGATGTCCACAGCTGCAGTTTGGACATGTTTTCCTTTCTTTTGCTTGTGTGAATCAGCAGAGCACTTAGCAAGCTGATTTGATGGAGAACTTATTCCATCAGCAGCTTTTGAGCTAGGTTCACACGAGCTGTCAGTGTTTTGAGGCCTGACAAACCTGTTTGTTGAGATTAATTTACCATTCACTTTTTGAATAAAAGTGTTTGGAAGCTCACCAAGAGTGGACAAGTCTTCTTTCAAATTATTAACCTCAACAATGGAAGCTGCTGTGTCAAGATCCCCTCCAAGATAGGCTTGGATTTGTGCAGGGATTTGCTGACTTATGCAGTGGCTGACTTTTTTTGTGCAGATTGGCACCAAGAGTCAACTATCTTTTGAAGCTTAGCATGTTTTATATCTGTTTCTCTCTTTTCTTCCAGTAAAATAGAGTTGATGTGTTTTAATTCATCAAGCTCAGTCTCCAACTGATGGAAACTGTCCAGTCTACTGGATTTTGTTTCAAGATCAGTTTTAAGCTTAGAGATTTCAGATAATAAAACAGTATGCTTTTCAACAGCAGCTTTCAGATCAACAAGCATATATTCAAACATTTTAACTTTTTCTTCAGAACTGTAATCCATAAAATTTTGTACCTTATACATCATTGTAGGGTTCTAGTTCTCCAAGCTGCTGAAGGCTTCAGCTTCAGCCAGATCCTGTTTGAAGTTGCTTGTTGATGGGACATCAGTGTTGGCCATCAGACATTGATTGTCTTCTTCATCTGAAGATGAATCTAACTTCTCCCAGTCACAAGTCTCTGCCATGAGTCCCTTTTGTCGGTTGGAAACCACTGAGTTTTCCAACTTCCTCAGCTTAGCCATGGCCATAAGGTACTTAGCCCTATAGCCATCATCGCTGTTTGTCTTGTGTTGTTTGGATGACTGACCAACAGCTTTTGACACACAGTCAGCTTCTATATGGCCAGTTTTGCCACATTTGAAGCACTCAGCTTTGGTCTTGTCAAATGCTTTCTTTTTGACAGCATTTGAACTTCCCTGTAGCATGTTTCTTCCAAACCTTTTCTTGTTGAACCTTTTGACAAGCATGGCTATCATTTGTTCATCATCCAGTTCAGCAAGATCTGCATTGTCTTCCTCATCTGACATTTCCTCTTTATCATCAGCCTGTTGATCAGGTTGAGTGAACACATCACCCATCTGATTTACAGGCTGTCTCACACTGGCCACAAAGGCTGCACCTTTCTTAGATATTTCCAAGGCATTTCTCTTCTGTTGCCTTGACTGCTCATCATTCAGTATGGATCCATATAGGTTAACAAGATCCATACTTTTGATGGTACCTGAATTCCTTAAGATTGTAGAAAAATAATTCCATTCTTCAGGCAGGATGTCTAAGAATTTGTTTACCAGGGTCAGGCTGTCCTTGGTGATCCCAACAGCTTTGAGATCATTAACAAG
Source organism: Centrapalus pauciflorus (assembly GCA_020465985.1). Lineage (NCBI taxonomy): Eukaryota > Viridiplantae > Streptophyta > Magnoliopsida > Asterales > Asteraceae > Centrapalus > Centrapalus pauciflorus. The sequence goes on from JAANYP010008204.1 coordinate 31,246, forward strand.
AGCAGTAAACCTGGTGTAGGTTTCTGTGAGAGTCTCCTTTGGTTTTGCAAAGAAGAGTTCATACTGTCTAACAAGATTATTAATCATGTTATCTAGTGTGATTGTGGGTCCATCATAGACAGTACACAAAGTATCCCACATCTCCTTTGCAGTCTTCATCTTCTCAACCTGTTTGAACACATCATTAGGCAGAGAGATGACCAGGTTATTCCTGGCCTTAGCATCAAGAGCCACCAGTCTTTTGTCTTCATCAGACCATTGAGCTTTTGCTTTCTCAAATGTTCTGATTTCAGGAGCAGCTCCTTCAACAGCAAGAGTTATAGTTGTAACAAAGATTGGCACATAGGGACCATCCATTACAATCTCTGGTAGTTGCACATCCAGATTCTCTAAGTAGAGCATCATTCTGCACTTCCAACCAGAAAAGTTCTGATGATTGAACTTTGGAGGTTTGCCCATTGAGCCATTGTCTTAGTATGAGGAACTTGCAGCACTGTTGTCCATGGAAGCTTTGGGAGAATGAGAGATCTAGAATGACACACACTCTAAACTGCTCTGATACCAGTTGTAGGTCCCAAAAGATATCCCAAGTATATAGCCTTAAGCTGTAGAGGGGGGGTGAATACAACAATTTAAAAACCACACACAATTTTCTCAATGTTTGTATGTATTATCAACAAATGTTAATTACAAACGAGCTTGAATGCGGAAAGGTTCAAGCTGAGATGACAAATACAACAGTATGTTTAACTAGTCTAAGACAGACTTAAACTAGTTACAATGAATACACTCACTAAGAATCACTCACTGTGTTTACAAGACTCAGAGGAACAGTTTGAACAAGAACAGCTTAGACACCAAGCACTGTTTTATTCAAGCAGACTTGCATGCATGAAAGACACACTTGAATGCACGTTCACTCTTGGTTTCAGCACTTAGCTTTTTGGCTTGTTCTTTCAATCCTTGGAAGTTTCTTTTTATACTTACTCAGAGGATCTAAGTGAAGCTTCTTCATTGGACGAAATGAAAAAGGGAAAGTCTTGTTGAAAAGACAACATAAACTTTTCTGCACATTCTGAAAAGCAGACTTGTCTTTATGTGGACAGAACTTTTGTCTTTTCACTTTGTCTACTGTTGCATTGGCTTTAACTAAATAAGGAATGTCAACTTTGCGTCGTTCTTCCTTTGTTAAGGCCTATTTAGATATAAGAAAAAGGCCTGTCACCCTTTTTCAAATATCCTTTTGTCTTCATGTAACATAACAGCGTGGGCAGGCTGAGCAGTTCTGTTTTCCACTTTGTCTTCGACTTTGTAAACTGATCTTGTAGTAAAAAACAATACATGAGGATTTGGAAACATATTCCATAAAGTCTTTAGCCTGTTCACAAAGAACAGGTTCTGTTCACAAAGAACAGGTTCTGTTCACAAAGAACAGAACACTTGAAAACTGCCCAAGATGCTCACCAGTGTAGAGCAGCGTAGACAATTTATGTCCAGCCTGTTCAGCAGACTGAATAACTTGGACAAACTGTCTTTGTTGCAACACATGCAACATATAGAACAGCTTTGGACTAATATTGCAAATCATTTTCAGGTCTTAATAGGGCATATAACAGGCCTTAAATTCAACCTTCAAATGCATCCACAGGTTTGATTTAGAATCTCCCCCTCAGATGCAGAACAGGTTTGACTGAGGCCTTTTTGTGCCTAACACTAATGATCATTGATTTAGCTATAAATGCTAACCTGATTTCGTGCCGGTTGTTACAACATACTTAAAATTTATTACAACCTAAAACAAGAATTTCCATTGGAATATCCTTTTATTCATTTACCGATTGAGTAGTAGAAATCCTCAAACTTCTATAATTGACCTAGCTAGAAGGTCCAGTAGCGGATTTTCCTTTGCTTGAATAACTAAGGGGTAGGCGAAGCTTAGTGAGTACAAAGATTATATATTTTACAAGTCTTTATGCAGCACAAAAGAGTAACACCGACGACGAATGTCGTATACTCTCTTCGTACACGAAGTACGGATACGAGCCGCAGTTCCATCGTGCCATTGCACGGAATAACACATTCATATGAGGCTGAATTTACCATCGGGGATGATACACCTGCCCATCAGGACCTCGGAGGAGGACCTCGGAGGGATCAGCTCCAGGTCATATAGCCTCGGTAGCATCGATTTACCAAATATAGCTCGAAAGCCCATCGCATGATGCACGACAAAGAACACAGATCATGTATTTAACATGTAAGCAAGCAACAATGTGCATCAAAATAAACGCAAGTTAGTAGAGTGCCAAACGAAATGAAACAACATGTCTGAATGAACAATTGCTAACATAAAACAAATGTAAACATATACAATCCTAAGTACTCACAGTGGGTGCGTTAAATAACTTCAATTAATATTATTTCTCTTCGGAATTTCAACCGGATTCAAAAGTACCCCACTATGTGTTTAACAATTCCACAAGGGACCTGTTACATTTTCGTAGGAAACATATCATCAATGTTCGTTCATTAATAACTTTCATCAAGTTTCACAATTTAAAGTGTTACTTCTTCGGATTCACATCCGAAATTAATATTTAAATCCCAAGGTTCGCGTTGTTATTATGCACAAGGAACCCATCATTTAATGCCTTATTATAATACCCCAGATATCTCAAAAGTCTGATAATTAAACTAGAAATTCGGGTCCTTTAACCCAAATCCGAGTTTTGCTTGATCTGAGCGAGTCGGCCAGTCCGACTAGCCGAGTCGAGGTCCTAATTTCGCATCCTCGGTCGGATTTCGATTTTATCCGAGATGCTTGACCCGAATTCTCCGGTCTCATCCGAATTTCGTTCTAACCCGAATTCGGGTCTCAACACTTAGCAACTTTTTTGATATTCTTGATGTTCTTGGCGTCTCGCCGAGTCACCCCATGCGACTCGCCAAGTCGACTTGCAGATATGCAGGTCGCAACTTACGTGTTTTAAACAAAAATTTTCCAAACTCGATTTTTGTTATATATTATCATATATTGAGTGTTTCTAAACTATTTTCCCCATCCATAACATCCAAATTCATCCAGATTTAGCGAAAAATGAGGAAAAACCTCAAGAACACAAAACTTACAAAAATCAACATTTTTTACCTTTTTGGACGAATCAGTGATCGATTCTTGTTTCTGAGGCTTCTATGAACTTTAATTGATGTTTTCCAACTAGATTAACATACATGCAACCATAAATTCATCAGAATTAAATCCGAATTATTTGCATTTTAAGTTCTTTCAAGAACTCTCCAACTCAAGAAATTATTTTCTTACCTTAATTCAGACTGAAATCTTGATATATTAGCTCTAATCCACGAATTTCTTCAACAAAATTCAAATACCCAGTAGAAATCTTGAGAGGATTTTTAAGTGTGTGTTTGGAAGTGAAGAGAAGCTTGAAATGAGCTCTTAAAGACTATGAGTTTATTCATCATTTTTGGTAATTGTCATAAGTGACCCCTCAACTTATCTGATTTCATTTAAGAAAGTTTCAATCTTTATTTTATCACCACTAACATTTACATTTCATCATACTTAATTAATAATTTGAAATTCTAAAAATTTCTTAATTACTTATCATAGCAACCAACTTTTCAAATTTCCGAATACAAAGTGATCGACTCTAGGTCATATTGCCTTAGTAACACCAGATTAACAGTTATAGCTCGAAAGCCCATCAAATTGATGCACAACAGAGAATAGGAAACATGTAAAAAATGTTTGCAAGCAACAATATGAATCAAATATACGAGAGTTAATAGAATGCCAAACGAATAGAAACAACATGTGTTAGGCACAAAAAGGCCTCAGTCAAACCTGCTCTACATCTGAGGGGGAGATTTTATAATCAAACCTGTTGATACATTTGTAGGTTGAATTTAAGGCCTGTTATATGCCTTATTGAAACCTGAAAATGATTTGCAATATCAGTCTAAAGCTGTTCTATACGTTGCATGTGTTGCAACCAAAACAGTTTGTCCAAGCTGATCAGTCTGCTGATCAGGCTGGACATAAACTGTCTACGCTGCTCTACACTGTTGAGCAGCTTGGGCATTTTTAAAGTGTTCTGTTCTTTGTGAACAGAACCTGTTCTTTGTGAACAGGCTAAACACTTTATGGAATTTGTTTCCAAGTCATCATGTATTGTTTTTAACTACCAGATCAGTTTACACAGTTGAAGACAAAGTGGAAAGCAGAACCGCTCAGCCTGCCCAAGCTGTTCTGTTACATGAAGACAAACGGATATTTGAAAAAGGGTGACAGACCTTTTTCTTATATCAAAATAGGCCTTTACAAGGAAGAAAGACGCAAAGTTGACATTCCTAAAATGGTTAAAGGCAATGCAACAGTAGAAAGTAAAAAGACAAAAGTTCTGCACAAGAGAAGGCAAGTCTGCTTTTCAGAAAAGTGCAGAAAAGTTATATTGTCTTTTCAAACAAGACTTCTCCTTTTTCATTCTGCCCAATGAAGATGTTTCTCTTAGATCCTCTAAGTGAGTATAAAAGGAAGCTTCTAAGGTCAGAAAGAATGTGAAGAAAGCTAAGTGCTTAAACCAAGAGTGAACGTGCAAGTGTGATATTCATGCATGCAAATCTTCTGTAAACAAGCTTCTGTGTGTCTAAGCTGTTTACCAAAGCTGTTCCTTAAAGTCTTGTAAAATACAGTGAGTGCATCTTAGTGAGTGTGTTCATTGTAATCTAGTGTGAGTGTGTCTTAGACTAGAAACCATACTGTTGTATTCTGTCATCTCAGCTTGAACAATTCCGCAGTCAAGCTTGTTTGTAATTAACATTTGTTGATAATACATACAAACATTGAGAAAAAGAGTGTGTAGTTTTTAAATACTGTATTCACCCCCCCCTCTACAGTTTATTACTATATACTTTGGGAACCTTTCGGGACCTACAACTGGTATCAGAGCAGTTTAGAGTGTGTGTCATTCTAGATCTCTCATAATCCCAAGTTTCCATGGACAACAGTGCTGCAAACTCTTCTTACTATGACAATGGCTCTATGGGCAAGCCTCCAAAATTTAATCATCAAAACTTCTCTGGTTGGAAGTGCAGAATGATGCTCTATTTAGAGAATCTGGATGTACAACTGCCAGAGATAGTGATGGAGGGTCCCTATGTGCCAACCTCTGTTACTACAATAACTCCAGCGGTTGAAGGAGCTGCTCCTGAAATCAGGACCTTTGAGAAAGCAAAAGCTCAATGGTCTGATGAAGACAAGAGAATGGTAGCTCTGGATGCAAAGGCCAGAAACAACCTGGTCATTTCTCTTCCTGATGATGTGTTCAAGCAGGTTGAGAAGATGAAGACTGCAAAGGAGATGTGGGATACTCTGTGTACCGTCTATGATGGACCCACAATCACACTGGACAACAGGATTAACAATCTTGTTAGACAGTATGAACTCTTCTTTGCCAAACCAAAGGAGTCTCTCACAGAAACCTACACCAGGTTCACTGCTCTGGTGAATGATCTCAAAGCTGTTGGGATCACCAAGGACAGTCTTACTTTGGTGAACAAGTTTCTGGACATTTTACCTGAGGAGTGGAACTATTTCTCAACCATCCTAAGAAACTCAGGTACTATCAGAAGTATGGATCTGGTCAATCTGTATGGATCCTTACTGAATGATGAACAATCAAGGCAGCAAAAGAGGAATGCCTTGGAAATGTCCAGAAGAGGTACAGCCTTTGTGGCTAATGTGAGACAGTCTGTTAATCAGGTGAGTGATGTGTTCACTCAACCTGATCAACAGGATGATGATAAGGAGGAGGTGTCTGAAGAAGAAGAGGCTGCAGATCTTACTGAACAAGATGATGAGCAAATGATAGCTATGCTTGTCAAAAAGTTCAGCAAGAGAAGATTTGGAAGAAGTATGCTACAAGGAGGTGCAAGTGCTGGCAAAAAGAAAGCATTTGACAAATCCAAGGCTGAGTGCTTCAAGTGTGGCAAAACTGGCCATATAGCTGCTGACTGTGTGTCAAAAGCTGTTGGTCAGTCATCCAAACCTATCAAGACTAACAGGGATGATGGCTATAGGGTTAAGTACCTTATGGCCATGGCTAAGCTGAGGAAATTGGAAAACTCTGTGTCTTCCAATCGCCAAAAGGGACTCATGGCTGAGACATGTGACTGGGAGGAATCTGATTCATCATCTGATGAAGAAGATAATCAGTGTCTGATGGCCAACTCTGATGTTCCATCAACAAGCAGTTTCAAACAGGACATGGCTGAAGCTGAAGCCTTCAGCAGCTTGGAGAACTGGAATCCTACAATGATGTATAAGGTACAAAATTTTATGGCTTACAGTTCTGAAGAAAAAGTTAAAATGTTTGAATACATGCTTGTTGATTTGAAAGCTGCTGTTGAGAAGCATGATGCTTTAGTATCTGAAATCTCTAAGCTTACAGCTGATCTTAAAACTAAAACCAGTAAACTGGACAGTTTCTATAAGTTGGAAACTGAGCTTGATGAATTAAAACACATCAACTCCATTTTACTGGAAGAAAAGAGAGAAACAGATATAAAGCATGCTAAGCTTCAAAAGATAGTTGACTCTTGGTGCCAATCTGCACAAAAAGTCAGCCATTGTATCAGTCAACAGATCCCTGCTCAAATCCAAGCCTATCTTGGAGGGGATCTTGACACAGCAGCTTCCATCGTTGAAATAAGTAATTTGAAAGAAGACTTGTCCACTCTTGGTGAACTTCCAAATACATTCATCCAAAATGTGAATGGTAAACTTATTTCAACAAACAGGTTTGTCAGGCCTCAAAATACTGACAGCTTGTGTGAACTCAGCTCAAAAGCTGATGTTGGAGTTTGTTCTCCAAAACAGCCTGCTAAGTGCTATGCTAGCTCACACAAGCAGAAGAAAGGAAAACATGCTCAAACTGAAGCTGTGGATGCTAAGCCTGTTGACAAAACAGGTTCAGAGTCCAAAGCTGTTGGTAAAAAGCATGTTAATCCTTTTGATGCTAAACATTTTGAAAATAAGTTTTCAAAAAGTAAGCAGCCTGTTTTCAACAAGGGTAAGTCTCAGGTTGAAAACAAAACTGCTGTGATTTCAAATAAGTTTTCAAATCATGGTGGTAAGTTGGTTTTAAATGAAAATAAGTTTTTCAAAACCAAACACAGTGAGTATGCTGATAGGCAGCATAAATCACAACTCAGTAGGGGCAAAGGCAAAGCCATTGCTCAAACTGAGACAACTGGGAATAAGTTTCCCAAACCTGTGGAAGCTCAAAGGCCAATCAAGCCTCCTGTCTTTGACATCTGTCCTCCCAAAAAGAGGAAAGAAGAGACAGTCAAAGCTGTGGCCTATGAACTTACCACACAAGCTGTTGATTCTGCAAAAATTGCTAAACCTGCTGAAAGAATCAACAAAAACAGTTCAGAATGTGTTTCTGAAGGACCTTCTTCCAAAAGCACCAAAAAGAGAAAATGTTATAAGTGTGGGAAGAAGACACATCTGGCCAAGGACTGTCCTGAATCTGAGGACATGAGGCCTGTTGGCTCTGCTGTTTCCTTCACAGATGTTACAAGCAGTGGTGGAAATGACATAGTCACTGAGGATGGTATTCAAACTGATACCATTTAAATAGGGAATATTAGTGTGGACATTCAAAATCCATCAACAAGTGTTGATGAAGTAGGAGAACTCATCTGTGTGATGAGTTCCCCTAAAAATAACTAATAATTCTCTTCTCACTCTGCAGGAAAAACAACCTTCCCAGGTTTGGTACTTGGACAGTGGCTGCTCAGGGCACATGACAGGTTGTAAAGAAATGCTGAGTGATCTCAGGCCTGAAAAAGGGCCAAAAGTCACCTTTGGTGACAATGTACAGGGATCCACTGAGGGATATGGAACTCTTAAAGCTGGTGCTGCAGTGTTCAAAAGGGTAGCCTATGTGGTTGGGCTAAAACATAACCTTGTTAGCATAAGTCAACTGTGTGATGCTGGCTACAAGGTTAACTTTGATGAGCACCTGGGTTACATATTGGATTCCCAAGGCAAAGTTGTGCTGTGTGCTCAACGAAAGAAAGGTGTATATGTTGTGGATATGCATTCTGCTGATCCCACAACTGAAACCTGTTTTCTCACAAGAACCAATGCTGATCTAAACTGGTTATGGCATAGAAGACTGTCACACCTGAACTTCAAGAACATCAATAAACTCTGTAAGAAAGAGTTGGTGACAGGTTTGCCTTCTATTACTTTTGCCAAAGATAGATTATGCACAGCTTGTGAGAAAGGCAAGCAGAGAAAAACATCTTTTAAATCCAAACACAATTTCTCTATTGATACTCCACTCTTCTTAATCCATATGGACTTGTTTGGACCTGTTAATGTCCCAAGTCTAGGAGGAAGAAGATACACTCTTGTAATGGTTGATGAGTTCTCCAGGTACACATGGGTGATCTTTTTGAAGAGCAAAGGAGAGGCTGCGAGAGAAATTATTGGATTTATTAAAAAGATGGAAATGCTGAACTCTGCCCAAGTAAAGCAGCTTAGAAGTGATCATGGTACTGAATTCAGAAACAGTACTCTTGAAGACTTCTGTG
>JAANYP010008205.1:0-19635 GCA_020465985.1 Centrapalus pauciflorus
TAACCGTTGTAGCCAGCATCACACAGTTGGCTTATGCTAACAAGGTTATGTTTTAGCCCAACCACATAGGCTACTCTTTTGAACACTGCAGCACCAGCTTTAAGAGTTCCATATCCCTCAGTGGATCCTTGTACATTGTCACCAAATGTGACTTTTGGCCCTTTTTCAGGCCTGAGATCACTCAGCAGGTCCTTACAACCTGTCATGTGCCCTGAGCAGCCACTGTCCAAGTACCAAACCTGGGAAGGTTGTTTTTCCTGCAGAGTGATAAGAGAAATATTAGTCATTTTTAGGGGAACTCATCACAGAGATGAGTTCTCCTACTTCATCAACATTTGTTGATGGACTTATAATATCCACACTAATATTTCCTATTTGAATGGTATCAGCTTGGATACCACTTTCATTGACTGAGATGTTTCCAACACTGTTTGTAACATCTGTGAGAGAACTATCAGAGTCAACAGGCCTCATGTCCTCAGATTCAGAACAGTTCTTGGCCAGATGTGTCTTCTTCCCACATTTATAACATTTTCTCTTTTTAGGATTTTTGGAAGAAGAACTTTCAGAAACACATTCTGAGTTATTTTTGTTGATTCTGTTAGCAAGTTTAGCAAACTTATTACTATTTGATGAATCAACAGCTTGAGTGGAGGGTTCAATAGCCACAGCTTTGTCTGTCTCTCCTTTCCTCTTTTTAGGAGGACAGATGTCAAAGACAGGAAGCTTAATTGTCTTTTGAACTTCCACAGGTTTGGGAAACTTATTCCCAAGTTTCTCAGGCTGAGCAATGGCTTTGCCTTTGCCCCTACTGAGATGTGATTTATGCTGCCTATCAGCATAATCATTATTTCTGGTTTTGAAAAACTTATTCTCATTTAAAACCAGTTTACCACTATGATTAGAAAACTTATTAGAAATCATAGCAGGTTTGCTTTCAACATGAGACTTGCCCTTGTTGAAAACAGGCTGCTTAACTTTTGAAAACTTATTTTCAAAATGTTTTGCATCAAAAGGATTATCATGCCTTTTACCATCAGCTTTGGACCCAGAACCTGTTTTGTCAACAGGTTTAGTATCCACAGCTGCAGTTTGGACATGTTTTCCTTTCTTTTGCTTGTGTGAATCAGCAGAGCACTTAGCAAGCTGGTTTGGTGGAGAACATACTCCAACACCAGCTTTTGAGCTAGGTTCACACGAGTTGTCAGTATTTTGAGGCCTGACAAACCTGTTTGTTGAGATTTGTATACCATTCACTTTTTGAATAAAAGTGTTTGGAAGCTCACCAAGAGTGGATAAATCTTCTTTCAGATTATTAATCTCAACAATGGAAGCTGCTGTGTTAAGATCCCCTCCAAGATAGGCTTGAATTTGTGCAGGGATCTGTTGACTTATACAATGGCTGACTTTTTATGCAGATTGGCACCAAGAGTCAACTATCTTTTGAAGCTTAGCATGCTTTATATCTGTTTCTCTCTTTTCTTCCAGTAAAATAGAGTTGATGTGTTTTAACTAATCAAGCTCAGTTTCCAACTTATGGAAACTGTCCAGTTTACTGGAATTTGTTTTAAGATCAGTTTTAAGCTTAGAGATTTCAGATAATAAAGCATCATGCTTCTCAACAGCAGCTTTCAAATCAACTAGCATATATTCAAACATTTTAATCTTTTCTTCAGAACAGTAAGCCATAAAATTTGTACCTTATACATCATTGTAGGATTCCAGTTCTCCAAGCTGCTGAAAGCTTCAGCTTCAGCCAGATCCTGTTTGAAACTGCTTGTTGATGGGACATCAGTGTTGGCCATCAGACATTGATTGTCTTCTTCATCAGATGATGAATCAGATTTCTCCCAGTCACAAGTCTCTGCCATGAGTCCCTTTTGGCGGTTGGAACCCACTGAGTTTTCCAACTTCCTCGGCTTAGCCATGGCCATAAGATACTTAACCCTATAACCATCATCCTTGTTTGTGTTGTATGGTTTGGATGACTGACCAACAGCTTTTGACACACAGTCAGCAGCTATATGGCCAGTTTTGCCACATTTGAAGCACTCAGCCTTGGATTTATCAAATGCCTTCTTTTTGCCAGCACCTGAACTTCCTTGCAGCATGTTTCTTCCAAACCTTTTCTTGTTGAACCTTTTGACAAGCATAGCTATCATTTGCTCATCATCCTGTTCAGCAAGATCTGCATTATCTTCCTCTTCTGACATCTCCTCCTTATCATCATCCTGTTGATCAGGTTGAGTGAACACATCACTCACCTGATTCACAGGCTGTCTAACATTAGCCACAAAGGCTGCACCTCTTGTAGACATCTCCAAAGCATTTCTATTCTGTTGCCTTGATTGTTCATCATTTAGTAAAGATCCATACAAGTTGACAAGATCCATACTTCTGATGGTACCTGAATTTCTTAAGATTGTTGAAAAGTAGTTCCATTCTTCAGGTAGGATGTCCAAAAACTTGTTCACCAGGGTAAGGCTGTCCTTAGTGATCCCAACAGCTTTGAGATCATTCACAAGAGCAGTAAACCTGGTGTAGGTTTCTGTGAGAGTCTCCTTTGGTTTTGCAAAGAAGAGTTCATACTGTCTAACAAGATTGTTAATCCTGTTATCCAGTGTGATTGTGGGTCCATCATAGACGGTACACAAAGTATCCAACGTCTCCTTTGCTGTCTTCATTTTCTCAACCTGCTTGAACACATCATCAGGGAGAGAAATAACCAGGTTATTCCTGGCCTTTGCATCCAGAGCTACCAATCTCTTGTCTTCATCAGACCATTGAGCTTTAGCTTTCTCAAAGGTCCTGATTTCAGGAGCAGCTCCTTCAACCGCTGGAGTTATGGTAGTAACAGAGGTTGGCACATAAGGGCCCTCCATTACTATCTCTGGTAGTTGTACATCCAGATTCTCTAGATAGAGCATCATTCTGCACTTCCAGCCAGAGAAGTTTTGATGATTGAATTTTGGAGGTTTGCCCATAGAGCCATTATCATAGTATGAGGAACCTGCAGCACTGTTGTCCATGGAAACTTGGGAGAATGAGAGATCTAGAATGACACACACTCTAAACTGCTCTGATACCAGTTGTAGGTCCCGAGAGGTTCCCAAAGTATATAGCTTTAAGCTGTAGAGGGGGGTGAATACAGCTATTTAAAAGCTACAACCTATTTTCTCAATGTTTGTATGTATTATCAACAAGTTGTTAATTACAAACAAGCTTGAATGCGGAAAGGTTCAAGCTGAGATGACAGATACAACAGTATGTTCACTAGTCTAAGACAGACTCAAACTAGTTTACAATGAATACACTCACTAAGAAGCACTCACTGTGTTTACAAGACTCAGAGGGACAACTTATGTAGAACAACTTAGACACAAAGAAACTGTATTACACAAGCAGGCTTGCATGCATGAAAAACACACTTGCACGTTCACTCTTGGCTTCAGCACTTAGCTTTTTGGCTTAATCTTTCTGACCTTAGAAGCTTCCTTTTATAATCATTCAGAGGATCTAAGAGAAGCTTCTTCATTGGACGGAATGAAAAAGGAGAAGTCTTGTTGAAAAGACAACATAACCATTTCTGCACTTTCTGAAAAGCAGACTTGTCTTCTTGTGTGCAGAACTTTTGTCTTTTCACTTTGTCTACTGTTGCATTGCCTTTAACTAAATAAGGAATGTCAACTTTGCGTCTTTCTTCCTTGTAAAGGCCTATTTTGATATAAGAAAAAGGTCTGTCACCCTTTTTCAAATAACCTTTTGTCTTCATGTAACAGAACAGCTTGGGCAGGCTGAGCAGTTCTGATTTCCACTTTGTCTTCGACTTTGTAAACTGATCTTGTAGCCAAAAACAATACATGAGGACTTGGAAACATATTCCATAAAGTGTTTAGCATGTTCACAAAGAATAGGTTCTGTTCACAAAGAACAGAACACTTGTAGACTGCCCAAGCTGCTCATCAGTGTAGAGCAGCGTAGACAGTTTATGTCCAGCCTGTTCAGCAGACTGAACAGCTTGGGCACAACTGTCTTTGTTGCAACACATGCAACACATAGAACAGCTTTAGGCTGATTTTGCAAATCTTTTTCAGGTTTCGATAAGGCATATAACAGGCCTTAACTTTAACCTTCAAATGCATCAACAGGTTTGATTAATAATCTCCCCCTCAGAAGCAAAACAGGTTTGACTGAGGCCTTTTTGTGCCTAACAGATAATAAGGACTTAATATCTCTAATATATGATGATATAGATTTTTATAGATTTTTATGTCTTAAATCACCCAACATAACAAGTTTATAAATAAAATCCGCTTAAAACGTCAAGTTTATATATATATATAATTTTCCAGCTTTTTCGGAGGTTTTTCGGTCTACTTTGAGGCTGTTTTTGACCAAGCTCCAAAATGTTTTGCACTTTGGTTTTCTAGGACATTAAACTACTATATACAAAGGATTTTTAGAATCAAGAACAGCCATTTTTTGATATGTTTAGGTTGGTGAAAAAGCTCGTTAAAAACCCTATGTTGGCCATTTTTGAGCTGTCAAACTTTCGGTTTCCCAAATAATTTCTGGAGGTCTTAAACTCCAAAATAAATTATGAAAACTTCCAGATCTATAGTTAAGACATAGATCTAACTTTTGAGACAAGAATCAACTTATTTTGTTAAGTTATGAAATAGTTATGATTTTTCAAAGTCGATATAAATTTTCCAGCCGAAAATCTGCAGTTTATAAACTTGAAATAACTTATGAATCTTGTTATTTATTCAAAGACTACTTGTATAAAAGTTTTAAAAGTTATAAAACACATATATATCACATGTTTTCATAATATTAACATTTTTATGATGTGTTCATATATTCATAAACACATTTAAAGAAACAACTTAAAAACAAAAACTAGAAATTTATAAACTTGAGTTTTTATGAAACTTGTTGTTGTTGGTGATTATATATATTATGCAAGACTTATATAAACATAAATGTATGATGAAATAAGTTAGTATTTACTTACTTTGAAGTGTTTAGAATACGATTTTGAGTAGAAGTTGAAATCCTTGCAAAACTTGCACCAAAACTCTTGAATTTCTTGAAGAACACATGAAGAACACTTGAATGCAAAAGTTAGTGATGTGTGTGTGTATAGATCCAGTTTTTAGAGAAGAAAAGGAGAGGTTTTTGTTGTTTGAAGTGTGGAAAAGAAGTGAGAAATGAGGTCTTATTTATAGGCAAAGTGTTTGGTCTGTCAAATGATGAAAGGCATGGATGAAAAGGTAGAGTGCACTTTTAAACAAAATGATTGTGTTTAAAGTAACATTAAAAAAATAAAAGTCAAACTCTAATACACCATATGCCTATATGGCCGGCCCTTAATGTGTATTATACATGTATTTAAATTTTTTTTTGTATAAATGTATTTAGAAATGTATTCTTGTATTTCCCTTTTCTTGTAATTTCATAAATACTTATGGATGCATTGTTTTAATGAATTGTTTTAGTCTTGCAATAGTGTAAAATTAGTGTCACTAATCATAGATTAATTATGTACTTAGTTGAATTAATCCTTCGTATCGTAAATTGATCGGATTAATTGATTTCCCGATTCATCGCACCGATGAATTTGATTCTAATTGAGTTGAATTTTCTAATAACCATTGTTAATCACTTGATTAATTTCTAATGACCACTGATTAGATTATAATCGGCTATTAAATACAGATTAGGTCATTGCGGCTAACCTGGTTTAGTGCCGGATGTTACACAGCTCCTCGTTCCGAGCCTCGCTTTCGGCTAGTCGCTGCCGAAGCTCATCCAGGCCATCTTGTTGGATGGTTAACCCAGTACAAATTGGAGTTCTGAATCTCCTCCCGCTCCAAACAGGCAGTCAATTCTCCAATATCCTGGTTAAGTAACCGGATCTGGAGGCCGTGCCTTGTAGACCGTGCTTCCAAGAGTGGTATGGTATGTTCAGCGGGTTCTTGGGTGAGTCATGGGGTAGGTGCTGAGGATGGTCCTCCGATCTCAAAGTGGGAGGGGATTCCCTCCTCCCGCCTCCATTCTTGGAGGGTCTCGAGCATCCAGCCCCATCTTCGGGCGTCTACACGTCGTTGCTGTGGTGGGGGATTTGGTTGAGGAGTCGGGATGGGAATAGACTCCCGCCTCGGTGTGATCACCCTCTTTCGGGGTGTATACATCATCTTCAAGCCGTTAGGGTAGGGACGGTACGGCTTGAATGATGGCACCGCTGGGTGGTATGGGGTGCAGGCGGGGATCACCAGGGATGGTGGATCTACTCTGGCGTTGTCCTCTTCCATTGGTTCTTCTCCGTCTGTCTCTTCCATTGGATCCTCGTCTTCCGAGGGGTCTTCCTCCTCAATCGGGTCCTCCTCAGAAAACACCTCCGGATTGTATGGGCTGGTGGGGGTATATTCCTCTTCTGAGTCGGACAAAATGGTTATCTCTTGGTGGGACATGTTTTCTACTATCAAGGTCCATGCATAGTCTTTTAGTTAGTTACAAAATATTTTTAAAATCAGTAAAACTTAAGTGTAGTTATAGTCTAGGGTACTAATGCAACCTAGTTCACTATAACTATGGCTTTGATACCAATCTGTCACACCCCGTTACCCCGGTTGGCAACGAAGCGCGACGTCGCAGAAGCATAATCATAATCATATCGAACGACCACTATATGGACGTTTTTAAAATACATCGTTAAAACCTTAAAATATAGAAATGTTTTACATAGTCTGATATGAAGAAAAGAAGTTCGCACAATACAGAGATTTAATTACATAATTAAAGTATCCAAAATAATGCAGCTAAATCTCCGTTAATTTTGAATATGCATGCGACTCCATGGATGCGGAAGCTTGAAATTAAATACGTTCGAAGGCACACTTGCCTTAATTTCATTAAAATACACGCTAAAATACGTCAACAAAAATTGTTGGTGAGCTCATAGGTTTACACGTAAATCTGACTTGTATGGATAACAACAGTAGAGTTTGAATTTATAAAATCATAAATTCCATGTTATGTATTACATATAAACCATCATGCAACCGAAGCTTAATTAAAATGAGTTTGCCCTGTGTAGTATTCCCATACGTAATACCGTGTGTTAAATATATATGCACTCGCTGTTAGCCGACCCGAACTAACCCGAATGGGGGACATGACTCCTATATATATATATATATATAATCATGTATTAGAGATATTAAGTTCCTATTATCATTTAGGGCTCGATTAATCTCGCTCGGTGCACCATCCATCAACTTACGAAAAATTGCACTTTTCGCTCGTTTTTGCCATCACAAGTTCGGTGAGTCCTCATAGCCCCTATTTTCACAATGTTATGTTTTGGGGTTGAAATACATGCTTCGTTTTTATATGGACACGAAAACAACTTCATTTCTATTATGTATTACACATGTGGTTCCATCCGCCCTTATATCATGAACCATTAATTGCATTTATTTTTAAGCGTGAATATATTGTGGATATATATATATATATATATATATATATATATATATATATATATATATATATATATATATATATATATATATATATATATATATATATATATATATATATATATAAATTTTTATGTCTTAAATCACCCAACATTACAAGTTTATAAAATAAATCTCACTTAAAACGTCAAGTTTATATATATATAATATTCCAGCTTTTTCGGAGGTTTTTCGGCCTACTTTAATGTTGTTTTTGACCAAGCTCCAAAACGTTTTAGGCTTTAGTTTTCTAGAAAATTGAACTTCTATTTACAAAGGATTTTTAGAATCAAGAACGGCCATTTTTCGAGATGTTTAGGTTGGTGAAAAAGCTTGTTGAAAACCCTATGATGGCCATTTTTGAGCTGTCAAACTTTTGGTTTCCCAAATAATTTCTGGAGGTCTTAAACTCCAAAATAAATTATGAAAACTTCCAGATCTATAACTAACACATAGATCTAACCTTTGAGATAAGAATCAACTCATTTCGTTAAGTTATGAATTAGTTATGATTTTTCAAAGTCGATATAAATTTTCTGCCGAAAATCTGCAGTTTATAAATTTGAAATACTTATGATTCTTGTTGTTTATTCAAAGACTACTTTGTATAAAAGTTATAAAACACATATATATCACTTGTTTTCGTAATATTAACACTTTTATGATGTGTTTATATATTCATAAACACATTTAAAGAAACAACTTAAAAACAAAAACTAGAAATTTATAACTTGAGTTTTTATAAAACTTGTTGTTGTTGGTGATTATATATATTATGCAAGACTTATATAAACATAAATGTATGATGAAATAAGCTAGTATTTACTTACTTTGAAGTATTTAGAGTATGATTTTGAGTAGAAGTTGAAATCTTTGCAAGATATGGACCAAGAACACTTAAATTTCACCAAGAACACTTGAATTTCACCAAGAACACTTGAATGAAAATGTTGGTAATGTGTGTGTGTGTGTGTGTGTGGATCCGGATTTAGAGAGAGAGAGATAGAAGGGTTTTTGGTGTGATTCAAATGAATTAAATGCTTCTCTATTTATAGAAGAAATTTAGTCTTTCAAATGATGAATGGCATGTGATGAAAAGGAAGAATGCACTTTAAACAAAATGATGGTGTTTAAAGTGAGTATGATTTTTGTAATAAAATATTAAAGTCAACCACTAAAAAGCACCCCTATAGGGTCGGCCATTACATGTATTTTCATTTTTTTGTATAAAAGTATTTAGAAATGTTTTATTGTATTTCCCTTTTCTTGTCATTTGATAAATACTTATGGATGCATTGTTTTAGTCTTACATATTAATGTTAAGTAATTGTATTAGTGTTTGATTAGTGTCACTAATCATAATTTAGTTATGTACATAGTTGAATTAATCCCTCATATCGTAAATTGATCGGATTAATTGATTTCCCAATTCATCGCACCGATGAATTTGATTCTAATTGAGTTGAATTTTTCTAATAACATTGTTAATCACCTTGATTAATTTCTAATGACCACTGATTAGATTATAATTGGCTATTAAATACAGATTAGGTCATTGTTGCTAACCTGGTTTAGTGCCGGATGTTACCCCCACTTTCAATAACTTAAACTTTATTCTTTGTTTAGATTTTATCTGAACCTATCCAGAATTTTATCATAGCAAGAACATTAGTTTTTAGCATTAAATCTTTATTCAATCTGATTCTGATAACTGATAAACTCAATCATTCATTTTACACTTTCTTTGTTCATTTGAAGTCTCATGGAGATATATATCTATATATATATATATATATATATATATATATATATATATATATATATATATATATATATATATATATATATATATATATATATATATATATATATATATATATATATATAGAATATGGTTCGAGAGAGTACCACCCTTATGCAGCGCACCAGAAGGTACCACCCATAAAAAAATATTTTTAAATTTTTTTTTTCATAAACATGTTTTAATTAACGTTATGAAGATCATATGTAAATTTCACATAAATTCACATCTCCTAGCTCCTAAAAAATGATGTGAACACACACTTACATAATTTTGAAGACATGTGAACGCGCATTTATGTGATGCGTGTTTTCATGCACTTAGAGTGATCGGATTTGCGTGAAATTCACATATGATCTGTGTAATGTTAATTAGAACATGCTCATGAAAAAAAATTTCAAAAAATCTACTTTTAAGGGTGGTACCTTCTGGTGCGCTGCATTAGAGGTGGTACTCACTTGAACCTAAATCTATATATATATATATATATATATATATATATATATATATATATATATATATATATATATATATATATATATATATATATATCATGATGCTTTATTTAAATGTTCTCTAATTATTAAAATCATGGATCTTATAATTGTGAAATAAAATTATAATACATTTATTTGTTATTTTAAAGCATCTAAAATGGACCATCCGTACTAAGCATCCGGATTCGGACCATCCGAACTGGTCATCCGAATTGGGTATCCGGTTCGGCCCATCCGAACTCGGATCATCCGAGTTCGGATCATCTCCCATCCGAGATGGGACCCGAAGTGGTGCCTTATACGAATTCGGATCCCACACTTAGAAATTTTTCCAGATTTTGTTCTTAATGTTCCAGTTTTTATATATTCGGATTTTCACCAAAATTTCACGAAACATATTTTTATCAACCTGCAATTAAATTTAAGGTTATATGATCTTTATTGGGGTGTTCTTACACTATTTTCCGTATCACAAACACAATTAATCATTCAAAATCATCCAAAATCAAGACTTTTTCGCAAGAACACAAAATTTTACAAAAACTCAGATTTCTCATTTATTTGGACGATCTAACCTACAATTTTTGTTTCTATAACTTCGAAAGACTTAAATATATGATTATTAACTAATATTTCAAACATGCAACTTCAATCTATGCTATAAATCTTGAATTTCGGTTTTTCTAAAAACCGAAAACTAACCCATATAAATTCAAAATTTAAGTAAATATTACCTTCACTCTTGTAGATTATTGATATATGATGATTGTTGGTAACTCCCTTGGATTAAATGTTCAATTAATTGCAATATTTATGGATTATTGATGACATGTAGAAGAAGACGTAGCTTTTTTTCAGAGAGAAAGAGAATTTGGGTTTTTCTTAAATGGGTGGTAATGAGCATTTAAATCTCATTTGTGGTTTTATATATTCACTTTGGTAATTGTTCCATTTAACCCCTACATTTATTTTCTTTACATTACATTTAAAATGGATCATCTTAATAATTTGTAACACATATGAGACATAATTAAATAAATTTCATTACTAAATTATATTACAAAACAAATAATGTAATTAAATTACATTATTAGATCAAATACAGAAATTAAACGTTCGGTTAAGACTAGGTTGTTACAAAGTTGGCCTATGCTAAATAGGTTATTAGATAGCCCTTCGACATAGTCAACATCCTTGATGACCAGATTGTTCAGAACCAAATCACCGTATCCCTTGATCTGAGCGTGGTTGTCATTTCCAAACCTAACAGTTCTACAGTATTGTTCTACTATGTTGGACACCAACTCTTTTCTCCTAGTTTTGTGCTTGGAGCAGCCTGAATCCATATACCAAATGGATTTTGCCTATAATGTAAATTGTGTTACGATGATGACTTTTTTTTAATCAAATATCAAGCATATGTTGCCGAACTGTGTGCACCGGAGCCCATGTTAGTTTTTTGTACAAAGTTGCACATAAACCAATATACGAAAGGACGGGTCATAGTCTGAGTTAACTAGAAGACATTTCTTTGAGGTGTGTTTTATTGGGCCAAATTTTTGTAAATTGTTTGATTTTTCCTTTTAGTTTAAGGCCCAAAAGTTTTTTGTGTGTTGTTGTTGAAAACCGGCGACCCAAAAGGAAATAGGGCGCGGACCTTGTGTACCCGACCCGAGCCCCTTTAAAAGAGGCGGGTCAACGGTCAATACATCTATCTTTCTTCTCCTTCAAGTTTTTCAAACCTTCTTCTTCTTTCTCTCCTTACCGACGCCGAACACCACTGCCCAAAACCTCCATTTTCGAAATTCAAGCTTCTCAGATCATCAATTTCTTTCGTTTTTCTTGCTCATTTCGAGTTCGGCACTCTCAGGTAATACTTTTCTACCTTTATTTTAGCATTTAACTTCCTATATTGTCCATTTGATTTTCAAATTTTTCTTAGTTTTTCATTTCGGTTTTTGGTATTTTTTAGGTCATTTAATATGCTTATTTTAGTTAATGGTAGTTAAATAAATTGTTCCTTATATGTTTTTAGACTAGGATCTTCAATTTCATGCATTTTTATCAAATTTTCAACAGTTCACGTTGCATGCTGCATGAACACATTTAATGAACTGTTGAACTTCGGACGTCCGAATTCGGACCAAGCCCCGAATTCGGATGTGTCCCTTAAAAGAAAGTCACAAAGTTTTCAACAACAATGACCGAATTCGGACACTGTGCATCCGAACTCGGACCACTGTAGATCCGAATTCGTTCCTTCAAAGAAAGTTCAAATTTTTCATTAAGTCTAAGTTCTCATTCACTGTGCATTCGAAGTCGGCTGAGATCCGAATTCGGACTCCATCGAATTTCCTTCTCATTAGCTGCATCATGCATTCATCCAATTTCGGTCCCCATCCGAATTCGGATCATCCACATTCACCACATCATCCGAATTCAAACCATCACATGGCATTATCATTCATCATCCGGATTTCAGCTGGATCCGAATTCTGTGGTACTGTTCATCCGAATTCGGTCCATCCGAAATCCAACACTTCGCATATTTTTGTAAAATTTTCCATTTTTGCATTTTCATTATAAATCAAAAACCCAAAAAGATTTTCATTCTGGTGCACCATTGGTTAGAGTTAGGATCAGTGTTTGAGTGAAAATGTTTGTTCTAACATTGGTCTCTTAACGTTTAACTTTGGACTTTATTCAGTAGAATTCCATTCTACTAATAAAGACCCGGTGCTTTAAACAGATCAGGCGGTTTCTATTTCACACTTATCCAGACTTAATATCAATGTCTTATCATCTAAAGTCTTCTATTCTAACTTTGATGCACCTTTACAGGAATCATGGAACCTGCAGTCGCACTTACCATACCCCATCCCCTCATTCCGAACAACAACGCCCACTTACCCGAAGAATCCATTCTTCCCCAAGCTGAATTCGTTGAGTTCATGCCACATAATTGGCAGCTTGATGTGTCCATACTCAGCCGCGAAACCGAAACACTAGCCTTTGACATCCTGACGAACCACCCAATCTACTACTCCCTTTCCACAGCCATCTCCGTTCCCCAAATCTACCTACAACAATTCGGGCATCGGTTAATATTTGTCGCTGATGCCGAACCACACTTCACCACCACCATAGACTGTGTCCCAGTCAAAATAACCACCACAGTCATACGCCATATCCTACGCCTACCCGCTGAAGCCCACTCCATGCATCGCCTTCAGTTTGCCCCCATTCCTTCCCTCCTCGAAACCCTTAATGAAATTCTTGCTTTGGGATATGATGGTCCACTCACCAAATTCAGACTTCAGGACCAAGAATCTTCAGGCTCACTGGAGGATTCTTTTTGACGTAATCAACAAGTGCTTCACCGCCAAGCATGCTGGACACGACTCCGCATCCGCTCAAGTCCTAGAAATGTTCGCTGCCTTTGCCTACAACAGACACTTTGATTACGCGGCATTCCTGTTCGAGGAATTAAGGAGAGTTCACCTGGAGAGGGGCACCAAACGCGGACGAAAATACATCCCTCTCCAGCGTTTTCTACAATTAATAATTCATTATGCCATGGACGAAGACGATGACATACATGAACGTCAAGAGGCAGATGTCTACCCCACAGTTGCGATTCAAAAGCTCAATCTACCGAAAGGGGCACCTACTGTACCAGTGATGACAATCTCACTGTCCCTTCTTCAAAGGGCAGTGCAATCTGAAAGGGTTAGGGCGTATTTGAGAGCATTTTATCCGGATGAGGCTCGATCAGATCCGACTGAGCCTACCCAATCCGAAGGTGAGATTAGAGTGAGTGAGGAAGAGGGAGAAGCGGTGGAAGTTGAACAATCATTGGGGTCAGGTGAACGGGAGCTTGTGAGAGTGAGAGAGGGAAGAGCAGGTGAGGCAGCAGAGACGGCGGATTCCGAAAGAACCGTCTCTGTTGTCAGAGGGATTGAAATAACATCCGAGGGTGACCACAGCCCAATCAGCCGGACAACCCACTTTCAGACCATTAGTCCGATGGTCGAACTCACCCCAACCACCCACTTAGCATCCTCTCAACAGGGTGCTACTTCATTGCACGGGGATCTACCACGCACACCATCTCCCTTTCATTCGGAGAGTCATGGTGTTGAACGAGGTCACACTCCGCCCCATGTGACCGAACATCTTTCTCCCACGATTCACTCCCCACCCCCACACACATCGCACGAACCCTTCGTGGCGTCCCATCAACGAGCTGCCTCCGTGGCAGCTCCTCAAACTTTTGGATCTGCGCATCCCATTGTGGAGCCAGAGATGACAGAAGGAAGACCTGAAGTGGATCCATCTACGCCATCCACTTCAGGTCATCTCCAAATAAACATAGAGATGTTAACGGCAGCTCTACGTGCTGCCGGTGTTGTTACTCAGGCTGCCCTGGACGCCTACAAGGAGGCTGCCGAGGAACAACATACCGCCCTTCTATCATTACTTAAGGGTAAGGGTGTCGCCTCTCAGGATGTGCCTCCACCAAGGACCCGATTAGTCCAAATGATGATTCAAGAGTTATCTAAGAAAATAGACGCGCAAAACTGCTTAATACTTCAAGTCTAGGAGCAACTAAACTCCCGTATGGACCGTCTAGAATCTACAGTTATCGAGCTGCAGTGTCTTCCACAGGCTGAGTCCCAAAAAAGGAAACATGACGATCAGGACGACACTGATCGCCATGAGGGGGAGAAGCGCCAAAAGACTCAGTCTGAGGACCTCAAGTTGATCGTAGGGGGAGCTGAATCAGAAAGTACAGATATACAGGGGTCAGGGGATAAGATGCACTAGGCTCAGGAGTACATGATAATAGAAGACGAGCCCATGTTTGAGGGTCCAGCTCCATTGGATCCGATGACAGCCACGGTAGAGTTCGAACCCATCCACGAAAAGGTTGAAATCATATTGGTGTCAGACTCAGACTCCGATACTGATGACAACCAACCCTTAATCATCCCTAAGCCTGAGCCCGAATCACCACAAAAATCCTCATCTTCATTTGAATTCTTAAACTCTCCGCCCCCAGCTCCTCAACAAGAATCCCAAATAATCCAAAGCACCCCAAGTGAAATTTATGGAGCCAGGACCCTCAGAAACCAGGCGGGTAGATAGATTTGATGACCCTCTTGACCAGCCCGGTGTTTATGACAGAAGTGATCTCTACTGGGTGGGTTGGTATTCTAAAGGTGAGGTACATACTCTGCCACCTGAATTGAAAGAGGAGTTAAGACAAGAACGGCGGGGGAAAATCTTTAAATTACTTGAAGCCAAATCATCAGAGATAGAAGAACCCCCCGTTTAGGGCCTTAAAGAATTTCTGCAAAAGTTTCCGCCAGAGCCGTTCCAGAATCCTTTTCTGGAAGAACGGTTTAAGATGGTGTTCAGAAAAAAGCCAGGGTCTTACAGCAGACGCTTACTCATGGAACTTACTAACGTATCCAAAGCTGAACAGGCCGAGTACAACCAATTGATGCTAAGGGAAAGGAGGTCCAAAGTCTCCAAGTCAAAGATAAAGAAACTCCTCAACATTATAATGTGCAGAAGAGCGAAAGTATACAATCCTGCCTTTCATGTAGAGAGAGAAGATGGCACAGTGGAGGAGTTCTACAAAAATGACATGGACTTCATAAATGTGGACGACGCTGAATTTCTACATAACCGACTGAAACACAGAATCAAAAAGCGTCTGTCTCACATGACCGCCGTAGGTGCTCTCATTCGAAGTATGAACCGCCGCTCTATCATCATGTGCCTCAGAGATTTTTAAATGGTGATAGAGAGCGCGCTGGTCAAAGTTGGACTACAAGCCCCTGACCCAGATAGCTTTCTTCTTGCCCACCATCCTGCTTATAGAGTCATCTTCAGAGGAGGCCCGGGAGTCATTTTTGTGAACCGGAAAGGTTATAAGAGATTCATGTGCTTTGAGGATCTTCCTTGTTATTCAGATGGTACTATCAGAATGGTTAGAGCCGAGCTTACACGAAGAGTTTAAGAATATGATGCTCAACTAAATCCAGAACTTAGACGCTCACCGAAGGAAATTCAGGATATCCTCAGCGGCATCGAATACCTGAACGTACGGCTACACATGAGACAAGTGACTAGACGATTTGATGTCATCCTTGGGCTCCGTGAATCAATAGATCATGCCAGAGTTCCAGGACCTCCACAATGATCGAAAAGGGGGAGATTGTTAGATATTAAATTTCGATCTTGTGGATCTCTTTTGTAATAATTATTTAGATAATGTTTAGTCTTGTATTTATTTTCTAGTTAGTTTATTTGTATGAAAAAGTTCAAGGGGCAAATGTGTCATTCCTTGATAGTTAATTAAAGGAGCCTACAACTAGGATCCTAGTGTTTTTTAATTGAACACACACGGTTGACAATTGAAAAAGAGAGAATATCATTTAGCCGCCATTTGCATTTATTCTCCCAACATTCCTTTTGTTCTTCATCATTACACAATTATTGAGTTTACATTCTTCTTGTGAGTGATAATAGAACATTTTTGTGCTGATAACTAATGGGAATCTATTATAACATGGATGGGATTTAAGAACCTAAGAGCCGAATTATGTTTGCAACGAAGTTGTATCACCCGAAGAAGGATCCAAAGATGGGATCCGAGATTACACTTAGTGGATTTTTTTCCTTTGAATATAATAGTATCAAATGAAGAACACAAACCCATATTTTATAAAAGTGAGTTTTAAGGCCTAAAAATTGTACGTAATTGCTCGTTTTAATTTAGAATCATGTTTTGTGCAAAACATGTAACCAAAAACACCCAAATCTGTGATTTTTAAGCCAAAACAGTGAGAAAAGATGAGGAACACGCAGTTACAGTTTTGACCAAAATAACCTCTGAAATCATGTAACAATTGAACAGAAATGCTCGAAATGAATACTAGGATGATTGTCGATGAATATAAAATATTAAAACATGTAAGACCATAAGATTTAGAGGGAGTTAAGAAGAAAACCATGGGTCAGTGATGAACAGCGACGAACAGGATGAAATCGATGATGAAATCAGTTGAAATCCACTTCATTGGCTCTGATACCAATTGTTGTAATGGTCCCAAACAATATTCAAGCACTCATATAATTAGAAAACGATGAATCAAGCAAAAGACAAAGAGAATGAAACTCAATCGATGTCAATATTGCAGAGAGAATTTCACAGCCGCCGCCTTTTCAATAATACAATAATGCATGGTTGTGAAACCCTAGGTAGTATAAACTTAAATACCTAGGATAGTTTAAGGGGTTTACAAAACATACCCCTCAACTTTCTAATAAATAGAAAAGATTACAAATAAAGAAACGGAAATATAAGATAATAAATTAAATACTATCTATTTGAAAATGAAACCACAGCATTGAAATTAAATATCTAACAAATATAAAAGCTCATAAACATCATAAATGTTATGAACAACAAGTTGAGCAACACTAGAAGCTAAAAGACATATAAAGAGCACCATTGAAGGTTGTAGCAAAGTGGCAAGCTGTCTGTAAGTCTGGTATAAGTCAGATAGTGGTTCTAACCCGTTTCAGATGGTGAGCAATAGAGCCAGAGCCAGAAAGCACATTAACTACTATTTGTGAGTTGTAGATTTTACTTTAACTGCAAATTATGTGAATTGAGATTTTTGTTGCATTATCTTGACCTCATTTGGCATTCAGATCGTATTGAGAACAATGATATAATGTCATAGCATGTTTACTTCGATTTGTTGAGTCAAGCATTTATTCTTCTAGCTTCTAATCTTTGACCAGTCATTTTGTTAAGCTTAACACCAATACTATTGCTCGGTGTTGGGTTTTGTTAAGCTTATGATGTGTTTATTTACATGAAGAAAGCATAGACGGTAGCTAGAGCTGAGCATTCTGATGATACCCATACAACAATTACCGGTATCTAGCCCAGTATGTGGCTGATCCCCACATAATGATGTGTGTATATGGTGTTATCATCATCCATAGTTTCTTTATGAATTTGTCTAAAAGTCTCAAAAGCGACAACAGTGTAATAAATAGGAGCTGAGCAAAGACGCGCATCAGAGCAATTATATTGGCTAATATCCCTTCGAGATATGAGTTATGCATGAGCATAGTGCAGTGCATGAGCAATAGAGCTGAGTCATGCATGACCGAGTGCAGTGCATGAGCTTTTGAGAGCGCGTTCATAATAACATGTTAAAAGTGA
This sequence comes from Centrapalus pauciflorus, assembly GCA_020465985.1. Classification (NCBI taxonomy): domain Eukaryota; kingdom Viridiplantae; phylum Streptophyta; class Magnoliopsida; order Asterales; family Asteraceae; genus Centrapalus; species Centrapalus pauciflorus. The sequence goes on from JAANYP010008205.1 coordinate 18,076, forward strand.
AATTCTACATACTCACTAAGTAATTAAGCTTAACCCATTGTTGCATTATATTTCAGGTAAAGGCAAAGGATTGGTTGGACCTAGTTCATAGGTCACGACTAAGAAAAATCTTGAAATGGCTTAGAACTTGTTTCAACACCTTGGTACTTGACTGATAATAGAACTCTGGGATACTGGGCTAGTTTATATTTTGTGTTTTGATGTAATAGTCTAGAAGTCTGTACCATATTACTTAAATTGTCTCTGTTTGTAATTAACTTTAATTCCGCATTGTTAATTATTATTTTAGGGGGTGATCTTTTTGCACTAATAAGCACTTATAAACCTCAATCACTTATTCGGTAAGTGAAATGGGGTAATAAGTGTGTTCTTGTAAAATAAGTAATAAGTGAAAAATATAACTTATTGGGGACTGATTCGGTAAGCAAAGAAATTTTGCTTATTATACCCTCAACCCTAACCAGTCATTTTGCTTATCCCTCTTCCTCTCAAACTCACGCATCCTTTCTTCTCCCCACCCTGACACCGCCCTCTCATTCTCCCCACCCTGCTGCCGCTACCCTCTCCTTCTCCCAGGCCATCGTCGTCGTCCGCCCTCTCCTTCTCCCATCCCGTCGCCGCCGCCCATCTTATTCTCCCCTTCCTGTCGCCGTCGCCCCTCTCCTTCTCCCCACCCTACCGTCGTCCGCCCAGATTAGGTATGACATTTACATCATTTGTTATGTTGTCATATTATTCTCAGGATTTGAGAGTTTTCATGTTTCCTTTCAAGCAATTGCATCAAGCACCTCTGCTTAACACTTTGAATTTACAGAATGAATAATGCATGGACTTGTTTCAGATGTTTATGATCAGTGAACAGTGACTTTTATAAGGATAATAATCAATCACCAATGTAAGATAAAATTAAAATATTACATGTGTAAGGTCTACCACTGCAAGATCTATCTAGACGCGGATCCGTGAACGAGTGCGGAATCCTCGTTGACGGTTAGACGGACTACTCTCAACCAACGGAAACACGGAGACTATTAGACGCTGAACGAACGACACACGAACGATCCTACGTACTAATTCTCTCCGAAACGGGACTCACCTAGCTGATAAACTCGAGATCGCCTCTTGCTTAATTCCTCACGAATTCTGCCAAAGGTCACCTAATCATTCGAGTCTATCCCTAATTATAGACCCTGATTCGAGTCTGTTGTGGGCCAACCTCGAATCTGGCCTAAGGCCCATTCGAATCTGTCCATCTGACAGACTCGAATCTACCCCATTCGAATCTAAGACTAGACTCGAATCTATCACAGATTCGAATCCCAAGCCTTAAACAATTCGAATCTATGGTTACATTCGAATCTATCACAGATTCGAATGCCAAGACTTGTATTCTAGAATCACCTAAGAACTTGTCTTATCAATAACAAAACTAGACTGCTGTCGTCACACTGAATGTACCAACAGACTCTCCCTTGACGATAGCTTCTAGATTTTGTTCATTGATCTTGACAGACTATTTGCTTTAATGACAATGAATGTCGAGATCACCCTTTCTCCTCG